>JAWWMP010000081.1:125518264-125555304 GCA_035047865.1 Dendrocincla tyrannina | reverse complement strand
CGCCCGCACCATGACGGCGGAGACCCACCTGCAGGGCGTGGAGATCTCGGCCGCCCAGTTCTTCGAGATCTGGCACCACTACGACTCCGACGGTGACTCCTTTCCCCCCGGGGCGGCGGGGGCGCGGGGGGCGAGGGGGGCAGGCCCGCGGGGGGCTGGGGGGCCGCTCCGCCGGCAGCCACAGACGGGCCCGGGACGGCGCTGCCGGCGCTGGAGAGTTCGGAGGGAGCGGTGACGGCAGCCCGTAACTCTTTGTGTTGTAGGCAATGGGTTCATGGATGGGAAGGAGCTACAAAACTTCATCCAGGAGCTGCAGCAGGCACGGAAGAAGGCAGGCTTGGTAGGTTTAATGTTCCGCCCCACTTTTCCGTCGTCTTCGGGAAGGAAGAGTTTTCTTGAGCAAACTCCGGTGCCTTTTGTTCGCTCTTGCTGCGGCACGGGTCGTGCTCCTGCCGCTCCAGGCAAAGGGAAGTAGCTCGGTTAGAAATGAGCAGGTTGCAAATGAAATAAATCGTCTGCTTTGGAAAGGCGAGACCAGGGACCACCTCCCTGGAGAGCGGGCTCCGCTCACACCTTCCCAGGCTACAAGCTGGTGCTTCTGACAGTGCTTAAAAAGAAAAGTCAAGAAATACGTGGATATTTTCTTTTAGTCTTGGATGGGTCCTTACCTCATTTAATCTTATCTGATCCAGATACTAATCTTACTAAAACAGAGGGGGGGAAAGAAAAAAAGAAAAAGAAGAGGGAAAAAAAACCCAAAACCAAAACCACTTCAAGGTAGTTGGACTCTCTTTTATTTTCATACCTAAAGGGCAGTACGGGCTGAAATGCATTCCTGCCCCTTGGTGGTCACTAAATAGATCTGCAAATGATTCCTAACCACTTCTGCTCTTCATCAGGAGTAGGAGTACCAAATCCTGGCTGTTTAAACTGTTCAGAGAGACAGCTGAGTTTTTGCCAGTGTTGTTAAAACTCTTCTGTGTATGAGTTATAGAAATACTAATTATTAATTTCGTCCAAATTATACCCCTGTGGCGGGGGGGTGGGGGGGAAGAGAGAGAGAGAAAAAGAATGAAATTAAAGATTCCATGTAAAGATTTTAATTAAAAGAGAAGTGAACATTTTTAACAAATAAATTGCCTTTAAAATAATTCGTTACTAAATCAGGCCACTTTTAGCATCAAAGTCCAATATATAACCTAATGAAATTGGTTTAAATGAATCTATGCTAAAAGACTTCTGAAGAAATAGAAAATAAAATTATAACACAACTAGATGACATGTGTGTGTGTGGAGGAAATAGATTAATACTTCATAATAAGAATGACTCCAAATTGAGCAATAGCTTCTCAATAATTAACTTTGCTTTGAAAGCGGCTGTATATTTTAGAAGTAAATGCAAAAAAAATTTAATATGAATCTTAATTGATTGTGTGGAAAATTGTATCTCCTTATTAATTGTATGAGTGTAAACTTTACACATATGAGAATCTGTCTCTGTCTCCCAGCAGTTCCTCTAATGTTACTGCAGTCTAGGTACTAGTTAGTTCTTAGAGTTATTGGTGGAGGCTCTCAATTTTCATGAATGTAAGTAAGTTTAAACTAAAGTGAAAAATAAAATGAAAAGGAACTAAAGTAAAAACAAACAAAACAAAACAGAGAATTGGGAATGTGGTTTTTTTAGAGGAAAAAAGTCTATTTTTTCACCGGAAAGATTAAACATAACTTCAGTACATTTCAAGTATTGCAACAGAAAAAATCTCTCTTCTATACTAAAGTGCAGGAAACTTAAGTATGCCTAGTAGAAAGAAGATATTAAAGCCTCTGTATATTTAGTATGAATGGCATTGTTAGTAGAAATGCTGATATATTATTCAGTAGTTTAAAAATTAATTAGAAGATCAAGGACAAAAATATTTATCATTTTAAGATTAGACTCTTTTCTCTCTCAAAGTAAGCATGCATCTCCTAAAAACAGAGCCTACTCAAAGCAACACAGAAAGCCTTGCAGGATTATTCTCATGTGCTACAAATTTTTTAATTTACATGGGTTTTTTAAAATAACCCCTGCCAGTATCTCACACTATATTTTAAGAATGTTCAGATGTCTAAGTTTTCCTTTACCATTTCTCTGATTCAAACCAAACTTTGGAGTGTTGTGCTAAGAGCAATCTCCAGTAGCAACACCAAACTCAGCCCTTGGTCTGTGGGCTCTGGAGTACGGCTATATGTCATCTATGCTTCAAATCTAGCCTGATTCTTGGCTTTGAAGGCTCATTTGCCAAACAAGCATCTCATTAGTTCATTTCTTGTCTCATGAGATACTAATTCAGTAGCTTTGAATTTCTATTCTTTTGCCAGAAGGGACACATTGAAAAACTAGTGTAGGCTATATCTAATTTCCCTGTCTGTCCTTCTTTTAACACCCCAAAGCTTCTTTGTCATCATTAACTTCTGCATTTCAGGACATGCTCCTTCTCACTATTTTTGAAATATTCAATTATGCATTCTTCATAGCTGGATTTTGCACCAGTCATGCCATATGCATTAAGGAATCACATTGATTCTGTCATCAAATAGGATGGTTTAATATTTCCCAATATTCTTCCCAACCACGTAACTGTTCTAATTATGTTCTAATGCTAATCCTTGTATTAATCCACTCAGTAAGCCTGTACTTTCACAGCTGTTTTTTCTCAGACAAAGCAGTAGCATGCAGCTTGATTCAGGCTAGTCCTAAAGGGGGGAAGGTGTACTCAGAAGTTTTAGGGCTTGGGCTTTGGTAACATCAGGCTTGTTTGCTTCATGCATTATGGTAGACAGTGAATTGATCAGATATAATTTTAGCCATGTTAAAAGAACTGCATCTTTTTTAAAGATAAAAGCTATGTAATTATATAAGAATAGCTTCCACTTATTGCGCCCCACTTTTATGCAATACATTCTCTATTTGCCAAGAGAAACTTTGGGATATAAATGACTAATGCAGAAATTAATAATGTGTCAATAGGTGTAGATTGGCTGAACTATTCCACATCCATTTCTCACTTTCCCTGCATATATAGATAATGATAGTATTTCTCCACAGAAACATATGATTTATGAACACAGTCATGGTAGTGTTTCTGTAGTGCCATCTATTCTTACATTTTCAAATTATATCAAAATAAGGGTTTTTTGTTCCACTTGTTGGACAAATGTCTCTTCTGAGGTGTCAGACTGAGGTGCGAAGGGCTAGTTTCTTAATTTCAAAAATTGAATACTGCATCTGTATCAAGTTTAGTGGTAGACTTGGTTAAATTTAGGCAAGTTTTTTGACCAAAAATATTTATTTGAGTAACATAACTTAAATAACTCATCAAGCATCCCAAGAGCAGGTGAAGTGAACACAAAAAAAAACCCACAGTCATTTCTGCATAATGAACTAGAGGACAAGCATCCTGTTTTGTTTAATCTGTAGTTGACTGTTCCTCTGTCCATGGCTGGACACTGGCTGGCACTGCAGAACAGCTATTAGAAAGATTAGTAAAATATTTAACCAAGACTAATTAAAATCCAAGTATCCAAACTCTCCATTCCATGTGCTAAGCAAACTTGTCCCCACTTTCGGATCATTAAATGAAAGGTGACTTTGAAGTGCATTGTATTAATAACCACATCTCTAATTAAAGCCATGGCAAATTACTAACCTGCCATGGATGACTTTGACAGAAATAGGATACTAGGCCACGACTGCATCAGCTACAAGGAACTCACATTTTAGTTAGTTTTGGTGGTGAAATTTGGGACAAGCTACAGTGGACTTTGTACAGCTGAGATTCCCCATGTCTCCAGTGAGAGAATCACTTAGGTGCCATATAATCAATATAGACAACTAAACCTTTAATTCCCAAAGTCTGCTGTATCTTCATCTATAACCATAGAATTGTCCATTGTATTAATATAACTGCAACCCTGATCCATGCTGCATGGTTTCTCTAGCTCACATTTATAAGAAATACAATGAAAATTAAAAGGTTGATCAGCATCCAAGGTTGATGGCAGCTCATATCAAAGCAAGACAAGTCAAATTGAAGTGTGAAATCAAATATTTAGATATTCACCCCAAGCCTGGCATCTTTGCCATAGCCTAGACTGAGGATAGCCTTTAGAGAACAGATGTATAGCAGGGACCATAATTTATAAGAACAACTCTCATGGCTTTATTCTGTCAGATATAAGGTTTTTCTCGAAGTTTTCTCCCCCCTAAATCTGCCTCTCTACATTTCAGCAGTGACATTTTGACTCTGTTTCCATGATAACCAAATACTAAACAGTGAAAAATATGATATTGTGATGAGTTCTTTTAGGACTAAAATAGCATCCATTGTTCAGGAAAAATCCGCTCAAAGATGTGGAAAGGTTATTTTGGTGTTCAGATGTATTATACTGAAATTTTCCATATTTTGAAAGATTTCACACTGCTTTCAAGTTCCTAATTTAAAAATGAAAACTGAGAAAATGGACTAATAAGTGCCTATGAACGACACTGTCATGCTCTTAAACAAAGGAGCTGTTACACACATCTTCCAACACATCTGTCTTTATAATTTTTTCATTCTGTAAACTAAAAAAGAGTTCTAAGTATTTAAATGTCAATCATTCACACTGATTATAATATAATTCCTTAGGAAGTAAAATTTATCACAATGACACTATTCATGACAAAAAAGATATTCATTTTCATTTAAACTAGCTGTGAAAAGTATATTTCATTAAATGTAGCATATTATTTTGCAACTAATAGAATATTCAAGTAAGTTTACATATTTTCTCTGTATCTTATAGTAATGATTCTATCATTGTAAATTTGTAGGATTTAACACCTGAAATGAAAGCTTTTGTGGACCAATATGGGAAGACTACTGATGGAAAAATAGGAATTGTTGAGGTAAGAGTTATTTTGTAACAAAAGACTGACGTGTTTACTTGAAGAAAATACATTCAGTGCAGAAGAATGTGAGGATAATATGCTTTGGATTTTTAGTTGCACAGAATATTCTTCTTCTCTCTTAAGGTCTGTAGTATTTTTTCATTATTAAAATCTTTTCATTGACAAAAAGTAAGGTATTTCTTACCACTCTCCAGATGTTTCAATACATTTCAAGTAAATTTCTCTTTATTCAATACAAATAAGCATCAGCAGCAATTTAGTCTTCCTGCAAAGCTTATAAGAGCTCCATTTTAGAAATGTAAATTGTGAAAGGCAATGTGATTTATTGCTATGTGTGATTTTGAACTAATGCTCTATCACCACTCTTATAGTGAGGATAATATACAAGTGAACAAAACTGGGCAACCACCGTAGTCTATTCTAATAAAAACCTCATATGGTAAGAGAGCACATTAATCATGTTAAATGTAAACAAAATTTTAACAGTAATTGTGATCCAGGGAAAGACTAGGATTTATTATGAATTCCTTTCTTGAACTTTAACAGAACTTCAGGCAGAAAATAGCCATATTCCTTACTCCCACTTTCTGAAGAGGTTTAAGATAACCAACCTCTTTTCTTTGTATAGCTGCTCAACAATTTTATCATTTAGGCAACTTGCTAGGAAAGGGTTTTCTCTCACTTTCACTCTTCAGTGCTGCAAGTCAAAAGGGAGAGTTCATGGGGTTACAGTTTGAGAAGTCACTTTTTTGAGCCTAAATCGACGACTCATTTATGTCACTCTGAGTGCAGGGAGACTTCAGTTTTATTATTAAATCATATTATATTTTTTCCCGATAATAAGAAATTTGACCTAGAGAGATAATTAAGGGACAGCTGGAAACAAGCCAGGCCTGAAAAAATTCTGCAGTGACCAACTTTGAGTCAGTAGCTAATTTTAAAATAGAGGACTGAACAGAATCTGTAAAAGTCAATAGGAAGTATCACCGCTGACACAATAGATAATTTAAAGATATCTTTTGTCCTCTGTCATATGTCTGAATTTTATATACTTGTTTAAATGCATATGTAATTATGACAAAACTACCATGGCAATATAAACGGTTTCACTTGCAGCTATAACTGATTTTTAAAAAAGCATCTTTTGACAATACTTAGCATTGATCAAACAGCTCTGCATCAGAAAGAACCAGTATTTATTTGGTCAAACAAAATGTTTGGTTTTGGGCTGACCAACATTTATTTATTTGGTATTGAGGAATCCTATTTAATTTAGTCTTTTTGATTATGTGTAATAGCAAGCATTGGATGCAAGAAGAATGTGTGAACAGTGTCTGAAAAAGACTGTACTTCCTCACTTAGGAAAGATAACTGCAAGTTTTACCCTTCAAATTCTTTCTCTGATTCTGATATTGACTTAATGGGTAAAGATGAGTAAATTCAATAGAATCTCATATGGCTCACCACCCCCAGTGAATTGCCAAGCATGCTCAGCATCCATGGAAGCCATTGAATAGTGATAGTACTGAGTCCAGTGACTGAAGGGACTTTCTCCCTTAATATAGCAGTTTCCAAACCCAATAGCTATATTTTATTTCACTTACATCAGCATGAAGCTTGATATGGAAAGCGCTGATGGAACTTATGAAAAGTGTTGTATGCACAGAGCAGTATGAAATTAAAGTTGGTATTTGGACTTGATTTTCCTTCCTTATTAAAAAAAAAAATATATATCCAGTTATTCCAGATTGCTCCCATTTACATACTACATCAAATTGTTTTTTCTAAAAATGTGTATTAATGCTGCTTATTAAAAAAAAAAAAAAAGTAAAGTACTCAGACTCCCAAACATCATAATGACTCCACTATGTGCCAAAAAAGGTGCTAGCAAATGATGTGTTTTCAGGAAAGGTCTGTTGACTGAGATAAAGAAAAGGCATGGGTGGCTTCACAGACGAAGGACTGGATTTTCAGATCAGATTGAGTCAATTCTGCCTTTGCAAGAACACTGCAGTTAGTTCACCGGCTTTAGTCCACTGCCCTCCAGCTAAAGGCAGAGACTGACCATGTCTTACACAATGACTTTCTTGTCATTGTGTAAAAGACCTTTAATTTACCTTTTGTACTCATTCAGACCAACACTTTCTAAAATGTGCGTGTGAAACCCAAGGCTTCAAAACTCGGAAACTGCTGCAATTCCACATTCAAATTATTTGAAGATTACTGCTGCCATAAAAATAACTACCCATTAGCCTAAAATATTCTTTGTACTCCCATGCTCTATTATAGGATTTTAAAAAAGCAAATTCGCTGTATTAGGTGAAAGGAATTTTAAATAGCATTAAGTATCAATGGAATTTACTTAGAGAACAATTTCTAAAAAATAGTTCTGATATTGTTTTAGGTACTGAGAGTATTTTTTCTGCTAGGTAACTGATAAAGACACACCTCAGACTGCAGCTGAGCAGAGAGATGTCAAACCAGTCTCAGGCTTTGTGGTTGTCCTCTACTGTTTGCTACACAGAAATAACCAACATTCCCCATAAAAGCAGCAAAGTTCACTAAACTACTATTGCGGCCATACATGGACTCGCAGTGGTCTGCAGTCTTACTCAGATGTTCTCATGAAGTCCCCCTATGCTTATTCTCACAAAGAAGTCCTCACCTGAAATAGCACCAGGTTTCCATTTTTCTTCTCAGTAGTGGTATAAAAGTAGGAAGTTGAACCAGTTTCCACATGGTCTCCTCATCCCTTAATACTGCAGAATTTTCCACAGAAAGCAATTTAATGCTTTCCCCTGAGACATAGAGAGGGTGAGAGGTATAGCTTAAAATAAGGTGATATATTCTGTCCCTCAAATACAGTTTGATACTGCTAATAAGCTGTTAATGATTCTTTGGACAGTTACTATTTTACATTCACCTTTGCACCTTGTACTATTTTACAGTGCCCTTGCAAAATTCACAGGAGTTACCTATGTCACTGAATGACATCTTATTTATAATTTCCACCCATGCAAACCCTTTCCCACTGTCATAATCGCTTCCCCCAAACTCTGCTTTTTGTTCTAAACAGTTCTTTCATTCCATTTGCTGTTAAATAGGAATGTACTATAAAAATCAAGGTTTGTCTATCATGGGAGAAATAAAAGCATTTTTCCATAAATCAGGACTACGTTACACACATTTAGCTATTAACTACTTACCCACATCTGTATATGCTATTTATAATGGAGTAGATTTTGAAAGCTGCTGACAAAAACACATTGTTTAAATTGGTTTTGGTTTGGTGTTCAGCAATTTAGCAAAAGGACTCAGAAGGCTCTGACGGGCCTGACAGCATGTGCTGTTTCTCTAAGGAGAGTGCTCTGATGTGTCTTTTGAGTTGTATCAACACTTAGAGAATATAACTGATCCCTTGCATAGATAATTGTAGAGAAACAAGAGATATGTTTCCATAACCTTGTTGTGCCTGAGGGATGAGAGCTGAACTCACTTACGGCTCTGCTGGATCCCAATAAAAAAACCTCAGCAATTAGGCAAGAGCACTGAAATAGGCAGAACAAGAGTTTTGAGGATGTGAAATGAATGCAAAAACCCAAAAATTTGAATCACAATTTTAAGATGGGACTCCAGGAAGTCTGCAGATGTCATTTTCCATAAAAGAATGCAGCTAAGAAATCTGTCTTTCTCCGTTTTCTCTTCTTAGTAAGCACAGCTGGTCTATTCTTGAAGCAAAAAGTTTTCTTTAATCAAAATACATTTCATACATTTTGAGGACAGAAAAAAAAATATTGGGCTTTTGTTAAAAACAAATCGTGATTTTACATTAAATTATACAGCAATGCTCTCCATCTTCTACATTTGTCACTTGCCAAAATTGAGTTATAGTAAATGAACATTTTCAATAATCAGTACAATAATGTCTGATTTTAAAAAAGCCTTTTGTAGAGCAGAGGCATTGGAAGAACAACCCCTGGTTTTAAGGGGCTAAAAAACCCTTTTGATTTCTTATTTATAGCTCTTCTTGAACACATCTCTGAATCTGACAATTGAGCTCTGGTTGCCATCCCTTACCCTCCCTCCCTGCTTTGATTTTTTTCTCCTGGGTTTTTCTTATATTTAACTATTTACCTTACACATGTGTTCTTCATGTCAGTATTCCTCTCTCTTCTTCCTCTTCCTTGATATCTGTGAGTAGTCTATTTCCTCACTTTCTTCATTCATGGTCCTTCACACTTTTCCTCAATGCATTCTTGCCTTATGCTTTCTCTTCATGCCTATTCAATGGTTTTCAGCACAGATCCTAGCTCTGCATGGGTGATTTTTTCCCCATTCCCCAGCTACCTTTTTCATAAAGTGCTGCCTTACTCACTTCTCTCAGACCTCATTTCTGTTTGACCTTGATGAATACGGCAAAACTGCAAGCCAGAAGCCTTTCAGAGCTATCTTCCAAACATTTCAGCTATGAGGATAAAGCTTCTTATGAGGCCACTATAGGGCAGTACGAGCACAAAGAATTTCATACGCTTTTAAAAAGCTTCATGCTCTATTACAGGTTCAGTTGGCCTAATGAAGAATCAAAATTTAATCTTGCATAAATTCTGTTACAGCTTGCTCAGATATTGCCAACGGAAGAGAATTTCCTGTTGTTCTTCAGATGCCAGCAGCTAAAGTCAAGTGAAGACTTCATGCAGGTACAGTATGAAAAGCTGCCTGTTGTAAAACCATCCAAGACCTGCTTGCCATAAATATATCATTAAAGCATTCACATTCTGATTGCAGACATGGAGGAAATATGACAGCGACCACAGTGGCTTCATTGATTCTGAGGAACTTAAGGTAAACCAGTATCTATGAGTATGCATAACATGATGATAGGTGTTGTATTACAGCCTTGCTGCTATCTCTTTCTTCAGATACCCACCTGTGCATGTTTTTGCATTTCAAACATGACGAAAAAGCAATATAATTAGCTGATGTTTTTATCACCAGTAAATTATTTAAAGTGAAACCCTAATCTCATCAATGTGTTTTGAAACATGTTTTAATTCAGATCAAGTTTGTCTCAAGTGACTCAGGGTAGCATGTATCTTTGAAGTAAGAAAGCCTGAGAAAGCAAGATGGGCCTCTGGAGGCTATGTTGGTTATTTTTTGGGTATGTTAGGGAGGAGGTCTATTTTGTTCTGGTTTTTTCCTAAAGGTATCACTACCATTAATCACTATGCTGCTGGATGGACTATATCAAGTTCCATGTAACCCTACAGTTTCCTCTGTAATACTGTTAGGCTAACACAAATGGAATTGTACTACCCCTGCTTGGTTAACCTAGTAGGATTTTACTATCAGCTTTAATGTGTACAAATAAGAGCAGAATCGAGATTATTCCATTAGCCATCTCAGCCTTGCAGAATTAAGAAACCTTAGAACTAGAGTGATTTTACTTCTCTAGTCATAAAACCAACAGTAATTTGTAGATGCTGAATTAGTGCCACAGAATCACAGAGTGGCTGTTAGGAATCTCTGGAGGTCACCTTGTCCAACCTCCCTATTCAAGCAGAGCCGCCTAAGCCAGTTGCCCAGGATCCTGTCCAGACAGCTTTTGAACATCTCCAAGGATGAAGACTCTGCAGCCTCTCTGGGCAACCTCTGCCAATGCTTAGTCACCCAAACTGTGAAAACATGTTTCCTGATGCTCAGAGAGGACCTCTTGTGTTTCACTTTGCGACTATTGCCTCTGGTCCTGTCACTAGCCTGGCTCCATTCTCTTTCCACTCTCCCTTGAAATACTTACATACTTTCATGATGTCTCCCTGAAACTCCTTCAGGCTGAAGAGTCCCAATCCTCTCAGCCTTTCCTCATAGGAGAGATGGTCATATACAATAGCATCTGAGTAGGAAGGTGCCTTTTTCCACAGTTAATTGCACTTGATTCATTACTGTAGCTTAACATTCAAAGGAATCAAAGCAATTCATAGCAAGAGAAAAGCCCAGTGTCTATCCATCTAATATGGACTATTTTACCCATATGTGGTATAAAGGAGAGTTATGTAAGTTTTATTAACTAAAGCACCAGGAGATCAAACTGTCCAAAATCATTACAGAACTTCTATTCAGAAAAGGAATCCATGTCTGAAAAATTCACATTTTTTTTCATTTTCCCTTCCTCTTTTGAGTTTGGTATCTGAGTGACATTTGCTGAGGATCTAGCCTTAAGGTAACTCTCAGGTAGACGAGCCCATTCTTCTGCTGACTGGTTGCAGGAGGTCAGTGTGCCTGAAGTTGGTAGGATCGGGAGAAAGTAGCACTTGAGAACTCTCCAGCTGTTAGATTGCCTTAAGGACTGCTGCTGACTGTTATAATTTAAAATAGACATAAAAAGGCAGAGCTGATTGAGGACTGGCTGAAGAATGGAGACATTTTAACTGAATCCCTAATGGTCCCATCTCTCTTATGTTGTGAGATTTTTGTCTGCCTCAGAGAAACAGGTTGAAAATGAGACATAAATACAGTTTTATTTTTAGGTCAGCATTTCAGACAAGTCCAAACATTTTAAGTATTTGCTATGTGAGGAGTACACCCACTGACAACTTTGTAAGTGAAATTCAAGCTGGAAATCAGGAAAACTTTCTAACAATAGTAATGGCAGTAGAATATATTGTCTAAGGGGGAGGCAGACTCATGATCACTGTGTTTTGGAAAGGCTTGGCAATAGCTCAGATTAGACAGTAATTCAGGAAGTTTAAATAGACATAATCCTTTCTTGAGACATGGAGATGGACTGGATAGCCTTTCAATGTCCTTTCCAGTTCTATTTTCCATCAAAGCACACAAGATTAAACATGTCTCCATAACATCCATTTACTACATTTCAGTCATGTTCTTTGTATACAACCTACCAGGAAGGGCCTCCAGCATGCAGGGGGTCAGACTAAAACAACTATAGTGGGTATTAACCATATGACTATTGACATGGTTACACTCAAGTTCAGGAATATAAGTATATTTTCTTACATGCTTCCCCATTTTCTATCTTGAAATGTGGACCAAAATTCCACAAAGACAATGACATTTCAACTGATGACAGGAATTAGGTGCTTCATTGAGCACTGACAGGCATACAGACATCTCAGGTCTTGTAATGCCCTTGCTAAACAATTTGATAACTTTCTTTTTTTTTCATGTCATAGATCTAGTGCAGAAATTTGAAACACTGAGTGAGTGAAAACCATCTTACTTTTTAGAGTAAAAATGGCTGGTATTTCAAATCATGTGACATCAAATTCTCATGCAAAAATGCAACGAAATTGGCTGCACACATTTGAATACAAGGTAGGAAGGAGCAATGTTCACATCTAGCATTAGGTAGTGCCATAGGCAAGGACAAAACTTGATTAATCATTCATTCTTTCTGTAAAATTGTTCCTGTGTTGCAAGAAGTGATTAGGCATCCAAGTTTTCAAGGAGACACAAGGTTAATTAGTTTAGTTTACTGATAGAGCTGATTAGGAAGCAGTATTCTTGAAAGCTAAACTTTTTTCCAAATTCACTATACAACAAATGGCATAAAATGAAGAAAGATATGAGTCACTTTTTCCAAATAAAATGCAATATACTGGAACTTGTCAAAAGAAACTGTTATATTTTTAGCTGTTAGTAACTAATTTTTTAATACTTTGGAACTTCATCAGTAAATACTAAAGTGCAAGTAAAATAGTATTTCCCATTACTTTAATCTGAAGTTAGCAAGTCAAACATTTTACACTGTATGTAAAAATTCACCTATTACTCTTCTATTTAACAGAGCTTCTTGAAAGATTTATTACAGAAAGCAAATAAGCAGATTGAAGACTCAAAGCTAACGGAATACACAGAAATAATGGTAAGATTATTTAAAGGAATAATGGGTTAATCTAAACTCTGTTTATCTTTAGCCACTGGAAGACTCCAAATGACTTGGAGATCCAGGTCCCAATCAAAGTATGTCATTGGAATGATGAGACAACTGTGGCATCTAGCACAGCACATACTTCTGCAGCTACTGAGTTTCGATGGGCAGTTTTCAGTACTGCTTAAAAAACAAAAGCCCGGGAATTTTTAAGCTACTTGGTATTTATTTATCACATCATGCCATAGTATTTTCCTGGTTTATTTGCTTGCGCTGTTAGTTGTAAAACTGAAGTCTTCACAGTTCATAGGAGAAAAACTTCCTGTCATATTTACATTATTATGTTTAGATCAACTTAATTTGGAGTTACCTTCTGGTTTGCCTTTTTACAGTGCGGTGATGTCTGTCTCTTGTCTTAAAAGCCATCATTGCATGGTAGCTTCTTATCAGATTTACAAACCTCTCACACTTTCCTTCTCCCTCTCCTTCAAGAAGGAGTTATTGATGTTGTAGATAGACACTATAACAGACTGTTGTTTCCCTGGCCTTAAATCAGCCCATCCTTAGAATGTCCTTCCATCCCACTGCTACAGTACTCCCCAGTAAGGACACTTACTGGCTTCTGTGTGGGCTTTTCAAGAAAACATATAACTTCAGGAAACATGTAACACTACATTTTTTGTTTCACCAGCTTGTTTCCATCCTAAAATATTTTTAGTAATTTAAAACATGCTAGGAAAACACTCTACCCCTCAAACTGGCTTGAGAATGGCCAAACAAAACTTGTGTTTCTCCTGGAAAAAGTCTGCTGGTCCCTTGTACCATTAGAAACCATTTACTTAGAATTGTCACTGTTTATTCGCTGGTGAAGATAAAACATATCCTTTCATTCAGGGAGCTTTGTGACCTTCATCTTAAAGTGTGCTCTAAGTTCTAGCCTCTTCAGAGAGACACAATGACAAAGAATTTAGTTACAAGAAAAAAAATTAAAAAATAAGCCCAGTTCTCCCATAATCTCCTCAGAAGACAGAAGACTTAATAGAAAACATGCGGTCCTGAGCAGCAGTGGCAGGCACAGCTAGCCATTAACAACCCATCCAAATACAAAATATGTTGACTTCACAGCTGCCACTACTTACCTCCCCCAAATGCAAATCTGCTTTCACAGGAAATGCATGCAAGGCAGATGTTCTTTTGCAAAGGAAGGAAATATTAAGAGGAACCAGAGTGTTATGTGGAAATAAATGTTTGTAGAATTGGTAACTTTTTCTGGTATCCTTTGCCATTTATTATGTATTAACCAAGTGAAATCAGGTCTGTTTCCATTGCATTGCATTAATTACATCTTTAAAAGTATACACGCTTAGATATGTATGTCAGTATAGAATATCACTTTTCCTCACCTATAAACTACATCTAAAATTAATATGATTGCAAGGGATGGGATGGAGTGTTGGTGCTTTCAGTGTTTTGTAGTCTACTGCTTTTTTGACACTTTTATAGAGCAAATCGTGTTTCTAAGTCGAAAAATGGAACTGTACAGACATAAATACTGGGAGAAGTCCCACACAGGAACAATATCTCCATCTACTTCTAATAAGGTTTTTGTGCCTCTCAAGCAGCAGGAGCTCATACTTTCAAGGCCTCAAAGGAAAATACTTTAATACAATAATTAAAATTATTAGAAATAATATTATTTTGTCAAATTACATTATTTCTTCCTGTAATTTAATTATGCATATGTGGAGAAATTTATTTCCCCATTTTCACACCATCAACAAAATATGATCATCTGCAGCATATGTTCACTTCTTTTCTTTAAAAAAAAAATATATCACAGTAACAGAACATTATCTTTCCTTAAATATTTAGACCTAGCAGTCAATTGAATGAAATGTCTATTATTTTCTCTCAAAGGAATTGAATACCTGAGATTCTATTGAACTTTATCTGATGGTTTTTTCATCTTTATGAATAGAGAATAATAATTCTATTATCAAATCATGACATGAAGTCAAAAGTAATGTATTATCACATCAACACTCCTCTCATTTATAAACAATTGTATTTCTCATACAGGACATTAATCACTGTAGGCAGGTTAAGACCTACCTTACAGCAGGTTAATCAGAATGGGTCATCTCATCAAGCTTTTGCAGTAGAATTAATTACTATAAATTGCTTAGTACTTAAAATAAATGTATTACATAGCAAATGTGACAGATTGAAACCTGGGCTGTCATTTCAGGATTAAATTAATTGCATTTAAATTTTTCAAATAAGTGTTTTCTTCATTATGTTGATTAATTTTGATTAGCAATGTAAAATTATATATTCTTTCAGCTCAGGATGTTTGATGCAAACAATGATGGAAAGTTGGAGCTTACCGAACTGGCCAGGTATGTGTCCTGTTTATTTTTACAAATACCATGTACCAAATGCCGTAATGGAAACAGTTAAATATTTTGACCTTTGTTTTTTCTCTCCAAAGACTACTCCCTGTACAGGAAAATTTTCTTATTAAATTTCAGGTATGAATATTCACATTCTTCAGGTAACCTGTCACCATCACACATAACTGGTCTCATTAATGGATTTGTTTTCCTTTTGGCATTTAGGGTGTCAAAATGTGTGCAAAAGAATTCAATAAAGCCTTTGAGATGTATGATCAAGTAAGTCTTCAAAAAAAAACTTTTTATTAATTGTGTAGTTTAATGGCACTTATTTTCTGAATTTGTGGAAAACTAGACATAACCTCAGAAATTAAAAAAAAAAAAAATTATCTTTAATGGTATTTTTCAGGATGGCAATGGCTATATAGATGAAAATGAACTTGATGCCCTACTGAAGGATCTCTGTGAAAAGAACAAAAAGGTAATCCTGAAGGACTTTTTTCCCCCCTAGAGATTAGATTTAATTTGTATTTTAAGGACACTTTAATCCACCCTAAGATAAATATAGAGCTTCTAAGTCATAATTCCTGAAGTCAAAGTACAACTAAAAATTGTGGTGGAAATAACGGCAGTGTAAATCCTGAACTAAGGAACTTGTGATTACACAATGACACAGTCAAAAGCTTGCTTGCTTCTGAGATACCAGCTATCAGCAGGCCAACATATGGCTATAATATGGATAACATACAAATAGATAAACAACATTTGCAATGTGTTGCATTTGGACAGGCTGAGAATACCCTTTTTTTATCTCATTTCCTGACACTGGAAGTAAACTTGTTCATGCTGATAACTAAACAAGATTATAAAGCATTATCTGTTCCTTAAATAGGAATTAGACATTACCAACCTTGCAACATACAAGAAAAGCATCATGGCCTTGTCCGATGGAGGAAAGCTTTACCGAGCAGAATTGGCTCTTATTCTCTGTGCTGAGGAAAACTAGAGCTCTTCTATCATGTCCACTTAACTAGTGATGTACTCTACACAATAACTGTGCACTGTAAGGGAGTAGGCTGTATTTTTAAACTGCATATAGAAAATTAGCCAGGATGTGTGGCACATTCCTTTCAGTTTGTTTCTATACTGTTTGTAATGTACAGTTTTTGTAACAATAAGATTGATAAAGAGAATGTCTATGTTTGGGCCAGTCTCTATATTCAAAAAGAAACTAAAATATGTCAGGGTTGGTTTTGGTTGAGTTTTTTGCTTTCATAAACATGCCTGGAGAAAAATTAAACCTGCTGACATTGCTGTGGTCATCATATCCTTTGACACTTGCAACATTTCTTATTGAACTACGTAACAAAAAGATCTACAGGTATCTTTCCCATTACAACTAAATGTGGGTGTTTTAAATATAAAACATGAATTCAGATTAAATATGATCTAGTCTGAAATAGGAAGGGGACATTGGCATGTCTGATTTCCAAAATTTAGTAAGGCACTAATATTTTGAGTTGTCGAGCCACCCACTTATAGATCTGTGCACTCTGCAGTTTTACAATTACTCTTCTCATTACGAATTCATAGCATATAGACAAAGCATTTATCAGGAATAGATCTCCATGCAGTAGTTGATAAAAATATAGTTTTCAATCTAGCTGTTTTACTGAATTTAAACATAGGCACTTCAGAAATAAATGCCTTTAATCTGTCTTGGAATCCTGACTAAATGACAGGTAGCATAGTTAATACACAGATTAACATATATTATAAGTGTACCTTTCATGACTATTGCTGTGTCAGAGAATATGACAATCCATTTTCTAAACTATTTTCACATTTTGCAGGTTATAATTATTCTAGTAAATTGCTGTTTTTACATCATATTCTGTGTAATCTATAATTAAATTTAATATCCTAAGATTGCTGGTGTCTAGTTTGTGTATCTCCTGGATTCTTATTTCTGTATCCTGTAAAGGACAAACTGTCTATTTAAAAAAAAAAAAAATGTGCCTCCATGGAACTTACAGTGAATTACTAGTCTATAATAGTAGTATTGCAATTTGACACTAAATGAAGAAAGCAGTAAAGATTTTATAAAAATTTAGTAATTTAGTTTACATGGTGGGCTCCGCTTTTTGTTAGAGATGTATTTTCTAAATGGGAACTATACTATGAAGCAGCCTGTCTTCTTGCATCTTTGTTTTTTCGGCCTGGCTCCCTTTTTACTTTACATCAGTTTTATGACAGATGAGTTCATGACTGTCCAGGCCATTGCTTCCAGAAAGTACTGGGGAAGGAAGGAAATTGGGCTGTGTCTTTAAAGCCAATAAACCTATGCTGCCTCCATGTACAACTGTTTCAGAAGCAAGTCCAGGTTAGCAGGTTAGTTATGTACAATTTTTCAGATGCATGTCTGCATCTTATTTAACAAATGGAAGCAAATGCTTTTTATTTGAAATGTGTCTCAAACAATGAGGCTCAGATCCTTCAGGATTACACTCAAATGAACTCCCACTGAAATGAATCCTTAATTCCTCAGGTGAACTCAGGCAACTAAATACCATTTCAGGAATAGCCTTAGGCTCTCTCCAGGCTGAGCTTTGGAAAGTTAAGGAGTAGGTGGTGCTGGATGGGGTCTTGCTGGGAAAAAAAAACACACAAAAAATTAAAGTAAGGTTAACCTAACTCATTCTCACTGCTTTACTCCCACTCCATGTGCAGTGATTTAACTTCTCACCTGCTTGTCTCCTCTTTTCTCTATGCAATGTGAAATACAATTGTGTATGTTAAGTGAAGGAACAGTGAACCTGCCTATCAGTCCAATAAATGGTTGATATTGTTCATACTGTGCACTTGAAGCCCTGGATTTTGCTTTATTTAAAGAGTATAAAGAAAAAAACCCTCGTGTGTAAAAATATGATGTTTGCTAAGCAGAAGATAAAGCATTTCAAGTGTTTTGACAGAATCACCACAGAAACTGAAATCTGTCTTCCTGAACATGAGTAAACTGGCACAAACCTGTTCTGAAGCCACCCTTCTGCTACTGCTGCTGCCCACTAGCTGGCTCTGCTGTGGAGCACAACACAGAAAGCAGGTCTCAGTCACCCACAGGCACTGCTTCCTGCAGTTACTTCCCATAAATAAAATTTGGACTAGAAGACAGCAATTAAAAACCCCAGTGTAAGCAAAGGTGCCTATTGTGTCAGTGCAAAGTGAAGTGTGACAAGTATGGCTAAATCAAAACCACTGTAAAAACTCCAGGTTTTAAATTCTCTAAATCACACCTGGGCAGACCTTTAAAAAATGTCATGGTTGGGATAGAACAAGGCTTAGAATAAAAAGAAAGGTGATGATAGGGAAATCTGAAAGCTTTTTTTTTCTGGTAGACATCTGGTGACCAAAGGAAAGTAAAATCATAGCATGCCCAAAGATTAATTACGTGACAGTGCAGGTATTCCATATTCCAGCTAGGCCGGGATAACTGACTGACACAGAGCTACCTGGGTTTCACTTTGCTGAAGCTATTAACCATTTTGCTGTCTAAAAATATATACTTTATTAAAATAAACATTCAAATAAGCATTCAAGCTAACAAATACTCTACCTGTCCTAAAAATGACAAGTACGCTCTAAAAAATTTTAGCCCATTCTAGTTTAAATGTGTACAGATTAAAATTTAACACAGTGCTAGGTATTCAAAGATGATTTTCTATTAATTTTAAAGCCAGCAAACTTTTACTAAGCGTGAAATTAAAAAACAACAGTAACTATTAGGCCCGTCATCAAATGCATTATAAGTGCAGTATTTGCTGACAGAAGTAAACCTTAACAGTAGCAAGTGAGGCAAAGTGAGTGCCTGCTTCCAGTGGTGCCCACATCACTGTCCCAGCAGCCCACCTCAGGGGCCACTAACATTCCCTGGCTGACCAGTATTGGGAATATCATGTGAATTTTCACCGACAACTTAATTGGAATTGAACACGGGCCTTGAAGTGAGTAATTTGGCTTTCATTCGTTTACTGCTGCACTGTTCTATCATCAACACTTCATGCACAGTACATGGCACCAATCTAATCCTCCCTGCTTACAACACACTTATGCATCTTTGAAAAGATTACCCACACGTGCTTACAGAATTTTGAAACAGCATGTTCCATGTCAAATGTCAAATATAGATCAGGATGTTGACAGTCAGCAGTGCTTTTATACAAAATGAACCTTGCCAATGAACAAGATACATACACGCTGCTGCTGAACTCCACTTAAGGATTAAGCCTTTGTTTCACTACACAAGGTTTGCTTTTTTTCATTTATACTAAGCTCTCATCAAAATTGTGGCTATAATCACTGGCTGTGCAGGCAAACTGAAATCCACACTGACTTGCAGTGTCTATGAGGTGGCATAGAATCCATATTTAGGCAACCAAATATACCCGGCCTGATTTTCCGAAATGCTGAGTGCCTCCAAATCCCTCTGAAATCAACTGGTTGTTCTGCACTGTTTAAAAGCAGACCAGTGCACTGAAATCCCAAAGACTATTTTATGTTACTGCATATTAAATGAACACATAAAAGACTGTGGGGTTACCCTGGTTACAGTGAGATTACATGCTTAGCAGTTACAACACAAGATGCTCCATGAAGTTAGACAAAGGTACAGACTTCCTTGTAATTCAGTGTAACATTTACTTACATGTTATCAATATGTGGAAAAAGTAAATATAAATGAGCAGTTCATGTGCCAATAAACACAGAAGCCAGAATGGACAGGCAGGAACTCCCACCAACTAGTGGCGTCTTCTGCTTTTGAAGCAAATTCTTGAAATGGAAAACATTAGCAATATTCTCAACAGTAATTGAAATATTTAGGAGGAAGGAATTCCCAAAAACAGAACCAGAGATTGAGAGCAGTTCTGGTATCATACTGAAGATGTAATACAACTGCTGTCTTTCATTTGAAACCTTAAATGATTTTTATAACTTGTTTATAAGCCTCTCCTATAGCACAATACTGCTTTTACAGCACTGAATTTATCTAAGAAATTTTAACAGACAGGTTCAAAGACAGTCAATCATCAGCAGAAATAAAAAGGGTCATTTCAAGATTTAATCAAGGAGACAAGATGTACTTTTCAGTTGAAAACAGACAACGAATCCCCTTTGTGGATGTCCCCAAGTTTCGTTCATGGAAGTGGTAACGCCTTTGACTGATGGGTCATAGACAAGTCATTTAAAAAAAGGTATTTGGATTCCAGTAGAGTTTTCCCCGATTCATGAAAATTAAACTTCTTCTGCAACCCTACTGACTCCTGTTGCAATCTCCAATGTATACCATCACTTTTCCTGACTCATTCCTCCACCTTCTTATCCCTCCAACTTCATCTCCATAAAATGATTATGCCACAAAGCAATACCTTTTTTCATCCTTCCCTTTACATTGTGGCTCACTGGCAATCTCAGAGAGGGTGAGGAATGTAACCATCTCAGGACAAGATTGAATCAGTTTGAATATGTCAAACTAAGACAGTTTGTTTAAAGTGGACACTATCTCCTGCCAGTTTTGCTATGTCTGAAATAAAGTAGCTGTGATGACTGTGTTTTGTCGGTCTGCGTGCAATACTCAGCTGTGGAGCATGCTTGTGGATTGAGCAACTCCTGGGTTTTCAGGGTATCTTATGCCTTTTTCAGGACAAACCAGACACTGCCTGGGTTAGGCAGTGGTTATAAGGCTATTTTCCCTTGTTCTTTCCCTCAGTTTAGATGTCCTATGTCGCTATTTTAGTAAAAAAAAATTAAATTGTATTTAGGCAAAACAAACTTGAGAGGTTTAAGATTCATACCTTCATCATAACGTTCTGTTCCTGTCCCTACCAAGACTAACAACTCCTAATGAGGGAAATGCATCCCAGTCAGATCATTCCATTCTCCTGCAGAAGCGGATGACAAGATCAGAGTTATGTTTTTTCACTTAGCCAAGTCTGTTTATTAGGAAATATTTTGCAAGCTATCATAACATATAACTCTTAAAAAAGTATATTCCAATTCTGAAACTTGCATCAACACATTGTATAAATTTGTCAATACAATGTTCAGAAACTAAAAACAACTAACTTGTGTAATTTGAAATGAATGTCACTGGTATAGGCAAGATAAAAGAAACTCTATTCTTATTATAGTTGCTCATTAACATTGAAAATGTGCTTTCTGTTTTCATCACTGAATAACTCATACTTTAAAAATTAACAATTTATAATTCTTAACAATAATTCATTTAGCTATGAACAGTAAACAGGTAGAAGATGATACTTCAGAAGAAATGCCCATTTCTACAAATCTGTTATTGAATAAATCTCCAGTACCTATTTACAAGACAAGCTTTAAGAGGTCTCCCTTAAATATTTTGACCTTATCACATAAAGCAAAACGTGCCATCCTTAAAGGATATGTTGCAGTAACTCTGATGGTTCACTGAAGAGCTTCAGTTCCTGAAAGGCTCACTGTGAATTTAAATGAGTTTCTCCTAGATGCAAACCTGGCCTGAATCTCTCTGATGAGTGAAACAATAAAAGAAAAAGATGTTTTAATTTTTTAATTATTAGATCAAGAAGAAGTATTCATTTTAAACTGCAAAAGCACTTGACATTCTTTAACTTTTTGTAAAACCCACTGCCTTTTGCTGTGGAAAAGAAACATTTACGAAATGAGGTCTGTCAAGTTTGCTTTCTAAACAAAGGACAGACCATGCACAGCCCGACTCCAGATAACCTACTAAATACTGCATAGAAATACTTGATGTTATCACAGCTCTCAAACATGTATTTGTACATTTTTCTGAAACTTTTTTTTCAAGTGTCAAAGTATTATATGCAACTGTGTCCTATACAAAGAGAAAATATCAGTATATATTGCAAAAGCATGATGAGCAAAAACCAGTACACATGGGCCTAAATCACTTTTTTGGGGAAAAAACATGGATCTGATATGAGAATTCAATCTTGACAGCAGGCCTACCAAACTTAAGATTCTACAAAAAAGCCTTGCATTACTCAGTAGACACCTTGAAGGCTGCTATGATAAATACATTTACTTTGTTTTATTATCAGTGCCAGAGATGCTATTCAATCCCCCACAGGACCATCACTCATGGGAGAAAGCTGGCACACAGAAGCCTGCACTAATACAGTCCACACTTCAGGCAGAAGTATTAGCTTGCTTCAGATTTGTAATAAGGCAATCAAGTGACTTCAAAGTCAGATGTGGGCATATTGTATGTATGTCCTGAATTGTGAGAAAAAAATATATGACCAACAGCAGCACCTGGAAGAATACATCCTTGAACTGCTTCTATGGTCCTGACTCTTAAATCACTGTTTCAGTCTCAAGGCACACAAAGCTATGTACACACCTGTGTGTGTGGACAGCCTGGACCTCTGGTTAAACATTAGAGCAAAAAAAGGAAAAAAAAAGCTGTAAAGGCCAGAGCCTGATAATTTCTTTCAAGAATTCCAGCCATTGTCCGAAACAGGAGGGAAAACAACTAACAACTCCCTAATTTGAAATACTAAAAGAGGGACAGCAATATTTTTTAGCACCTGCTTATTTGGGATGGATAAACTGACCAGATTCAGAGGTAATGCCATCTTAAAGTTTCTTTAAAACAAGCCTGCGTATGCAAATGAAACCTAAGGATTTTTTGCAAACAACAATTGAGGTACCAACTTTCAGTCCTAATTTAACAATGCCTGTTACTAGACTTAAATAAACCACTTTTTTATGGAGAGACTCCCCTAGTCACTCATGTTAATAGCAAATGATTTTTAGTTTCTCATTTTTGAGAACACTGAATTAATCATGACAAAGAGCTCGCTCCTTAGCAAGGCATTTCAGGTCCTTAAATGCCATTTTTAAAGTTCAGCACAAGCTAATTAACAGACTGAAAATGTCACAAAAGATGAGACCAAGAGAGTCATGCATTTCAAGATTTTGTAAGTAACCACAGGAGTTACATCCCATCTCAGTGTATGTAGTCCGGCTAATAACTTGAAACTTTATTTGCAGGTTTAGGACTTTTTATTGAAGTGTGAAGATTAGGACTTAATTTTTTGGTTTTTTTTCTTCAGATTCATAATTATGTTCAGTTATGATAGTCCTATTAGAATTACAGTGTTAAGAAGGAGACACTTGCATATATCTGAGGGAAAAAAAATCCTCTGAGGTGTATATATATATATATATATATATATAAAAGGTAACTGTAGTCCATGGCTGTGTAAGACAATCTAAAGAACAGTAAAATTTCAGGTACTAACTGTTGTTCACTGTTGGCAACAGATTAGATTTTATATGGGAAAAACGTCCAGGCTATATTCAAAATACAACAATTTCAAAATACTTTATTAAAATTAGCATACAAAAGATTTTGAAGGCTATTTCTCAATTGGTTATTTCTAAACACTAATGAAAAAGTAGTGGTTCATTTCCAAGAATCTCCACCATACCATTACGTATTTTAAGAGCCTTTTGTTTTTCTAATCATTGCTTCCATCATATCCCACTGCTCTTTGGTAACCTAAAAAAGAAAAGAGCATTTTATTGGAATTCCATATAATAATTACACATCTGAGTGCCTGGATGTAAAATAACAAGAAAGGAAATCAATACCCTTTTCAAATCATTGAATTCTCCTGCCATAGAAACATATTCTCCACCATCCATTCTAATAACCTAGAAAAAGCATAAACAATGTATTTAGTAATAGTAGGTTTTTTTGTAGTCTTCCCTTGTTATGAACTGTGAAAATAATTTTTACTGATTTGGGTGAGAAAACTCCATGCTCAAAATTATCAATTCAATGACTTTTAGAACTTCTTTTTAAAGGTACTAACTAACATGTACTACCACTAAAAGCTGAATAATACTTGTACAGGATTTCAAATGAATGTATTTTCCTTCATTTATGAAACCAGTGGTTAAAAAAAATATCAGTAAAACTCACATCATCATTGGGTTAATTGTATAAACAAGATCAACCAAAACTCACTGCTCCATTAACCCAGCTTGCATAGTCACTGCAGAAATAGGCAGCAAGATTTGCAATTTCTTCTACAGTTCCCAGACGACCACAGGGAATCCTCTCAATCATCTTCTTCTCAAATGTGCCTGTTGGGTCAAGACGACTAAAGGCACCCTGAGAATTAAGAGAAACATTAAAGTTACAACTATACCAGAAAATAAAATCCAGCAGAGATTTGACTCCACATACACAATATGGAAGTTAATATTTGTAAGCTGTCTACACCCTCTTTGTCAGTAGCATAAAAAGTAGGCAGTAGGAAAGAGAAAACAATTTATCCCTTTTGCACTGATATGCATCTACTGAGGATGAAAAGCTGGACTGTGACAGCTCTGGGATACTCACCCACCACCTATCTGTGAAAAACATAAGGGAATAACGATCTTTATTTTTCAAACACTCTTGGTAAACATTTGAAGAAATAAGCAAGACTCAAAACTGCTGCATGGACAGGGGAGAGGAAGAAGGAGAGAAGTAGGAAAGTGCCCAGAAATAAATTATATATGAGTAAATAAAATGTAAAATAAAAAATCACATTCAGTTAAACTGTAGCAACTGCTAGAACTGAAGTAAGTTACTGGAAGTTTTAGTATTTAAGTAACTTCAAATGGTTTGCGAAATAGAAGGGTTTTTTTGTTCTTCCTGGCTTCTCCACAAGGAAGCAACCTCCTCATGTAACATTCGAAATGTAACAGTAACATTTAAGTTACTTAAGAGTTAAAGCATACTGTAATTTATGTAATCATTGCTGTAGCCACCCATTTAAGTCTTCTACTGCCGCGTTTTTAAAAGTCAGTTTATAAACTTAATGCTATTCAGCTTGTATGCTTTTTTCTTTTCCCATCATGACTTACAACACTATTTTTTAAATAAATGGATACAATTCCTAAGGCAGAAAACCTTCATTTTGAAATATGCTGTCTTAAGTAAAGCCTTTTTATGCTTTCAGGGAAATTTTAACTAGAGACTAGTACGACAAATATAGTACTTTGTTAAGAACACCCAGTATCTCAAGTGTTACATACTATTAATTTAAAGGAGAAACATTTAGTTTAGGGAGGTAGTAATATTGACATTTCAAGCACATAACTTGTCAAACATTATGAGAATCTATAAATCAAAGAGATCTCACTGTGATATAGTGGATACCAAACATTTATATGGATTCAAAATGGAACAGGACAAAGTAATGGAAGAATAAAATCTACCAAGATAACTGCAATATGAAGAGACACCAACTGCACCAAACTCCCCAGGCCATAGAATGCCAGAGGCTGACGACACAAAGAAGAAATTTCATTAAATGTTTTTCTTCTACTCTTGCCTAAAATCCACAACATACATGACCTGGAGGACTTTTAGTCTGATCTTATAATGTTATTTCAACTTTCTTATAACCCTGCTGATTCTGCCACTTGTTTTTCTTTACATTCAAATGAGTTATAACTAAGCTCTACAGTGCGGCATCTAAAACTGATTAGAGGGGGAAAAAAAAGAAAAAAAAAGAAAAGTAAGAAGAAAAGCAACTCTACATCCCTAGCCCAAAACAACAGTAAAACCAACTGTGAAACATTTTACAGGTAGTAGGAAGACCATTATTATCTGTTACTGCTCATAATTCTAATAATTTGATTCAATGGAAAACAGACCCTCCTCTCTCCTCCTGCAGGACTGCTTTCTTTACTCTTCCTGTTCCAGCTGGTCTGGATTACTTCCTTCAAACCCTCCAGTTCTCCTTTTCACTCACATCAAAGCTTCTCAGTTCTTTGCCGACTTAGTTTTCCTAGTTTTGAGATTTTCAACAAAACTAGCAAGATTCTGTTCTCTTATACCTAAAAGAGATTCTGAAATTTTGGAATTGATGAGATATTTTGTTTAAAAATTAGGAGTTCAGGCAGAAACAGACACTTTACTTCAACAAGTGTAAGAATTCACTTCACTTGACAAACTAGGTACAAACAGTTGGTAAGAATAGACATTAAGTATTTTGATATATAAATTCTTTGAAACACTTAAGAAGGTTCAGTTTATATCAACTGTAGTAGAAAGGGGCAGTGGCAAGTTTCAGAAGGTCAACAAATCCTACTTTACAAAAACCGTGAATGGGAAGCTTGTTCAATATTCCAGCACAGTCTTGACTACCAGGGAAATCAAACTTTAATTTAACAGATGTAGAAAAGGTTAGACTATCATAAAGTTAAGTCTACTACAAAGCATATTCGAGGCTGAGTTTTGCTTCATGCTATGTACCTTTGTTTTTATTGGACCTGGTTGAATCACATTGAATCTCATGCCATATTTACCCCATTCAGCCGCAAGAGACCTAAAAATTCATTAACAGAATGCATCAATATTTTAAACAGAATATTTTAATAATCCTATTCAGAAAAAACATTAGAACTTTCCTCAAACATACTTAAGGGTTTTTTTGTTCTTAACAAAAACATTTCAGAGAAGAAAAAAAAAAAAAAAGGCATTCATGAACAGAGGAATATTGACTTAATAGATGCATCATAGAGCAGCATTAAGGAGTAATTCTTTCTCCCTTGCAAATGACATGATTTCAGCACCTAAACTCCTTGACAAAGAACTGTTAAGTCACCATCTTTCTCTGGAAATTTAGACTATACCACCAGTACACATTTCTAACATTTTCAACATAGCTTTCGCTTTACATGTTTTGAAATTACAAAAAACAGAGGATGCATTCTAAAATAGGACCACTAGAATAATTTTGCTTAATGGTATTTTCTCTGTATAACAGTATTTCAGATAGATGACTTTTATGGTGAATTAATTAGGTGAGTCATAAAGTCTCTGAAAAGTACACATTTCAGTTACAGCTCTACAGAACAGAAATCAAGACCATTACTCAGACCCTTGTTTTTTCCAGATAAAGAATTCTAGTTACTAGAAGGCTGTCGAACTATTCAATTCCTTCTGCCAAAGACAAAGATCTACGTACTAAAAAGGACTAGCCTGAAGTTAATAATGAGAGAAATACCTTTTTTTGCTGAGTAACATGAATGTATTACACGATACTGTTCTGAATTAAGGATAACTGCAGTCCTTAATTTAAAAGAGTGATAGGAAACAAATTTCTTGATGAAACTAAACAGAGATGAAGACACAGTATACTGCACCCAAATACAATCACATCTTCTCCTGAGATAAAAGAATATGGAAGACACTATAGACCTCAAACAGTTCCCCTAATAACAGCCTCTAAGTGCTGGATCACCTATAAGAATGCAAGAGAAACTGAACATCCAAACTCCTTAAAACTGAAACTTTGGAACTTGCTATTGCCAAAAGTGGCAGTTCTACTGCTCTTTATCTTGGCCTTGTGACAAAAACCATCAAAATAGTAACAGTTAATATTTTTTCTTTAAGAAGCTGCCAGCATACTAAGATATTTCTAAGATACTGGAGCCTGGAAGGACCTCTTATGGTACAAAGGAATAGGATTATACCAACTAACTCCATTTTTATAAACCAATTACTCTATCTCAGGTATGTGAAAACCAGAACATATATTTTGCTGTATTACTCACTTGCTCATTGCTTCTACACCAGCTTTTGCAGAGGCACTTGGCAACACAAATCCTGAACCACTCTCAGCATAAATTGTTGTAATAGCCAGGAATGCTGCTCCTAGAAGTTGCAAACACACTTAAAAAAAATCTCACACCAAACAAATAAAAAAAAATATATGAAGATCAAACTCTGAACTTAAGGTAAAAGCACCATGAGCGGTACAGAAGTTCACAGTTCAAGTGTTAGGGATGCCATTCCATTCTGGATTGTGAAAAGGCGTTTTAGAATACAGTCTTGGAAGCTTTGTTTTCAAGCCTTTTTATTTCAGTTCCCTCTTTTGCACGACGTTTAAGCGTTGTTCCAGCTAAATGTAAATAGCTATTGATTAGGCTCCAAAGGTCTAAACCCTCACATTTCTACCGATAATGAATTTAATGCACAAATTAGTCTACCTGGAGTGAAGGCCTAAAATCTTACAGTGTTTTTTTTTCAGAAGCTGCACTAATCTAGTTTTCAGTAATCAGGTATATTTTGCCCTAATTTCATCAAATCCTGAGTGGGGAAAAAAAGAAATAAAATCAGCATTAACTATTAGGTTTGGCATAATCTTAAAGTGACACAGTTGAGGGTTTGAATTAAAGTTTATACAGAAAAAAATAATTTTTAAAGACATTTTCAGAAACTTTTTCTGCAGTAGAGCCTATTACAAAGTTAACCTGCATGACTTCCTCCTTTATCATCACAACAAACCCTGTTGTAAAAAGACTACTTTCTTTTATATGCTGTATTTTATAACAGATACAGCAAAAAGCATCCTAGAAAATAATGGAAACTGCTGATTCAATCTGTCTTTTACAGACTCCTGCAAATTCTGTCTGGTCAATGACTAGCATTAGCTTACTGAACTAGGAAATGGAGGACAAGGAATGACAGTTCACTACTTAAGCCACAGTAACTAAAATAAGTGTTCTACTTACTATAATTTTAAAATAATTTAATTAGAATAGCTACCCAAGGGATATTTCTAAAACAATATACATTACTGATAGATTGTATGTAAAGTAGAGACTCAGGTAAAGAATTACAATTATGTTACAGGAGAGAAACTAAAGAGAACCATAAACAATCATTGATTGAAATGCTAGCAGATATCCAGAAACGTGGTCCCTGCTTATAAAACAATCTACATTGAGCGACTTTGAAAAGAAAAATCAACACAGGCAAAAAAACATGTTAAGTAGAGGTGAGTTAGGTGAACCTAATACAGAAGAAAGAATAACTCATAAGTTTACAGCTCTGAGATTTAAAGTACACTTCAGTTCATACAAAACTTTTATTTGTAAAGCCTATACTCATAAAATGGACAGTAACTGAGGAATTAACTCCTCCCACTTTGTAAAACTGAATAACACAGTAGCAGAATAAAAATTCTTTTTAAATACCAGCACAAACTTAAGAGTCTAAATGCAGAAAAGTTGTATTATTTACTACATTAGATTTAACGTAGGTCATGCCGCAGACCTAAAGGATGTGCCAACGTTTTAAAAACTGTCAGATTCATAATACCCTCACAGACTGCTCTAAAATTAGATAGCACAACCACCACATCAGAAACTAAAGTATCTGCTCAAAATTAAAAAATAAACAAGTAAAAAGAAAATGAAGGTGGAGAATAGAGAACAAAGAGGTACACCTGATGTACTTGCAAAGACATGTCTTAAAGAAATCCTTAAATAAAAAGTCTTACTTACAGATGGAATCCCCTAGAAAGAAGGCATGCAAATAATAGCAAAAGAAATTCAAGTCTTTTGGAAGCTTAGAAGTGAAAGAAGAGAGACAACAAGGTGATGAATGAGTCCTGAATTTTACAAATTTGAGGATGGAATGAGGAAAAGTAATTTTTCATACAACAACAGCAAAGCCATATTTCACATTACTATACAGGGACACTTTATACACCTGAAAGGCCATAAGGCAAAGTATTACAATGGTCTGATATAACTGTATAGTAAGTCAGATTTGGGGATGGGTTTTTAATGTGGGAATACCAGCATTAGAATGGTGGAATGATTTTTTTCATGTGCTGCTAAAATGTATGAGGGACATACCTATGTACTAACAAAAACTGTTACAGACCTAAAAAATAACATTTACTTTATATTGTTATAATTAAATAGTATAAACTTGTTGAGTACTTTTTGGAGAGGAGTTTTTAAGAAATTCAACTAATTCAGAGGTTAGAAAAATACAGTGCAAATGCACAGTTTTACACAAAGCCTTATTTTTTAAATTTTAAAAACGTTTTACAACTAGAACTCTAGAATCCCAACTTTATATTCAACCTCATGGCCTCTGGGTCCAACTGTAAGGCCTGATGCTACAATAAAATAATTGTTAGCCAGATCTACTGTATGATACTTAAGTGCAGCTTTCACTGAAATGAAGTTCTTTTCTAGAACATTAAAAATTGTATTTCTTTTGCAACTATTCTAATAACAGTAAGTCAAGGAATACAAGTAATAATATGTCACAATGCTTAAGATACCTTTTTGTGCTTTAATGAGCTCCTTTCCAATTTCCAGAGTTACAAAAGCAGTACCATTAAGCACAATATCAGTTATCGTTCTCCATGCATTAGCAGAAAGTCGTTCAGAAGGGGAAATAAAGTTTCCAGCTGCATTGTTTATCACAACCTGAAACACATGAAGGAAAACTTGAGAGTTAACTAAAATGAACTCTTCCTGAGACAGAAGGAAAGAATTTACAAGCAACGTTTTAGTGTTTCCAGATACAAAATTAAAAATATCCTCATAAAATAAGGTATGGGGGGTGGGGGAGAGAGAAAATAATCCATCGGGAATTTTAACATCTGCAGCATAGATCTGCAGCAGGTATCGGTAACAGAAAATGAGCTCTATTTCCAAACTACTGTAGTTACTAGTCTAGTACTGAAGAACTGTAGATGTAGAGGGGGACTTAAGTTGATAGCTTTCCTAGTGTCTCAAGTGCATCCTAACAGAAAAGTCTGTCCCCACCAAGATCCAATGTCACATATATTTAATATAACAGATGCATGGGAATAAAAGCAAAAGAAGTTCAGACAACCTGGTAACTGAAGTCTGAATTAGCTGACTGTTGCATAACAGGAAGTCAAATCAGTCATGACAAAGAGATTATAATATAGTGTACTGCAAGTAACTGCTACAAAACTTTCACTATGTACACCCTGCCTTTCTATAAACAGTAACTAGAGAGAGGATACTTTCACTTATCATCTACTTAGCCCTCTTAACCAGTAAGTAGGTAACATTTTCCTAAGGGCACTAAGCATCACATATGCAGTTTTTAAACGAACACCTATGAGGCTGGATCCTGTATATTTAGTAATATAATATGCTGAGGCAATAAAGTGGTGTATTATTTCAGGAATGCACCTCAATTCATGTAAGTTTGCATGCAAAGCCAAGTCCTGAAGAACTTCCAGGCTAAATGAAAACATCAGAATTTTCAAAAACAAAACAGAGCACAACGCATAGTGCATGAATATAAAACGAGTAATATAGAAGACTCTTAAATCATACATATGGATAGCAAATACAATTTAAAGGCCACCCTGGAGTAAGAAGACAAAAAATGCAAACACCCCAAGATAATGAGGTGACTTGAATCAGTGAATAAATACAGCAAAGACAAAATAACAAACTCATGAATGAAGGACTGCACGATACGATCTTTGAGATATACAGGACTGCAAAACAATCCACAGCAAAAGAATGATTGCTTTCTAATTGGAAGTAATGATCCTGGGGACAAAATGAACAAAACAAAGCTAGAAGGACTACCATACTGCCATTAACTTCTATCTTTGAAGTCTCACCTCACATGCACAGTGGCTGGGAATGATAGTCAGGCTTGCAGTATTCATAAACTTACATCTCATGTCTGTCACTAAGAGAAAAACTGGACAAAAAGAACTGAATATTCAATTTACTCTGCAGTCTATCTTAAACACACAGAATACATGAAATTAAAGAGAAAGGAAATGCTTGTAAAGAAGAAGTCATGGGAAGTATGTATTCAGAAAATTACTGGTGTACAAAAGTGTGACAGACATGAAGAAGTCTCCTCCCTCTGTGCACGCACTTAAAATCTGAAGATCATGATGTGTTTTGGCCAAAACAAGCACCGAGCAATAGTCAAAATAAAAACCAGATATCCTGTCTACGAATCAGGACAGTGCGGTGCCTTATTTCTAGAACTGTTATAGCAAACAGCTGCAAGAAATAGTTTCTCCACTTTTTACTATACTTAGAATTCAGTAGTTTCTCTGCCACATCTAGAGGAAGTTCCTGGTGACTGCAAATTGCCTATGATATACATACAACAATTTTAAATCTAATCAGATTTAAATCCTATCCTTTACAATGATATTAACATTGTCACCACACTTCCTATCAGCTAGTAGGATCAAAGTTGAGATCTCACAATCAAATCAAAATTCGATGCCTATCATTCTTCAGACTCCGTCACATCACCCTTCCCACAATCTGATGTAGAGTTCCGTGTTTTGTGCCAAACTATTAAAAAACAGATGCTTATCTTGACTGAAGACTTTTTTCTTGATTTTACAAGAAATTAGTCAAGTTAGAACGTTCCTTCTGTTTATTAATAAACTAGCAAGGATCAAAGAAGATGTTTATGATTACTTCCATTTCTAATTTGTGAGACATTCTGTTAATAAGCAACACATGTAACTCAGTAAACACAGGTAAGTGTCACCTTTCAGGAAGATTTAATGGCAATATTCTCTTCACTTAATTCAAAGAATCTCATGAGAATTGTCATACTGTTTAAAAGAAAACAAGAAAACACTAGTCTGCAGAGTAAGGATAGCAATGTTTTGTCTATCTGACCTCTAAGGATTTTAGGCATCAGAGGAAGAGTAACTATGAACATTAACTTCACCTTGAAGTACTGCCACTGTTCAGTCTAGTGTCTCTTTAGATTCCATTAATTTTCTCTCACAGTAATTTTCTTCATACCTACTATGAAGAGCATTTTCAGTAAGGAAGAATGAAGTTCTTCCCTTTCCATAGAACACTTACATCAGGATGTCCTGCTACTTGGATTGTTTCGGCAACAGCGTTCTTAACTGAAACTGGGTCTCTCACATCACACTGGACAGCATGAACCTATATAATAATGGAAAAGCAGTCTTAAGACTTGAAAACTATATCACTCATAAAGTAAGTCTACAGAAGCACATAAATGCAAAAAAATTCTATAAACACATAAAGTACAGTAAGTAACATATTCGCAATTCTGTAAAACTTTACCTTATTCCCTGTTTTAGAAGAAATTTCTTCTGCTGTTCCTTTCAAAACATCAAGCTTCCTAGAAATAAGCAGACAACATCCCTTACTTCAGTTAAATGCAATTATCATTCAGATTAATAAATTCTCATTATTTTCTGAGCAAATACGAGCTATTACTTAAAATAGGTGTTTGTGCATATGCATTTTGCTGATTTTCCCAAAAACTGAGCTTTAAGATTAAAACTATGTGTAGACACTAACTTTCTGAAAGAAAACTTCTAAGTAATTTCTCGTTAGTGCTACTTCAAAGCAATTCAGAAGTGACTATAGTAAGAGACTATTTAAAGCTAATCACATGTCATAAGCTAGAAAAAGTATTTTCTTTCAGAATGCATAATCTCCACACACAGGTTTAGCTACTACTCTACTAGCATTAATAAAGTGACATGCATATTGAGATTTAAAAGTAACTTCACCACTGTTCGGATGAATCTCACACCACTTCTGTTTATTTTGATTAAAAATGAGGTTTTTCTAGACTTTACTGCAGTCCTACTTAAAAGAGCTGTAGAAAGATAATCTTAAGGGAAAATCCAAGCTCTTGTTAAAGTCAGAAGAGGAATGGTTTTAATTCCTTACTGCAATTCAAATCTGTATCAAGAACACCTGTAATAATACAGTAAAAATATTTGATACTGCCCACTGCAATTTTTTGTTCTCTTTAAGGTTTCAGTTGAATTTATGTCTAATATTCAGGGTTGTTTATTTTACTGCCACCTATCATGGGAATGTGTTTAGTTTATTTCTTCCTATTAATTTTTACACAATTAGACATATGCAGATGGATCTGCAAGTTTCTAGGATCTACTATACGACATTATAACTTGAAAGTGCACTGAAGTAAAATAAATAGAATAAATTTGTCCAGTTTATGAAGAAGAAAACAGATCTATCCAGCATTCAGTACTAAATGAAAGCTCTAAAACATCTTCATTAATATTTACCGGCTTGCTATAACACACTTGGCACCTAAACTGGACAAAGCAGTTGTCATCCCTTTGCCAAGTCCAGTACCTCCACCAGTTACAAAGGCGACTTTCCCTTGGAAGGTATTTGGTGGCAACATCACTTTTTGAAGAGGTGAAAAGAATGCAGCTTGTGGTGCACTGCTGTCCTGATGCAGCACATTTGGCCCACGGCTGAAAAACTGAAAGAAACAAGAGGAAAATTATGTGTTTTCTCCCTTTTGTCTACAGGACTGTTACACAAGATCAGAGTTGTGGGTGCTATGTAGAACAAAATTCAGAAAGTAAAGCTCGAAATAAAGCGAGAGCTATCACAAAAGTAAAGCAGTGCAATAAGTCCTAAAGCCTTTATATCAAGTGTGCGTACTTTAGGGATTCTTTCTGGAACCTGGACTCTTCAGCTATGTGCTAAAGCTTGTCACAAAAAAACAAAAAAAAAAAAAGGAAACCAAATGTGGTTCTAAGGAACACAAGGAGACCAAAAGGAAAACCTGAAGAACATCACATTTTTCTGAAACAATACAGTTCTTCAGATCAGATTGGCCACTAAAAAATTGTGAAGTTCATAAAATGCTGCTGGTTTTTTTTAATTCTACAGTGAAAATAAAATTTGCATACTTTGATGGAGTACCAGAATATCACTAAGCCTTCAGCAAACCAGAGCGTGAAGGTTCTCTTTTGGGACTTTCCTGGTCCCCTACTCATGCCTCTTCAAGAGAAAAGCTCCCTCCAGAGAATCTCAGCTGAAGGTAGAGACTGCAAATCATGCACTTGGACTCCCCCTTCCTTCGGTATAGGGAAATAACCCCTACACAGTACTCAGACACCCTGATGAGGTGCACTCTCACATGATAGACACAGCCCATTGGTCTTGCTCACCTACAGAAATCACGCAAGCAGCTTTCCTTCTGCTGGAAGGGAGGAAGATTAGGAAACAGGCCATAGCAGGGCCAGACAGAAGACTGCACCAAGACTAATAAAGTACTGTAATGATATCCAGCAGCCAGTGAAGTTGGTATAATTCAGTAACGTTTTCGTAAGACTGCCATCATCTCATTACTACCTTGCACAAGGGACAGAGCACTCTGACAGGATCCACTCAATTTAATCATTCCACTCTTTAAGGTCGAGGTTTTAAATTAAGCTTCAGGCGTAAACAGAGACATAAAAAGCCCAGGAAACTGTTTAAACAAAACCAGAAACAATAATCACCCCCACAAACACCCAAATCATAAACCAGAAAACAACTGTCATTCATTCAGGAGGTGGAAGTGAATTGTGAAATTACTGCAAAAAGCTGCCTCAGAAACACATAGGCAAGCACTATGACAAGGGAGAACTCACTAGAAATGACCTCCAGCAAAACCCAGGCAATCACAGAATGGTTTGGATTGGAAAGGACATTAAAGATAATCTAGTTCCAAACCCCCTGCCATAGGAAGAGACACCTTTCACCAGACCAGGCTGCTCAGAGCTCCAACCTGAACACTTCCAGAGATGGGGCATCCACAACTTCTCCCGGCAGCCTGTTCATATCTAATCTAAACCTGCTGTTTCAGTTTGATTCCATTCCCTCTTGTCCTGTCCAGCACACACTTCCAGGTTTCTCGCAGGCTCCCTTCAGGCTCTGGAATGCTGCCATAAGGTCACCACGGTCACAAGTCAATCACGGCACTGCTTGGGCAGCAACACTCCAGCCGCGTTACCCAAACGGTACTGCACAGCTTTGGTATTGGGGGCAAAGGGCGACACGGCGGCCCGCAGAGCCCGCACCGACACGGACACACGGGCACTGCCCGGGGGCTGCGGCAGCTGAAGAGCGCGCAGCGCCGTGCCCGCTCCCCTGCCTGTGTCCCCCAGCCCAGCAGCCGGAGCCGCCCCTCGGCACCGCTCCGCCGGCAGCCAGAGCTCCTCCCGCGGCACCGCGCGCAGGGACCCGCCGTGCCCTGCGGAGCGACAGGGGCAGCCGGGGAGGGGGCACCGGCGCCCCGGCAGGGCAGGGAGCGCCTTACCCGCCCGGCGCCGGGGGAGCAAACGCCGGGGAAGCAAACACCGCGGACTCGCCGCCGCCACAGCCCGGACACCGCCGCCGCCATGTCGCGCCGCCGCGCTGTGCGCCTGCGCCGCGGGGCCCGCCCCCCGCCGCCCCCAGCGGAGCTCCGGGAGCACGTGGAGACATTCCAAAGGAAGGGTGTTCTGTAATGTTTGATCGCTGCATGCTTTCAAGCCTAATCAACAAGAAACAGCAGCTAACAAACAAGCTCTAAGTGATGTCAGGGTGTTAGAAAGGCAAATTACTTGTCTTGAGAGACACTTGAGAGAATTGCCTTGTTAAGATGTAGGGGTCGACATGTTTCAGCATCTCAGACGGGACGTTGAGGAAGCTTGGGGAGAAGGATGTACCACTGGTAGTGGACACAAAGAATGCAGAATTTACAGACCAGAAAGACATCTCACAGAACCTGTTGACAAGGGAAAATAAAGATGGCTCAGCAGCTGTGCTGAAATCAGCACTGATTGTGTAAAAGGTAATTCTGTTAGGGGGAGATCGCTCATGGACCCAAAAAGAAGGACTAAGCCTGCCAACTAATTAGCTGGAGAAGTGAGAGAATCATTAACCAGCTGAAGATAGAATACTCGTTAATAAGAGTATTCTTGTAATAAATAAGCATTAATGCCTTTGCTAAAATGAGTAAGCAGTGAAAAGTTTTGGGAGTTGTGCTGGCTTTGTGGATGTATTACCCAGCACCCCTTTCTGCACAGAACTGTAAATAAATCAAATACCTCCACTGTAATGGGTAATAAGGGCAAAAACATATAATTTGCTAATCAAATTAAAACTTGTGAAAGTTTTCTTAAAGAGTGCT
>JAWWMP010000081.1:125501594-125518164 GCA_035047865.1 Dendrocincla tyrannina | reverse complement strand
ATTAAAACTTGTGAAAGTTTTCTTAAAGAGTGCTAGGTATTATACTTGTGAAGGTTTTCTTAAATTGCTAAATGTTAAACCACAGTGTTATGTATGTTGTGCTGGTTGTGAGTTTTGGACTGTATTGATAAAGGGAAGACTTGCTGTCTTCATCTTTGAAGCACCTAGGAGCTCCTAGCAACAGAAACACAGAGGGAGAGGGCAAAGTGAAACCGAAAGAGAAACAAAGTGAAACCGAAAGAGAACTGCAAGCAGCGAGACACAGCCCAGAGACAGGACGAAATGGATTTTAATTGGAAGATTCGAATGAAAGCAAGAACAGGGTAAATTTTGATTGGAGAACAGAAAGTATAAAAGGAGACTGTAGCCCCGTTAGGGGCGTGATCTGTGTGGAGCAGGAGACTCCTCGGACACCCAGCGCGCTGCTTTGCTCATTTTCCTTTAATTTTACTTTAATAAAGTTTAATATTCCAAATTTTCAAGATTATGGCCTTTTACCTATAACATCCACAATGTAGGTTGGCCTCTTGCACACAGGGAGAAATACTCTGTTTTGGGACAGCACAGGGGCACCTTCCCGGCCACTGCCAACACCCTGGCACCTCCACTTCCAGCTGCGAGGGTCAGAGCATGCTAGGTTTGGTCTATCTGCTTCCCTGGGTTGGGGTTTAATTATTGCAAGTGATTTACTGCTACTTAAAGGACACTAAATAAAGATATTTTTTTTCCCGCCTTGTGGGATCCAAACCCAGGAATTTCCATGGCCTTTACCCTTGGCATGATGGCCAAATTTTGGGATTTGTTTTCAAGGGAGAAGAGTTTTTATTTAAGGAATGCAAGAAAAGGGGCAGCACAGCTATCGGCTAATTGGGATTTCAAATAGGGTGGGTAACAGAGGGCCTGATTTGGAGTGAGATTTGTGCAATCACGAATCAGTCCAGGGCAGCAGCAGCACGGAGGCGCCTTTGCTGACTCCACTACACACACCAACACTGGCTGACTGCCATGAAACAAAGCTTACCAGAAAGATCAGGATTCCTCAGTTCAAATTCAGCATTGTCAATGGAGTTCAGAAAAGGCCTGAGCAGCCTGTGCACACTAGGCCTTATTCAGCAACAGGGGATTACGTGGAGATAACAAGACATTTGATTTTTCTGTGTTGAGCACAGGCTGATCAGAAAGATGATGACTGACTGATACCTACCCATTTGCACAACCTGGATAATAAAGCAGAGAAACCTGCAGTCTTACCTACTCACAAGGAATGAGAGGATAAGGGAGTGGGGAAGTAGCAGGATAGCTTTAAGAATATACAGATTTAATAAAGTTGCAGGTCTTGAGGGCAGGAGGCCACACTTGATGAATCTATGCAGTTACAAAATTTGCCATGAAAGACAACAAACCTATCACTGGGTCTTATAATAACAACTTCTGAGTTAAGAGTTCGGGGCAAACTCAATGCATGCTGCTGTTGGAGTTAAGAGGCATCAGAATTAAAATCCTACATCATAGTCATCATTGCCCTGTATAATAATGGCCAAACAGCCATTTTCTGGAAATGTTCAACATTTAGGGGAGAAAAAAACTCACGCACACACAAAAATGTTGATGCTCTGTTGGTACAGTAAATTCTAGAGTATCTAACATCTTTGTAAGTGCTGCCCACCATCTGGCAGCCACTGAAGCAAGAGTGCCACACTGCTAGGCAGTAATTGCCACAGTATAATTAAAACTGGATGTGGAATATCTGATAGATGTCAGATTCTGACACTCTAAGATTTACATAGTGACATTTCATTAAAATCAGTTAATTCAAAACACATTTACTTTCAAGAGATACCTAATGACTGAACCAAAAAACCCAATCAACCAACCAACCAAAAAATCTAAAAATATAATTGAAGGCAGAACTACTAGCATTCTACAAGGAAAATAAATTGGCTTAGTAGGCTATTACTCCACCTTATAAAATTCTACTTCAGTTTGGGTGATGCATATTTACAAGTTTAGGATGAATTTAAGAACAGCTTAACTGAAATACTGAAGCATCTAGTCTATTTTAAAGTGTGTCAGGAGTTTTAAAGTGCAGAAAATATCTGTTGTGATTTTTTGGGTGTTTTTGAGGGTTTTTTTAATCTTCCCAGGTAACATGAGAAATTATAAGACTAAATCTAACATCTGTAGGGGACAAAGTAATTAAAAAAATGTAACACCTGGAAAAGCATGATGTGAAAAGTGTTGTCTAGCACTAGTCTTCTGCAAAGGTAATGATATCTTAATCACCTCTTACAGAAATGCCTAAGAGGTGATTAATATAGAAGAGCTGGCAGGCATAATTTGGTCTTTCAAGGATTTAGCCAAGTGGCATAACATATTGCTCAGCAGAAACCTGAGTCCTCACAGTAAATTTGCATGCCAATGCTGTTTCTACCACTTAAAATACCTTGTTAAAAGAAATGCATAGCATCTGATGATAAAGTTTAAAAATAGTTCAAGAGACTTTTGACATAAAAGACTACTAAGAAAAAAAAATCCTACGTCAGGAATAAAATATGGACATAATGCTGACCTAAATATCTGTTAAGGGCAAATGTTTAATGAGAGATCACCTCGATATTCTGTTTAGATACTGTTTCACAGGGTCAACTGTGGTACTATTTCAATAGTTATATGCAAGTTAAGCCTGCAATCCATATGAGTATCTGAAACACTTCTTTCTGCTCTGATAGTCTAAGTTTCAAACTCTGCTGAATCATTTATTTGTGAATTGAAAAGAGAAACAATTAGAAAACCAACAAATATTAGAAGACAGACAGACAGGTCAGTCAGACCACAAGAACTCACAAAGTCTAGAACGTAAATTAATGGGAAATCACAATGCCAGAAAAATAAAATAAAATAAAATTGCATAAATGTGGGAAAATTTAAAGTATAAACACTATAAAGGGGTTTATATGATTCATAGTTTCTTATGATTATATCATATGAGTTGATCACAGAAGTCAACCCAGTAGGATAAATAAGACATAGAATAATGACAACAATACAGATTATATTTAAGTACAGTTATATAAAGCTGAGAAATCGTCTCATTCAGGTTATGTTGTATGTTTCTGGTCACCTAAGTTCAAAACTAAAATGGCAAAATTATCATGGACTACAAAGAATAAGCAAAAAAGATGGAGAAAAATCAGAAAAAAGAGATTAGAGAGACTGATAATTTCTCTTAGAAGCGTAGGAAAATATAAAAAGGTATCTAAGTAAACATCTAAGGTCAAAGGATTACAGTCATAAAACATGGAGATAGATTATGAGACTACAGAAACAACATTTCTGATATTTTATATTTACATTTCTGTATGGTTTAGGTTAATATTCTCTATTAGAATAATGTTATTCTGAGTTTCTGCACCCCCGTTCAACCTAACAGGTTTTTTGATACTCAAGCTTCTTAAATGTGGATGTAACTCCAAAAGATTTCACTATTTTGCAAAGTTAAGGGGCAATTACCAATATCCATTACATGAGACCTAAGCTGACAGCCTGGTAGGAATCCAGCTGCGGCTGATGTGATGATGATCAGGAATTTGATACCCTGCTCCCCGTGAGCTGCCTAGAACGAGCAGAAATGGGCATTCTGAGCCATTCCTCAGGTTTGTGACTGCAGGCTGCACCAGTGGCTTCCCCCTGCCTGTCCCCTGCTCTTTCTGTCCAGAAAACTCAGTGTAAGACGAGTCTGTGGTAACCTGCTGAATGGCCTTTGAACTACCAGGTGCGGGTTTTAGTTTTTTGGTGCTTTTGTTTTTGGTTGTTGTTTTGTTGTTTTTTTTGTTGTTGTTGTTGTTCTTGTTGTTTTGGGGTTTTGTTTGTTTTTTTTGTTTTGGTCGGTTGGGTTTTTTCCAATCCAAAGTCACTTTCAGTTAAGAGATGAACGCCCGGAGCATTTCCTGTTCGCCGTGCAATGCATTTTGTTAGGGATATTAGCGCACTGGGAAGGGCAGGACGGAGGGACACAACCCACCTGGGGCTCCCCCTGCCCGGGGGGGAGATGCAAACCCCGGCCGGTGCTGAGGATGGCACCGGCACCAACCCTGGCCTACCGCGGGGCGCGCCCGTACCGGGGCTGAGGGCTCACGGCTGTGGCGGGGGCGGCGCAGGCGCGCTGCCGCGGTTCCTCAGCCCCCGGTAGGCCCCGCCCCTCGACCGGCCCCGCCCCTCGACCGGCCCCGCCCCTCGACCGGCCCCGCGCGAGGAGGCGGTGGCGCCGTCCCGGTTTGTCGCGCCCTGTGCCGGGCTCGTCCCGGCTCCTTCCAGCGCCCCGGGCGGAGCTCCGGGATGTGGAAGTTGGTGCCCGCCTCAGGAAAAGGTGAGGGAGCGCCAGACGCCGCCGCTTCGGCGGGCTGTGCCCGGGCCCCGGCCCGCCCGGCCTCTCCCCGGCCGGCCGGGGCCTGCGCGGGCCCCTCGGCCACGGGGCTGGGGCTGCCGCTGCCTCCGGCTCCGGCTCCGGGTGCGGCTCCGGCCGGGCGAGGGTCCCGCTCCTGCAGCGCAGCCCTCCTTGTCCCCGGCGCTCGCCCGCGGCTCGCCCTCCGGTTCTCCCTGGAGTGCTGCAGACCGCAGCTCCGGTTAAATCTCACAGGCCTTCTTTTCCAGCCTGTGCTCTCTGAGGCAGCAGTGGACCTCAGGTGTCTCTCAGAAACGGCGTTTAACTGTGCTGTATTGATGTTTCAAGGGGCAAATGTTGAACTTCATAGGGTTTCTCGGATGCAGAGCTTTAAAACTAAATTGCCTCTGTACTGTTCTTCATGTTTCCTTGTCCGTAGGAACTTTGATAGTAGCTATCATATATACATGCCTTCTTTAGTGTTTACTGTACAAGGAACGTTCTATCACAACTGCATCTGCTATTTCCTAGTTCACTGGGAGCGAATTTTGAGTGTTTGAATTATCTCCTAGTGGAAGCAGTACCTAATCCTATTGAAATGGACTGAGTTATCTCCTACTGCCTGGAAAACTATTGATCAAGAGCCAAAACACTGCTATTTTCATTGTATTCAGGTTGATCATTTCTGCAGAGGTCGGATTCGGAAAGTTATTTGCCCAGTGTTAATAACTAAAATTCAATTTGTTGTTACTCGTTTTCATCAAGAAGCATTTCTGGTTCTGTTGACCAGTGATAACACACCTTTGGCGTGGAGTCAGTCCATTCACTGGGAAGCCACCATATGGTCTAGGTGCTAGGTACCCAGATAAGCTAAAGCATCTGCCAGAGACTGAACTTACTAAGGATCAGTTTCATTTACACTGCAGATCTCTTTAAATTCATTTAGATTCGTTTTCCTCCGAACATCTCAATCAGTCATGTAAATAAATTATATACTCTCAAAAAATTATGTACCCTTAAAAAGGTGTGGTTTGGAAAAGCTGTTTTTCATCATAATCTTTTTTTCTGGCATGTATGTAGCACTTCATCTTCAAAAAGTAATACAAGAGAAAAGTTAAAAGGCAAAGTATTAGTAAAAATATATTGTCCTTGAAAAAAGTGTGTTGCCCATTTTGCAACTGCTTTGTTTATCATAAAATGTATACTTTTATAATAGACAAATCCAGGGAGAGAGGAAAAAAATGTTTTGTCTGTAAGCTAAATGTATAATTCTAATCAGCCCAGTAAATGATTCATGACAAAATTGAGTCTCAGATATGCTGCAAACTTATGAATGTCTCCTATGTGCTTTGGGTATGTTGGCATTTTTTGTAAACTGGTATTTTTCTGTTTCTTGTTTATTTCCAGGGGAGCCATATCGGCTTTTAAGCGGTATAGAATATGTTGTTGGCCGCAAAAACTGTGCCATTTTAATTCAGGATGATCAGTCCATCAGTCGAAGCCATGCAGTTCTGACAGTAAATCGTCCTGAAACAACCCCTGTAAGTAGCCAGCATTTATTGCATTAGCAATGCACTGTCTGGTAATTCAGTCTGCCATGACCATGCATACTCTCATTTTGCTCTCACCAGCATGTTATGCTTGGAGTAGAACTGTTGATTACTTGCCTTTTTTTAATCTTGAAATTTGTTTTTTTTCTTAGTTTTTTTGAGAAATTTAGTGGCATATTAGTAGTTCAAACTCCCTTTTATTGCAGAGTGAAGATTCACTAGGTATTTTTATTAAAATAATCATAGTAGGAAAATTTTGCAATTGAATTTATTACATAGGGAAGTTTTAGGTATTGGTTTTTGAAAGTGCTTCAGTTGTCTTACTACAGGCTTAGTTTCTGTTTCATTTCACATCATGAATTCTGTATTTGCTTAGGGCATGGAAAATAAAAGTGTACCAAGGAGAATTAGCAAACAGCAGTTTACTGTCACTTAGGTGCTGCAACGTTTATGGATGTTTTGAAGCCAGTTAGCAAGAAATTAGTTTATTAACCTTATATAGAGTTTAAAATAAGATACATAAAAAGTAATTGTCCTTTTAATACTGCTCATGCTAATTGAATCCAGTGAAGGGCTATGAAGATGATGAGGGGACTGGAGCACCTCACTTATGAGGAAAAGCTGAGGGATCTGGACCTGTTTAGTCTGGAGAAGACTGAGAGTGGACCTTATTAATGTCTATATGTATCTGAAGGGAGGGTGTCTATAGGATGGAGCCAGGCTCTTCCCAGTGGTGCCAAGCAATAGGACAAGAGGCAGGGACAGAAACTGGAACGCAGGAAGTTCCAGCTGAACATGAAGAAGAACATTTTTACTGTGGGGGTGACTGAGCACTGGAACAGGTTGCCCAGAAAGGTTGTGACGTTGCCATCTCCAGAGATACTACAAAACTGCCTTGAGACTGTCTTCAGTAATGTGCTCTAAGGAAACCTATTTGAGCAGGCAGTTTGGACTAGATGATTTCCAGCAGTCCCTTCTGGCCTACCCTTTCTGTGATTCTGTGATTCTCTGAAATAACGTGTAACTGCATGGCAGAATTTCATAAAAACAATTTTCTCATTGGCTTCTGAACCATTTTGGAAATCTGACAGTGTCTAACCTCTTCTCAAGAGACGCTGGTGTCTCAGTGCCCTGCAGCTTGGGGAAGGCTAGCAGTCCTCATGGAAGGAAGTGAGGAAAAAGGCTGAATGGTAGATAAAAACATCAATAATAAATCTGGAACCCTTGCTAAATTTCACTGCCTGAAGCTTTGGGCCAGTGAATGATTGCCTTGCACAGTCTGGAAAAAGACTGAGCATCAGAAGCACAGATAGTCTAAAGCTGAAAAATGTGTTTTCTCTCATTCCTTCACAGTGACAACTAGAAGATGTATAATTACACATAGCCAGCTTTGTTGGCCAGTCTTTATTTAAGACGGTATTTTGTGGGCTGCTTCTGATTTACCCACTGCTTTGATCCATAGTGACAGTAACCTGTTTCTGATAAAATTATCTCATTCTGAAAAACTGTAATGACTTATTTATGTTTATTTTCAGAGTCAGTCTCTCTCAGCCCCCATATTGACAGTAAAAGATACATCTAAGTATGGTACCTTTGTTAATGGATCAAAACTCAATGGCAGTTCAGTGTCTTTGCAGTCTGGTGACAGAATCAACTTCGGAGTCTTTGAGAGCAAGTTTAGGTAAGTGCTTTGATTATAAAATACCAAGTAAAAAGAATTCCATTTTTGAAAAGAGAGTGTTTTAGCACGTCATATGATTTGACAGTACATCAAAGACGAGTTTTTAGAAAGCAAAAGAAGACAGGTAGTATTTTGCCTGTGTTCCACACCTGTTTCTGAAATAATTGTCCATTATATTTTTATAATATAGTTTATTTCGACATTAAGAGATTAAATTGTTCATAGTAAAGCATTGGCATTTCAGAAGGTATCGTATACAGTGACTATGTTCAGGCTATCATAAGCAAAGAAAAAAGTCCTGAAACATAAGTTATTCTAAGGAAGGTTTAAGGAAGGGAGAGAGCTTTAGTCTGAGCCCTTGTTTGCTGTTGATAATGTAATGAGGAAAGAACAGACATTGCTGGAGGATATTTTGTGCAGCACTAGCCATTGAACGAACGCTTGTTCCTGTGATGCCTGCTCTCTTCAGTGAACCCAGCTTGTTACTTTTTTCAAATTTACATGGTAGCCAGTGCTGTTTGTGTATAGGAAGCACTTTGGAGTGAAGTGGCAGATCAACTGAAAAGATCTCATGACCATCAAAATCAAAGTTAAAGCAACGAGAAGGTGGCTTTATGCCTTAAAATTTGATTCAGTTTTATCACTACTACTGGTATTATTTGTTAGAAAAAAACACGTCATTCTCCTTGAATTACTACAATAACTTATTTTTTATATGTTAGATAAACATACCTGAAATGTGGTACAGGAATCATGCCATGAGATGAGATACATCATGACTGTTGTACTAGAAGGATTATTTAAATTTCTTTCTACTTTGTAGACTAAACCAAATCAAATAATGTAATTTGATATGATGAATTCCATATGGAAGATCTACAAATATAAATAGCCTTATGGTCAAGGGCATTGTTAAGAAAAAGTTACTTGAGCTTACATTCTACAACACTTGTATTTTTTAATTACTAATCTGTTGGTGAACTGTTGTGTTGAGCGTACTTTTACCTTTGGAAGCACACACTTAAATTTCTTTCAGTATTTCCAGACTGCACTGTTCTTGATGCACTAATTCTGTGTGATGTCTGTGAGAGATCCGTAAGTCTATAGAAATATGTCAGACATCAGGTCAAAATGTCATTAATTTTTCTTAATAGAAAATTACATTTACTTTTTCTTCAGGAAATTTTACAGCACAGTCTTTCATCTAGGTAAGAGTATGGGTATTTTTATTTTTTTCTTCAGATTTCCGTGAGATGCAAACATGATAGTTAAGTCAGCTGTTTATCATAATGATTGGCTGAAATAACTAAAGCAATTCACTTCTATTTGGTCTTTGCAGAGTGGAATATGAACCTTTGGTTGTCTGCTCCTCATGTTTAGATGTAGCTCAGAAAACTGCTTTAAATCAAGCCATCCAGCAGCTTGGAGGCGTTGTAGTGAATGAATGGACAAAAGAGTGTACCCATCTTGTCATGGTGTCAGTGAAAGTTACTGTTAAGGTATGTTGAACTTTTGCATATTGATTGTGTTGCTTCACAGTTTTCCTACAAATGTGACTTAAATTTTTTGTGCTCAAAAGTTTTTCTCTACAAAACTCTTTCTCTAGTCAACTCTTGCAAGTTTAGAAGAGGTATATATTGATGGAAGGTTGAAGGGAAAGAAAATGATAAAAGCCAATTTTGAAGACTTACTGATTTTCATCAATTGCCTTCTACATTTTCATAACTTTTGTCAAGAAACTAGTTAAAAGCTAAGGTGTTAGAAGAAAAGCTATCATGTTTTTCAATAACAGAAATCAGTATTGTTTTGTTTGTGTGACATTTTCCACATCTTAGATCTTAAAAATCTAATGTCAGTTGAAACATATTTTGTCTGAATTTTTTCCCATGCAGTAAATATTTATTTTCTGGCTTTTCAGACTATATGTGCTTTGATTTGTGCTCGACCAATTATAAAACCAGAGTTTTTTGTTGAATTAATAAGAGCTATTCAGTCCAGGCAACAGTTGCCAAATCATGAAAGGTAAGTTGCCAAATCATTATTTTTACTAGGTCACAGAATTAAATTCGTGGGAGTTAGATTATCAAATAACTACATGTTTATCTGATAATTTTTGACAGAATATGTGATTCACAGTAACTTTATTTGTGGAAGAATGTTTAATATGGCACACATTTTAATAGTCAGGCAATTTTCTTGTTCTCATGCCTGGGGTTATAAAATGAGCTCTTGGAATTGCTTATATGCAATTGTTATTGTCTCTAAATATTGTCTCTAATATATGTTATTGTCTCTAAATAGGAATTTGTTTTATTGATGAGAAGTGCTTCAAATACTTTTGGTAGTTGATACATAAAAATATATTTTTGTAAAAGAAATTTTGTCAATTCATTAGGTAGACATATTTTCCCAGTGTGCAGTTAGTTACTGAGTTGACAATAAACTTTGGTCAAAACAGAGTTAGCCTGACCCTTGAATTCCCTGAAACAGCAGAGGTTTTTAATTATCTGTTAAGAGATGAAATGAGACTAATGTCCATTGGTCTTCACTACATGAGAATAAATTGTTTTCGTGGTTAAATTAGCTTGAAATGGGAATTCTTACTTTGGAATAAGTAAATACTGTGGAATAGCCCTTCTGGTTTTCTTTGTGATGCATTGTATGTGACAGTTTCACCTGAGCACGTTGCTACTATTTTTACCTTGAAAAGGCTTGTGATTTATTTGGGGGTTGTGGTTGTTGGTTTTTTTGTATGAAGATAGGATTTATGTGGGTGAGAAATTTCCACTATATATTTTGAAAAGGTAAACTGCATGGGTGCATTTTTTTTATTGCCTCTGTTCTTCACATGTTTTGCACAATGCTGTGAAATTAAATAGATAATGGAAATTGTAAAGTACTTGGCATTTGAAAAATAACATTGAACTTTTCTCCCTCTTAACTGACATTAAGAACTTGTAAAATTACTTTAAATGTCATTATGATTTTTCTGGATGTATTGTTATAGCCAGGTGAATGCTGAACACTACTCATTTGAGTTGGGAAGTAAATGGTAAAGAATAATGGGAGTCAATTGATTTTACGTATGTATGGATATACATTCATATATGCATATATATTTGGACACAGGAATTTTATTTTCTCTAGTGGGTCTTCAGATGGCCATTGATAGAAGAGTTTGAAGAAGGAGGCTGGGGGGAAGGGCAGCTGAATAAACCTCTGGTGCATACCTGATAATAGACACAAAGCTGCAGAGGTTTCAAAATAAGCTGTGCTTGGTATGTGGTAAAATGTATTTCACAGAACGTGACAGTACCTTGTTAGAACAATATAGGTGCCAATCTGGAGCAATTGGTAGGAAACACTCTTTAGTTTCTAGATGCTGCTTTACATTTACAAAGGTTCATGTAATATGTCAAATCAGTCATCTGGGAGTGGTTTAAAGCTCCTATGCACTTGAGTTTCAGAAGAAAGGGAAAACATTAATGAATTGTAACTTTCCCTTCTGCTTAAACATCTGCATTGCTTTATAAGGATGTGAGAAAACTAAACAAACTATTTAGTCCTCTCTGAAATATTTTTCTGGCAGATCTTTTGGTTTGGTTTGTTTGGTTTTTTTTTAGTACAGGTCATAAAAGCCATCAAAAGCTAATAATTGGTTGTGCAACCTGGAACTTGCTAGGTCTGATGTTACCTGGCCGTAAAGCTACTGTTCCTGTCTCTTACAGTCATAAACAAACTGTCTTTGGCTCTTGAAACTAGGGTGTGTGTTGTCCATTCATTTAATACAGAAGTGACAGTATAATTGAGCTGGTAAGTGCTCCTAAAATAGAAGTAGGTGGAAATGTTTTCCCTTCTTAAATATTTTTGCTAAGTATTAAGACCCTAAGAAACTGAGTGACACTAGCATTATATCTATCATGTAGCTTTCAAAGAGAGTTCTGTGTCAAGCTAAATGAGACAGCTGGTGTCATACAGAGATCTATGTTTAAAGTAATTGCTGTATTTTAAATAGGTAGTATTTTTGAGATGTAGCTTGTGGGAAGATACTGAAAATTTACTTAGCAGCTATTTTCATTCAATTTCCAGAAATACTTCTAACTTTGACAGGGAATCTCTACATTGTGCATTGCAGCTAGAGGTGACCTGAGCTGGTACATCAGAAGGACACCAAATAACTTGGGGCAATACTAGTTTGGGTATGAGATAAGAAAAGTATATTGAGGTGGCAATACAGGGTGACACTGTTAATTGTATCTTTACTATTACTGTAGATCTGGTCCCCCCCAAAAAATCCAGGTACATACTATCTTAAAGTTCAAAAAACGAAACAAATAAAAATAAAGCTGCTTTTTTGTTTATACTAAGATTTCAAAAAATTGCAAACCTGCGGTTCCTATATGAATGTGGGACTTCTTACTTGAGGGTTCTTTTACGGCGAAGTGCATTACCCTAGCCCACTGGTACTCTCTGACAACCTATACAAGGAAGAACAATAACTGAAGATTTCACTAATGGCTGCCTAAGTGCAGCCCTGTATGAAATAATGTGTTTTATTACTGCACTCCAGTGTAAATAGTGCAGGGCTTTGGAAAAGTAGAAAAGTAACTGAGTCTTTTAACAGAAATTCACCTGTTCAAGAATCAAGATCTATTTATTGAGAGATTCAAGCTTGTAGAGGGTCTTTTCTGGATAATGGTGGATAATTAAAAGCCTGTGGGGCCTGAGCAAGAGGAGCACTTCAGAATCCTGAGATGCAAAAAGACTGTTCTTGTTTGAGCTTACATGAGTTTAAAATCAAAGGCATTTTTGAGGGGGAGATGATCAGTTGAAGTTGTCTGCTGAAATTAAAAGATGATAGTTTTGAAATGTATTTCTAGAGAAACTATAATGCAGTTTCAAAGTAATGGAAACTGCCATTTCGCCCTTTTTACTCATCCTTTTCTCTTTAAAGATGACTTTATCCCCTGTTTATCTAAGTTAATAACTGTCTCTATGAGCCTTGGTGTCAGAAGTCTTCTGGCATGATAACTGAAATCTGAGTTGCCCTGTTTCTTACCGTAAGAATACCGTAAAAATAGGATTTTTCTTCTCAATTTCAGTGCAGAGTATTTATGTAAACAGACTTGAACAGGTTGCTGAAACTTACCAAATACTCATCTTTTGAATCCTCGTGGATTCAGGCTGATTGATTTTCATTGTTTATATAAACCTTCAAGAATTGATTGCGAGGAACACAAAAAACCAGTTAATTTCAAAGGGACTGTAGTTATGTAGTACATTTTAACCTATCATAATTGAATTATGTATTTGGATGTTGTAGAAAGTTTCCATGCATGTTTTCCAGATATATGTATATACACAGTGTCTGAAGAATGCTTTTATGTTTATAGATGCTCCATTTTTTCCAAGAATTTTAGTATTTCAGCATTTCATGTAACATGTTTCTTGCTTAGAATCTGCTAATCTTTGCTGTTAAACCAGATGTTGTTTGTGTGTTTCAGCATATTTTTTTTCCTGTGTAGAAGGATGTATAATCAAGTCAGAATAAAAATAAGTAGTTCTGTCATCAGCTGGACTGCGTACATAAACTGCTGTTTTGGTACAGATGTAGTATAGTATGGTTAAAATTAACCTGTAGCTGCCCTTCTTTCTGGCATGTGCCTTCACCTTGCAGGGCTGCTGTAATAGGTGCAAAGATCCTGTAAATGCTATCCTGAAATTATCAGTTAGATGCTTGTATTTGATATGGCATGCCATTGTTACCTGGAGCTGAGATCACAGGCTTTGAAAAAAAAGGGCATTCAGAGTAGAATTTTAATTTTGCCTAATCTGTTCCCCAGCTGAACTCCTGCTCACTTTGCTTGTACTTGACAAAACAATTGAGAATCTGCAAGGGGAATCAGTTCAACTCTCTATCCCACCAGCAAGAAAAGTGTACTTATCTTCTGTCAGATAAGTAGACTGTCATTGAGTGTAGTGGTACACAATTTTTTGACACAGCAGAAAGGGGCAGAGTAAGCAAGATGACTAATTTTGTGTGGAGTTTTATTATTACCTAGAGTAAGAATGAGGTTGCAGTCTCATTTGTCAATAGTGTTAGTGAGAATGTGAATATGTGTATAGCAGATTGTTTGAATACATTTCTAAAAGTGTTGTTGTCTTAGTTACTGAAGTAGAAAATCTTGGTCTTATCTTAGATGTTGAGAAATTATCAGCTGTTTCTTCCTAACAATTTTAAAAAAAATATTTATGTAAATAATTGTAATAGAGCAATGCAGTATTTTAATTTCAGAGCTTTGCTCTAAGACACAAAGGACTGTGAGCCAGTACTGATAATGTGAATTTTGTAACTTTATTTTTCTGTTATTGCAGTTTTTATCCTCCAGTTGATGAACCTTCCATTGGCACTGAAAAACTGGATTTATCTGAGCATCATGAAAGGAAAAAAATATTCAGTGGAAAAACTTTTGTATTTCTGTCTGCTAAGCAGGTAATCAGTCTTTACATTGCAAATATATTGCAGGGGTAGCTGAGCATAGATTTGTTCCTGAATTGTGTACTCTCAGGCACATGGTGTGACTCTTGGGGATGATCCTGTGCAGGGCTAGGAATTTGGACTCGATGATCCCTGTGGGTCCATTCCAACTCAGCGTATTCTGTGAATTCACACTCATTCGGGGTTTATCAGAAAAGAAGGGTTTCTGTGTATTTATCCTACAATACAGTGGCCTAAGCATGATGAAATATAGAGGAGAAATAGAACACACTACATCTGCAGTAGTGTATCAATGAAAAGCACAATGATCATAGTTCAGTATTTTGATACTTCTAAATTGACTGTATTTTAATGTTTTGGTTTTTTTATTTGCATTATCTTTTTAGCACAAGAAACTGGGTCAAGCAGTTATTCTTGGAGGAGGGGAAGTAAAGTTGATGACAGAAGGAAGAAAAGAAATGCCTTCATTAATTTCTCCTGAAGTTTGTGTTGTTGATGTGGGTTTGACAAACTCTCAGAACCTGGGATCTGACTCTATGAGAAACTGGACTAATTCCATTCTGACTGGCTTGCAAAGGTACAGCATTGTGCTCTTGCACAGCAGTAGGGTAATTTCAGAATTCCTGCAGAGACTTAGTCATGGTGTTTGCATACATGTTTAACCAGGAGGCTGCTTATAAAGAGGACATTTTTTTCATTGCTTGAAGTGTTTAGCACAGTAACTAAAATTTCTTGAAACTGGAAATAAAGGACTTGGCAGCATTATAAGTATTTGATAGAGTTTTGGTTTGTTTTCTTTCTTAAACAATCTAGTTCTACAAAAATTTGTTGTCTAAAACCTTTGAAATTACAGACAGCAAGTAGTTTTTCTTCTACCATTTAAAAGAAGTTAAAATCAATATATTCTAAGAATAGGAAATGGATAATTATGGTATTTCAATAAAAGTATGTATTTCGTCAAAAAGAGGTGAGATGGCACCTCGAGGTCCTGTGATTCATTGTTGTGTAATTATTTGCCTACAGTGTTTCTGAAGAGCACCTTCTGTTTAATAAAAATGAGTTTTTGTTCTGGTGGTAGGTTTTCTTTGAGAGGGCAGACTGCATATTTTATGTATGTTTGGATTTTCATGATGTCATTTTGTTAAAACAATGAAAGAAAACAAAATCTCAAATCCTTTATACACAAGTCTACTTCCCCAAAGTTTTCCTGCTAGATAAAGAAGACTACTCAAGTTCTTCTCACGGCTATAGTACAGAAGCAGGGGGTGTTTGTGTGTACACCCGACTTGTAAGAAGTGCTTAAATCTTTCAAGTCACTTTCCCACTCACACATTTTTGAATCAAAGGAGAACACAGTTGGTTAAATGCCCAAAAATCCACTAGGGAGAGATGTATTGGCTAAATTACTAGGGCTAGACAGTGGCTCCAGGAGCAGGAAACATGGGAGTTCATATGAGTAAGACATAGCTATAATGAAGGATAATTATGCTGACTTATTGTATTGTGAAAAATTCTAGTGTGGACTGATGTTTTTTGAAAGGAGAAATGGAATATTTTGTACATTTCCTACCTGTACCCATTTGCCTATTCATCTTTGAATCTGTATTGAGAAACTTTATTTTTCTTTGTATTTTTTATTTGTATCTTAACAGCAAGAATCTCAGGGCTATTCCAGAGGCAGAAATTGGATTGGCAGTTATCTTCATGTCTACAAAAAAATACTGCAACCCTCAAAAGCAGCCTGATCACAAAGGTAATTGGAAGAAGGATAGTAATAAGTTAACAGCCTTAAAGAGGCAGCATTTCTTTTTGTGTAGGGGCATCATGAAGTGCTGATGTTTAAGTTCTTTTGTTTTGCAAGGTCACTAAAACAGAATGACTAAAATAGAATGGAAAAGGTATACAACGCTGAAGAGGTAATTGGGTTCTAGAGGTCTTACCATAAATTGCAATGAAAATTATATGACTTAGATGTAAATAAAACAGTAGATTTAAAAATAGCGTAAAAAGCAGACACAGTGATCTTTACCTTTTCAATTCCTTTTTTTTTTAAAGCCTACTGAATTCATATGTATGTGGTATATAGATGCTGTTCTATCTTTTCATAAAAGAGTGGTGTTATAGGGAGGTAAAAGATGAATGTTAGAAATTAAGAGAATAAGAATGGAATAATTTGTCAAGACTTGCTGCTTTTTTTTTTTTTTTGTCTTTGCATTAAAAGGAAATTGCTTTAGGAAAATTCAATCACCTCCCACCCAATTCAAAACTAAAAATAATCTTGCCTTAAGTAAAAAAAATGAGACATGATTGCCACGTTTGCTAAAGGACTAGTTTGGGGGTGAACATTCCAAGTCTTGAATTGATACTTGTATTGATGTGCGGAAAAGACCCCACAACTAGGTAGTTGTAGAGAAGGTACATTTATTCAGCATGCTGGGTGCATGGGGGATTGGTCCACC
>JAWWMP010000081.1:125466740-125497543 GCA_035047865.1 Dendrocincla tyrannina | reverse complement strand
GGGAATTGGAAATGATGATTGGTTATGGGTATCTCATATGTTAATTGTTTAGAAAGGGTATAAAAGCTGTAACCCTAATGAGGGCAGGGTTCTTCAGGGATTTTCGGATGTGGGAATCCTTGTTGAAACCACGTGCATTTGGTAGGCCCAGCGGAGGCCCGAAGCCTCCGATCTCCCAATAAAGGTGTTGTCTATCTTTCTCCATTGATGTTTTGTCTGAGTGCCTATCTTCCAGGATTTTAGGCAACAATACTATCAAAGAGTAGGTGCTTCTAATTGCCTCTGACCATACTGAGAGACTAAAATTGTTGCTTGGAAGTCTGTTGAATTTTGTTGTGGCCTGGAAAGATTTTCTTGTCTAACTTCTTGTCAGGATTGTAAAGGAAAAAAAAAAAATCTTACGTACAACTAAACAGTTACATTACCTGATGTGTACTTAAGGATTTTTGCTGACAAGATGTCTTCTAATTGTTAATTAATGGTGACCATAATAATGTATGTAAAATATATTTCCAATGGACTAGGAAGGAGATTCCATGATAAAGCTCCACAGGAATATTTGTTACCTATTTTCTCTAAGTATAGATGCACCTTCTGTATCTGGCACGACAGAGAAAAGTGAGTAATTGACTCAAAACCTACAGGGTATATCATCTGATTATTTTTTTTCAACCACTGAAAATAATTTATGTAAAACAAATCGGATTTTAAACAGTAAGAGGTAATCAACCTGCAGAATACTTTGTTATCCCAGTAATAAAAATGTCCTTCCCGTACACATGTACACTTAAAATGTCAAATTGAAAATGCTACTTTCTATATTCAAAAGCCTTTACAGTTTTCCAGAACTTGTCAGGAATTTGAAGGTTGTACAGATGGACAAAATTTGCTACTGGTATAAGAAAGAAAAGAAAAAAAAAGAGAGAAAATAATCAACAATTGTTACATGTACATAAAATCATAAAAATTTTGAAGTACAGGCCAGTTTGTGTCTATCTAAATATTTACATTTTATTGCAAATGCTTATTGTACTGTAAAGAGCAGAAAGCAATTTAATGTAGTTAAATTTCCATTTCATTTCAGTTTTATATTTAAAATAATTTTTGATCAAAAATTTCTTTCAATAGAAAGAAGAGGAACTTGGATCAGTTCTAACTTCAGAAATGAAAAGCAAGATCAAGCAAGAGTCGCCAGTCTTGGTAAGAAACCAGTTAATTTTGAGTTTGAACAGCGAATTTTGAAAACTTTATAAAAGCACATCAAAATTTTGCTTTAAGAACATAATATTTGTGGATCCTACTTCAGAGCAAAGGAGGTTCAGAAGATTGTACTCCCTAATATAATCATATGTAAATTTGAATAGTACAGTCCATTTTACTGACTGTGAAAACCTGAGCACATGTAGTTAATCTGTGTACTTCTGTAATGGCATTTGGGTGGATGCTTAAGGTGACTGAAATTACAGAAATTTAATGTAATTGTATTAACCCTTCAGTGTGGTTAATGCTTGTACTGATGTTTTTGTTAGGTTGCTGCTGAAAGACCAGACAAGGATGTAATCTCCTTGTCTGCTCTAAGGAGATCACAACTAGAATGGAGAAGATGGAACCACTGAGAAAATAGATGTAATATTCATTGATTAGCAGTAGATAGCATGGTTTTTATAGGTGAGATGAAGGAAGGAGAGGAGAATGGCTTGGAATGGGAGGTGAAGCTTAAGTGAAACTGAAATTGAAAAATTCTGAAGAGAAAAAGTAGAGTGTAGCCAGTCAACAGGAGCAGAACAATACATTTTTGCATACATACAGAAAACAGTCCAAGAACAGGGAATGGTGTGTAGGTATACCGAAGTGCAGGGTCAGCTCAGATTAAAGGACTTTTAGTTTATACTGTGTTGTAAAAGAACTCTGCTGTAGCTGTTCTGGAGCTATCCATAAGATAGTTCAGTGTTACTTGTGAACTTGTCCTGCACCCACACTTCCTTTCTAATGCACAGAGATGTAGCTGCAGGCAGAAAAGTGTGCATGTAGACTTGCTGGTATAGGAGCATTCTCATGTATAAGAAAAAATTGCTTCGTTGATCAGATCTTGCTTTCAGCCCTAGAGTTGGCAAAAAATCTGTGGCTAGAATTGACCTGGAGATGTTCAACTTTGTTTTGCATGGAGTTGGCTGGAGTTTCCATCAGAGTAAATATGCTTGATTGAATTAGTCCCAGTAAGAGACAAGGTGAAGAGGAGGAGAGAAGGCACTCTTAGATATTAGCTAAACTGGGAAAAAAGAAAAAAATTCTGACTTGAAGTTTTATCTTGAAGTAAAATCCTAGTGAAATTAAGTACACTTACTTCAACATTGTTACTGGTCCTGTCTTTTGAACATATTTAAATATGAGAGAAAATTTGCTGAGTTTACAGCTCTATTCACAGTATATAAGGAGCTGAGAAGTTCATATATCTTGTTAGCTTCTAGCACTGTGGCTGCTTTCCCTGATCCTTTTGTAATTCTAACTTTTGTTAAGCTCAGCTCATGCTAATTTCTCAAAAGTTTATACTGTTAGATATGCTGTATGTCTGTTTGTACACTTGAATGCTTTTTCCTTTTTCTTCCCACATAAGAACCACAGCAAACTGCAAGATGACTCCAGCAATCTTCCTAGCAGGCTTCTGTTGTCTGAGTTTAGATCACTGGTTGTCAGCCATCCAAGACAGAACAGTCGTCTTTCTGGAAATACCAGCCATGGGGGAAAGAAAAATTTCAAAATGTTCAAAAAGGTTAGTGTGTATTTGAAATGGTCACAAGATGGCACTGTTTAAAAATACTGAAAGGTGTTGCCTTGAGATTGTAGAAATATATTAAGAAAGTGTTTTTTTTTTTTTTAATAAATTGCTAGTAACTACAGAAAGAAACAATTTAAATAACATATTATACTGTTAACAAAGATTTTGCTAATCGACTGAAGAAGTACCAGGCTGACAAAGGCTTACATCATTCTAGATTATTTAGATACTCTCTAATGCAAATACTCTCTATTCCAAGCTGTCACTTCCAATAAGTAGTTAAGTGATTGCTGCCGTAACTACTCCAACACCTGGTAATTCCACTTTTCCAAAGACCTATGCCGCTTTGGAATCTTGCATTTTAACCAGTAAATCTTGGATTTCTAAATAGAACTAAACTTAGTATGGTACAAAAATAAGATGATTGCTTGCTTGGGTCCTGAAGGCAATTTCAAAAGGATTCTTAGTGTTTGATGTAAAAGTACCACTTCAGCTTATATTAAACATAAAATAAAGATCAAAAACATGTGATGTGAGATGACTGGAAATACATTTCAGTAAAATATTTTGTAGAGAATGTGAGTCACATCATTAAACTTCCAGTTTTCAAGGAGTATGGTCTCATTTTTAGGAAGTATTTTAGAAAGTATTTAAATTTCTGTTTTGCAATAGATGCTTATGCAGTCTGACAATAAAATATAAACTGATGTTTACCAATATTTCAAACTCCATTTAATGTACTATCAGATCTATTTAGCATATTTAACATACCAGATTTTTTTTGTTTGTTTGTTTGCTTCTTCTGGTAAAAGGAAGGAATTTATAGCTTTTTGTAAATGCTTTTTTTACTTCAATCACTTTTAAATATGATCTCTGGATGTTATTCAAGGAAAGACTGGATAACTTTCTTCTGTGATGTCTGAATAGACTTTGTGAATTTGGTAGAACATATCTTTTACTTGTACTGTGCTGGCCTTGTAGTTGTTAATAATTTATTGTCCAACAGGTAGTTTATCCAGGGGCAGGACAACTTCCATACATTATTGGAGGATCAGATTTGGTTGCTCACAATGCGAAAAAGAATTCAGAGGTAGAAGACTGGTTAAGGCGAGAAATGGAGGTAAGGAATTATTTCTTAACGATTATCAAATAAAAACTTGACTTCTGTAAGTGGTCATACCAACCTGTGGTCATTGCTGAATTCCTTCAGGGTTTTATTTTGGAAATAAAACCTCAGCCAGCAAGCTGTCCACACATGCTCATAGGAGCATGTACTTTAGGAAGGTTACTGAAAGTCAGAGGTCAGTGTTAAGGCTCATCTTTTTGCTGATTATTTGAATTCATTTTGCATGCAAGCATTTATATAATCAGAAATATTGATGTAAATCAAAATCAATAACCTAAAAGAGTAATTTTTAATGACTTTTTGTTTTTGATGAGCAAAAATAAGCATTATGGAAACTTGGGACTTGTAGTATGTGACAGGGAGATGGAAATAGCGTCGATATGATTAGCTGTGTTCAGATAATTCTACACTACAATTGATGTCCTACTCTTGAACAGAACAGAAAATCCCTGAGTAAAATTCTGTAGTAAAAATCTTCACCTTTATATGTGAAAGTTTTAAGAAAGTACTGTATTTTGTCATAACAGATGTTAGCACCTTTATTTTTCAATAGTTTCCTTAAAAATACTTGCTTGTGAGTCATAGTCTGTTTCCACAGTCTGATTGATATGCAGTTACATCAACACTTCTTGATTATCTCATTTTCTTAATCCCTAGGTATAAATAATTCTAGTTAACTTAGGGAAAACCTACTTCTTCAGGAAAAACTGTATTAGTGCAGGAATATATTGTTTTTCTATGTTGCTCATTAGCTTTATCCTTAACAATCAAATATTGAATAAATTTACTTTCTCAGGAACTGAACCGATATGCAATAGAAGAATCACTTGCTGATGATCTCTTTAGGTAAGAGTTTTATGTTTGTACTTAGAAAAATGTATACATTTTGCATCATATCTTTTTTTTGGACAAATTTTGATTTTGTAATACTACATTGACTATTCTTTTCAGAATTCCATGTATTCCCCTGTATGAAATACAGTCAAAGTGATTCAACAACTTCTCTCAAACTTTCTTATGTCTTAAACTTTTGGTTTGATTAAGACTTGCTTCAATTTTTTAATAAGAATATTCCCAAACAGAAATGTTGCAATTTCCTGGCTTATATGCACAAGTTTTATTGTTCACAAAGGCCAGAAGATGTTCCAGAGTGTTTTTAGAGCCTAATGAATTGTTTTGATCTTAGAATTAAGTGAGTCGTGCATTGTCGGAAAAAATATGATGGAGTTTGCCACTTTTTCATTCTGGCCATGGCACTTACCTGTCCATGTGCTGAGTCACTTGAGGGAGCTAAAGCAACAGAGTACTAATTCTGTGCAAAAGTGATTGGCAGGACTTCTTTTTCCTTTTTGGATATTTGAAGTAATGATTCCCAGAATATAAAACAAAAATTAAAAAAATCCCACCCACACCCTAAGTAAATCTCTCATTGTACCCCCCCGTGTCTTATCTTTGAGATTTTAAGCTGCTTTCAAACCCATTCACAATGAAAGAGCTCTTACCTTTTTTTAAGTGTTAGAAACTCCCTCAGCACATTGCCATCTTTCCATTTTTCAAACAGAGGAAACATTTTAACAGTAATCGTTCCTTGCATTTGGCAGTCCAGTAGAGCCATTGATTCTTTCTTAATTGGTTTTTGTGTCTCAGGAGTTTGAGAGATTTCTTTGATAGTCCCAGGTTCTCCTTGGCTGTTTGTCTTTGCTTTTTGCCGTAATTTATAAATTACTAGAACTCAGAACTCAGTCTGTTTCAGCAGTGTTCTTTCAATAACCCTCACTTCAGTCATCTGCCACTTTCCCTGTCTCTTTTGATGGAGTGAATCATCCTGCTCGGTTCATTTCCTGTCCAATTTAGTTTCAACTGCAATCCTAATTTAATGATTTATAACCACTTTCTAATTAGAAAAAGTTATAAGCCAAGTTTGCCACTTTTTCCAGTTTTCACATCTGCAGTACAGCTGTTAAATATGTCAGTTATCATTTATAAAAACATGGTGCAGCTAGACTGCTGTGCTGCAATATTAACTAGCTGAAAATATCTTGGTTAATTTTTGCCTATCGAAAAACAGCAGTGAAAACTTAGATAATGTGCATGCATGAAAGTTAATTCTAAGCATGAATTTTCCACAGTCAAAAATATTAAATCATGCAATTTAATGTTCAGCAGTTTATAACCTGCATCAAATTTTTACCTTAATCTTGAATAAAACTACTTGGCATAATGCTAATGTTAACAGCTGCAATTTGCCATGAAAATTGCAATTGAAGATGCCATTAGAAAGAGCCATGAAGTACTCCGGTGAGGAGCTAGAAAGAAAAGCTGTGCTGTCAGTATGTTCAGTGCATACTGAGAGGAGGAAGGGAAAGTAATATTATAATATCTGCTAAAAGTATAGATAAATGGATAATGTTTAGTAACAGCCCTTTGTATCCTCCACTCCCTGTTTCTAACAAGGTCGTAATGTTTTTTGTGCATTCACTCACAGTGGTGGATTCTCTGTAGTCCTTTCTCCATTCTAGGCCACAGGCACTGCACAGTTTCCTTTTCTGATAATGTTGTTTGATTCCTTTCTCTCTGGAAGACAAATATCATCCAGGCTTCATTTAACATGGAAAATGGCTGCAGGTGAGGTGGAGAAGATAACATGAAAAGATGTTCACAACTGTCTGTGTCAGCATCTCTGTAGACAGTCACAGACAGCGTTGAAGCTGCTATTGTTCTGATGAGGGGTTTCCATTATGTGTCATCCCCTTTTCCTATCTGCTTATCTTCCTGTCCTTCATCTGCCTCCCTTTCCACAGAATTTGGTGTCCAGGACACATTTAAATGTTACAACTAATGTTACAATGCTATAACAATAAAATCAAATAAATGGTTTGAGATTTAATGTAAGGATCTCACTCTGTTTAGCAAAGAGTTCATTACTTTCTGTTTTTTGTGTGAAGAAACAAGTGACCACTGTTTGACTTCTCACCTGCCTTGCATTTGACTCACACTAAAAATTGTGCATTTAGGTAGAAAAATATATATGGTGAAGAAGGATGGGTTTTTTTCCAAACCACTATCAAAGAAACATAATACTATATATCAGCACACATAAAAGCCATTCAGGAAATCTTACTGCATTAACAACTTGCTCTGTTAATTAGCAGTTAATAATAGAGCATATAATAGAGCATTTACTTTTTGTGAGAAATCTGAGTTGTATAGCAACAACAGTGACTTCTAATACCTTTCTAGCTATGTGATGATATAATTTGGCTCACAAGTTGTCACATTTTCCTGCCTAAGCAAAAAGTCTTGATGAATGAGAGCAGAATTAGTGGAAGCAAAACTGTCTGATCATTCAGTTGTATCTGTAAATTATTCATGCATGAATAGAAAACACATCAGAATTTCAAAGAAGTGACATAGACTTTGGGGGATGAAGCACAAATGAAGAGAAAGGGCAGGCCAAGGAAGAACAGTGTCAAGCAGAGGCAAACTAAAAAGCATATTGCAGTAAATCAGGTAACTGATATCCAGGAGGTAGCTCCAAATTTCTGACAGTCAATCAGAAGATGTATAAAGGCTTTGTAAGGCAAGGAAATGTTTTATGTAGGAGTAGGAAGCAGCAGAAACATTTTGTGTGAACGAGTTGTGGCCAAATGTTGTACTTTGATGTAAATATACATTACTTCTTTCCCTGCTTCCTCTTCTGTTTTTTTAGTGACACTTTTTTAGTAAGGCACTTAATGTTGGTACATTAAAGCTTAGAGAAACTTGTTTATGCATCAGATTTAAAGATTGTAAGTAGTTGGGAAGTCAGTGAAAACTTTATTAAAGGTTATTTCTCATTCATGCACTGGTTCCACCTTACAAATCCTTCAGTCAAATTGTAGCAATGGTAGTTAATTATAGAAGTGTGGTCAGGGAAAGGATTGAATGCTGGATATTCTCTTGTTATAAATATATAACAAAGCTTTTTACATCATATTGTTAACTTTTAATATTATTAACTTTTACTTATTTGTGACAATTTTTTTTTGTTGCAGATATGATCCTAATGTGAAAAGGAGAAGATAAATTGTGACCTGGATTTACACTGTTTCTCTAGCAAAACCTGCTTTCTGTTCCTTAGCTTCCCAGTTTACAGTGTGTATGATGTTCTCACTTAAGACGATTTGAACTATCTATTATTGTAAGACTTTTTTAAATCTAACTTTTTTTGAAGAAAAAGAAAAATTTCTTTTCACTGCTTGGTACTTGCGGATTGCGCATTCTCAAGACTTTAACACTATTTACTTCAGAGTAATGCTCAGTAAAATACTGTAGTTACTTAGAATTTCATTTTAGGCTATTTCTAATATTTGCTTATCAGTACTATTATGGGGAAATAAAAAGGCCTTTTTTTTTTTTTTTAGAAGGGTTTTGTTAGGTGTTTTCATGGGTGTTTTCTTAAGAATTGGGAATCTATTGAGAGAGACTGAAAAGCAGATGTTATTTGATCATGATAGCCTTCTCAGTGTTCATTATGTACAGCAAATACTGTTGTTACTGTTACAGGTGGTCTTGGAACTTCTGTAAAAGAAGAGCTTCTGTAAAAACTGCTGTAAAAAACTGTAAAGTTTTCTGTAAAAAAAAAAGCTTTTTTTCCTCTTGTTTAAACATATTTTCATTTTCAACTTTAAATCAGTGTGTTTGAATTTTCATTTGTTAAAACTTACTTCCAAGCCAGAGAAAGTCTTGGAGAGCTATTGCACTCCAATTTGGGATTTTAAATTATTTGACCCATTTCTTGTGCCTTTACTTTTTGCAATTGCTGTGCAAAAATACGGCTTTCAAAACAGCTATGCATCCTTGGGTTATGAAATCTCACTTTAATGATCTGAGAATTTGCAATTTGAGGAATTCCTCTGGAAGTACAGTGAGGAGAACCTTCCAGTGTTTCTGCTCAGCTGTATGAAGCATACAGATAAAGATGGACCAGAGCTCCCTTGCATCCATTTCAAGAGGCAGGATGGTAGGATCTCCTTCCTTATGTGAGGAAGCTGTGTAATTGAAGTACACACAAAACTATTTCCTCTGCCAAGAGCTCAGAGCATGCAAGAAAGATGATCTGAAGGACATTGAGATAGCAGATATGCTGAAGTCAACATGGTTGAAACATGCAGAAAATACTTGGTCTTCAAGAGCCCATGTTTCCTCAGGCCTGTCTTGGCATCTTCTTGATCACCTGGTCAGCAACATCCAGAGTGTTACACAGTGCAGACCAAACTTCTGAGTTACGGAATAGCTGCCAGAGTGTTTTGGTAGTGTAACTTGCATCAGGGCACATCAAATCTTGTCCACCTAAACCTTTTAAAAAGGCTGTTCTTAAGCAGTTAAAATTCTTCCTGGAGATGTACTGATTGCAGTTTGTTGTGCTCTCAGGTGAGTTTTTCTACAGTCACAGTGAGAATCTCCATGTTTTCTGGTTGAATACCCACTGATCCAGCAGAGCAGCTCTTGTAGACTGCTGAGGTTTTTCATTGTTACTAAATATCGATGGACAAGATTCTTCAGAAGGGTTGTGTTTACAGTTGTAAAAAAAAGAATGAGAATTTCTAAGGTAAAATGTCAAAACATACAATGTACAAGGGCCTTCTACAATAAAGTAAAGGCTAAGTGCTTTGCTGCTCAAACTGCAGCCTGCTGGGGTTCAAGCAACTCTGATGGCATAGCCGAGCGCACTTTTCACCTTTTAGGATTTAAGACTTTTCAAATCCAGTTCCCCAGATGGCTGAATCTAGTTGTTTTGATTTCTTTTCTAGTTATTGAAGAGTTGGACTCAATGATCCTTTTGGGTCCCTTCTACCTCAGAATATTCTGTGATCTGTGTCCTAGGACTGATGGACTCATCACACCATGTGACAGGAGACATTGGAGATTTCTTTACAGATCTTGAGATGTCTTCTATCAACATTTCCAACATCAGATTTCTTTGCAGTCTTTCACAGGCAGCTGTGTATTCTCTAGAGAGTAGGAATTGTGCGGATTTCCACAGTAGTGTTGAGAGGAAAAAAAAAGGCTAGGTTCAGTACCTGGCTAAAGGTACAGTTTATACTCCTGTTTTGGGCCCAACTTGAGGGTGCCTAGTAGGTGATAGTTTGGTTTGTAATTCACTTGCAGCTGCTCTCAACTTGCAGTTGAGAAGCCTGTACATTAGTGCACCAGAGTCTTCTGCTATTTCAACAGTTCTGCTTGCCTTAAAAAAGCTTAAGAGATGGAAACCTCTACCTCTGAGCCATGGTTTAAATTCACGTTAATAAGTCCTATTGATAATCCTGAAGTCTTTCTTCCATTTTAACTTCTGTCATGGTTTTCAGGTCAAGACAGTAAAGGAAAAATGCTTGTTTGTCTTTCTGGTTTGGGCCTCCAGTTACTGGAGTTTCTGAGGTAGATGATAAAGGACATTATTACACAATCCAGTCTTGCGAGCCTGAACATCTGGTAAATCACATCAGTATCTGCCTTAACCCTGGAGCTATTGCATTAACTTCACCTAATGATTCCTTTACTTTATAAAACATCCTGTTGTGAGCCAACCTCAGTAGGGCAGCTAAGCCCCATGCAGCCACTCACACACACACCCCCCTGCCCCTGCACAGTCGGATGGGAGAAGCATGGAATCGGGAACGGGAAAGTGGGAAAGGTCATGCATTGAGACAGTTTTATAGGTAAAGTAAAAGCTGTGAACACAAGCAAAGGCATCAGCTTTGCATTCTGCAATTCGGAAGTTTTGCTGCATGCTCCATTTTCACTCTGTGGAGCTTGTGCCTTGTGGTTTCAAGAGTCTTCTGAGAACTTGTGTGGTGATTTTATTTAGAAGGTTAGAAAAAGTTCAGTAGCTCAGAGATGGTATCTAAGGACTCTCCCATCTGCCACAAACCACAGTCTGTAAGCATACTCACCTTTTTGACAAAATTATGCTCTTCACTGAAGAATACATCTAAGCAAAAACTTATCTTCAGATCTTGTTTCTTTTTTGTGTATAACACCGAGAGTTTATTTGGATTGTTTTTTTTTAACACCTATTATCTTTGTTTCCACTGCTCACAGGAAGGAGATGCACACAATACATAAACTAAATATAGTTTTTATTAGCAAGGCTCTTAAAATACAGTCTTGCATTCAGCAGCTTAGCTGATGAAAACACTTTAAAGCAGATTGAATTACTCCATGGACCACTAAAACTGAGGATGGGTGCTGTATCCCTCCAGAACAACATGCTTAATTTTCAGTTTTAACTCCCACCAATTTCAGCTAACTTCCCATCTTTCCTTCATCAGCTGGGGAAGCCACTGCCTTTTTTTGGCAGGACTACAAAGATATTCTCACTGTTGAAGTCCGATTTCTATTTTGTCCATTCACATCTGTGAGTCTGCCCCTATATCTCCTACCGTTACTCCCCATGGTGGGGCTGATGGTGCAGCAGGGCTCACCTCTCCTGTCATTGCACCAGTTCCTGGATGTGGAACGTTTGCAGTTCAGCTTCAGGTTCCTCTATCCACTGACCTCCCCATCAACTTCCTCTGAAGTGCTAAGCCCCCTTCATTACCTTCATTCCTTATGTGTCTGAGAGGTTTAATTCAATATGTTAATTCCTGAGACAGTAGCTGAAGCTAGATCTACCTCCAACTCCCTCCCATCTCTCAGTCCATGTTACACAAGTGATTTCTCAGTCCTTATTTTTCCTGTCTTTCTCCCATAAACCTGGAGGGAGTTTCGTGCCTTCCTCAATTGCTCTATTTTGTGCATCGATCCCGAGTTACATTTGGCCATATCTGGTGTTTGATTTACAAATTCTGGTTGTGTTCTGGTGGTTCTGATATCTCCTTAGAACTCAAGCCAAGTGTGTCAAAACATGAGACCATATTCCTTACCATTATTCATTACTCTTCCTCTTAAAATCTTTGATAGCCATCACCACATTCCAGTGAGATAGTTATAAAAATGTTACACAATATCATACCTAACTAGCAACTTTCCCTACCACTCTGCCGCAGCCTTGACTGCCAGACTCCGAGTCATTGGCTACAGCACCAGATCCATGCAAACCAATGCCTTCTCCCTCTTTCTGAACACTGCAGCATTCTGAATGCCTCTTCCTCCCCAGTTTGTTCTTTGCTCTTCTTTCACATACGTGTTCCCCACTTCTCAAAACCAAAATAATTGACTTCTATGTGAAACTTTTAATACTTTTTACCTTCAATCCATCATCAGTTTTCACACATGAATATAAAACAAGCTTAGCATGCAAACCTCAGGAATGTCTGTCATCTAATCAAAGCTGAGGTTTTGCTCACAAGTTGCTTGCTGCTGACAGCAAATATTCTGTATACGTTTACATTGCTTATCTTAAAAAAAACCCAAAAACAGTATGACCCAAGCATACTTCAGTAAAAGCAGAAAACTGAAACACTGACTCACAGAAAAAATGACATTTACATAGTATTTCCACACCCAGGTGCATTGTGTGTGAACAAACATATAGACAGATGAATATAAGCCTTTATCTCATTTAGAACTGTATACCAGGCCTAACAGAGAAACAGACAAGATCAGGGTATTGACTTTGTAAATTGTGTCAAGATGTAAGGAAGCAGGATCAGTTCTTGAACAGCTGTAGCTCAGTATTTACACAGAAGCTGGTCCTAGCATCCAAACTTATGAAAAATGAACCATTTCCATCTCTTAACAGCATCCTTTGAAACTGCATCAAATCTTTCATCATCTCTAGCTTTGTCTTTGTGGACAACTATTTTTTAATTTGTACACCTAGTTAAAAAAGAACCTAAAAATACCCGGATGCTGTAATCTGTGAATACATAGCAAACCTAGTTGTTAATTTCCTTTATGCTGGCATGTAAGCCTAGAGAGGGTGTCCAGAATAATGAAGCTGAATTTTAGTTCATGGAAGTAGGCATTGTGGTGCTTACACATTGCCAGTGATCTCAGAATAAAGAGATGGAGGTAATTTCCTGGTTTTAATAACTAATGATGACCACTAAGTTTTAAGAGTTGGCTTAATATGCTCTGAAAGTAGAAAATTATTAGTTCTAAAATGAGCTAACATCCAGACAGGTATAATGTCAACTCAAGTTCAAGGTCTGCTTAAGATGAAATGTTCTAGTGTCTACAAAGACAAAACTATCTCTAAAACAGTGCATGGCTTCACTCTGACTACTAAATTATACTATAAATGATTTCCCACCCCCCCAATCCTTGTTCCTTACACCAAATTCATCCTTGATCGCACAATTGCTTGTGTAATTCAGGTTTCAGAAATTAAGTGAAACAGCTAAAGTGTACCATATTTTCCAAAATACACTCTTTTGCAGAAAAAGAGCTCTTTATAATTCAAAATTCTTGTTTCAGAGTTGTACACCTAATGTCATCAAAGCCTTTTTTTCTGTCAGTGATGTTTGAATTTTATTGTTTCTGCTAAATAGAACCATTGTGGTTATTTCAAACAAAGTACGACTTTTCTTTCAGGTTGGACAAGGGGAAATGAGGGAAGTGTATGCACAAAAAGCTCTGACACCAGTTGAGTGCTCCCACCTTGCTCTCACCTTAAATGATTACAGAACATGAAAACGATTACAGAACATTGTAATTTTAAGGTTGTAATACATTCTCTAAATTAAGATGTAAGACTATAAACCTTTTAGCATTTTTTGTGCCATGACTTACTCTAAATTAAATCATTACTATATGGATGATAATAAAATTGAGTAATCAGCTGCCTTTAAGGTGTATGTCTTGCTGTTCAGAAATGTTCAGGAGCACTGTACAGCCCAGATCCTGTTATTGCATGAAGATACCTGCTTGCTTTCTCAGAAGGTACAAAATATGGTAGCAGAGCAACAAAGCCTTATCTCTTGGCACACCACCTTACTAATCCAGTTCTACAGCTTAATGAGCAAATACAATTGCTTCTAGTCCATATGTATTTGCTGCATTTCAGTGCACTTCAGTTAACAGCCAGTCAAAAATATATTGGCAACATGTTAGATGAGCAACTCCGGTGCAGAACTCCAGGGTCAAAGTACGCAAAGGACAGGAGACCACCAGCCTGTCAAAGCTGCATTGATGCTCTTCTGCACCCCTACGTCTGCTGTTCAGATTGCACAGGTTCTTTGCAGCTTTCCCTCAATCATTCCTCACTGGTCATAACTTCTCATCAGTGAATACTCACTGTAAGTTTGCAAGTTTTAAACCCTTTCACTCTTTCTCAAGAGCAGTTGACCTAAAAATGGCTGTTCCTTTCAACTAGATATGCAGCTCAGACCTGCCTCTAAGTTTGGATCTTAATTTGATTTCCTCCAGCTTTGAGTAAGTATTCTGCGTTTCTGCCCCTAGCTTCTTTTCACAGTTCTTCAGCTGCAAGAGCAAGAAGTTACAGCCCTCTCCTTCAACGAAAGTGCTGAGGACAAGGGACATAGAGCTGTGGGATGCACTTCAGTGTCCCTTACTCAGTGTAGAGCTGCTGTTTCTGGGAACCATACTCCTTCCATGCATTCACTGGCAAGCCCAGGCTGCTAGTCCAAGGCAATACATTTTCCCAAGAGAGAGAAGAATTTGTTGTTATTGTCATAACTCTCTCTGGATTACCTGCAGAAGGGATTTCTGTGTTTACTCATCTGAGTGAAACAGCCTTACTCCCTTGTGGAAAATGTTTTAAGCAGAATTCAATCAGAAGAGGCACTGGAAAGGAGGCAGATTGTTAGGGAAATCTACTAGGACAAAACTTAGTCCCAGTTCAACAGCTGGATACTACTTAAAATGATTTTAGCAATAATTCAACTAGGAGACACAGTCACAGTATTAAGAACCAAAACCAAATGTAAGCGATATTTTTCCAATAGCCTATTAGCAAATATACAGTACAGGTTAACACAGCTTTACAAATTCTCTAAATTCAAATTAAATTATTTAGGCTAAAAATTATATTCTGTATTTTACTAATAAAGCTTAAGTAATTTTAAAATCCATGATGTTTAAAAGCCTGCTTTTCTTACTAAAAGAAGCAGTCTCCCTTCTGGGAACTATTAGAACACAGGAAGTTCAAATGTTTTTTGTTTTGTCTTGTGGGTTGTTTTTTTTCTAATCTGAGAAACAAGGTGTTTCTCCAAAAGACAACTACTCAGTGCCAGCATCTAATTCACAATAAATGCAGCATTTTAGGTAAAACTATCTTAAGGCAAAGCTTGAATTTTTGCATTTCATAGTCCCTCAAAATACCAAAGAGGAGAGAAACAGAAATTTCTCTCAAAATCAGAAACACAAAAGTGAAACAGTGCAGCTACAACTTTAAATCTAGCAATTCCTAGAATAAACAGGATGATCTTTTAGTACAGCTTTGGTTGAAAAAAATGTGTTTATAGTGGCTTAATAAACACAAACACTGAGAAAATTTTTCTGCCCATCTATCTCAAAAATACTGCTAAGACTGCTAAAAAATAAAAAGGCAGTTAAACCTCAAGGTGCTGTAAGACTGCAGTGAAAGATACTGATCTGTAATAACAGGTCACAGATCTCTGCTACAAATTTGTCACTTAGATGCAGCTGCAGTTCCTGTCACTAGAAATCAGACTGGCTGAAGCTTTTTTCCCCCTTCTTGCAAAATAATTGCTTAAGTAAATTCTTCCTTTGTTTAGCTGGCATTATAAATGTCTTGTGACAAATGAAAAAGCCAGAACATGTCATGGTATGTTATATTTGGACAATTATATTGACACAAATCTGAAGGAATTTAATCACAGTGGAGATGTATTCTCAATAATTTAACTACAATCAAGTTGTATAATCAAGTATTTTGCACCTGTAACCAATTCACAGCTAAAATTATTAGATATGACAGGTTTGGAAGAGGTTTCTATATCCACAATTTCTGTCAAAGAAGGCAAATTATAGAATCTCAATTCAATTATGAAGAAAATAAGCCTAGAGTTTGGCAGAATTAAAAGCAGCTCAAGTATCAGTATAAAAAAGTATCTTAACTAGTATTGGCAATGCATGGTTAAAGCCAACCATGTGGGCAATGCAGATATTGATAGGAATGTCCATTAGAGTTTATTTTTATGCTATTAAATGGCTCTTAACTAAAATTTATTAGTAGTAGCATCATTTCATAAATTGCTTTGGACTTCACTGAAAATAAGTCATCTTAATCCTTGCATACTTTACCTTTTCAACTTCTATGTCCGAAGTCAGAGCAACTTACTCAGATGCATAAGGGCCTGCAGTAGCCACAGAATCCTGTAATTCAGCAGGCACAGAAAGCAGGCATTTATTGAATATAGGTATCTACAACTTCTGAAAGTTAAGACAGCTGAGGAACCAGTAAGCACAAGCTGTTTCACAAAGCCTAAGCCTAATTTCCTTTCTTAAATCTGCTGAGCTTCTAATATGGAGGTTTTTAATCATGCAAACACAATACCTTAAACTAACATCATGTTCTTTAACATAAAAAAAGCCCCAAACAAAAAACCAACACCTATTCCATCACACTGGACCTGAATTAAAACGTTTGGTAGTAAATCAGTTAAAATCAAGCACTTTCGCCTATTGGAGAGTTCTGGAAGTTCACTTTTCTAAATTAGCTGTGGCTTAACCTCACTATGGTGAATAGTGGTGAATAATCTGTGAGTGTGTTCAGATAAACTAAATACTCTAAAACCCAGCAAATGAAATCTAGGTCCTACATTATGGAGCAGAAAGGTGAAACTTGGATTCAGAGGTAGGTACTAGTTATCTTTGTCTTTCATAACAAGCTCTAAGAAACTATGTCATGCTTGTTTTGAGTTTGGTTTATTTTTTAGCTTGATGTGAGATATAACCCTTTTTAAGTTTCAAAAACTGCAGGCTAAAATATTTAACTATTACATGCTGCTTTAGGGAAAAAAAAAAACACAAGAGAAAAAGACCAATCCTTGGTGGGAGATGAGACAATCATCTCTCATCCACCCCACCTCCCTCAACCAGGTGATCCTATTCAGTCTTCCTGAGCTAGGAAGCAAAAAACCCTTTAGCATGCTCATGTACTTAATTTTTCAGTAGTACCCTAGACGTTCATTATATTGACACTGTAATAAGAGCACTTACATCAGTACTTTATTATTGTTTATGTTAACACGTATTCTCAGAAATGTACATATCACTGTAGGGGAACATGTCATGTTAGTCTTTGTGCACTCACCCAACTCTAGGCATAGTGTGAAGAAACATTAATGGATTGTGTCAAATCACTGTTAAGGATTAAATGGGAATGCTTATTCTTTTTTTCCAATTACCAGGATAATTTATAATTGTTGAGGAATACTTGCTTAAAGAAATCCTTCTTAGTAGAAGCCATTTTACTAAGTGCTCATTCCAAGTATTACTGTGGCAAATAAATAAAATTCTTGTTTCAAGCAGAAGGCTCCAAATTTGCTTTGGGACCACAAATCACTTTGTACTAAGCAAGCTTTCTGCTTTTAGAAGTTACTTTAATTTCATGGTAAGAGTATTTTTGTCACATTGGACACTAAAATGTAAAGCCACTCTGGTAGGGATTGCTTTTCCCAGAGGAAGTCTGCTCTTGTAGCTGAGCAAGAGATGACAGGCAGGTCAGTATAAGTTAGTCTCATTTTCTGTTTATCTGGAAATAATTCCAGTTGAGATTGGTTGAAATAGCAGATCAAGTTTTTCTATTTTGAAAGGGTGAAGTGTTGTAGTATCAGCATCCTTTACCAAGCAATACAAGCGCAGGTTACTTGTACACAACAGAAATGTGACTGCTATCAACTTTCGCTGCCAGTGAGTGTTCTGTTAGACTACATCTGTAATCCTGGATGTGAAAGCTTCTAATGCCTCATTTATGGTACCCCATCACCTCCTCCATCCCCACTTTCAATCAATTCATGTTTCTTCTTCTGTCTTATTGCCAAGCATCGTGCAATGCCCAATGCACCTCCTTTTAAAAACCGTACAAAGTTGTCTCCCACCAGAGGACCTAAAGCAAAGAGGTTGGCTTCTTTAGTGCATTCGTAAGTGTATGGATCAATCTCTATAGGATTCCCCTTGCATGTGATGGGCTGATTAGAGTGATGACCTATGCTATGTCCTTGGTCCTTTAGAAAGAAAAGATTTGGATGAGAACCTATCAGAACTAAGGCTACAGAAAACTTCAAAATTTTCTTCAGTCCGGAGGCACTCTGAAGAACACATTTCATTTCAGGCTTGAAGGAAAGGACATTGTGTTCGGGGAAACTAGTATAAGCAGAATGTTGATTAGAGTCCATGGTATAGGACTGAGTACACATCATATGATAGACCTTATGGTATTCAGGGTAAAGCTTTTTAGGTAACTGTTTGAAAATTAGGCTTGTATCAGTAACTCTTCTACGAAACACATGGATTACTGGGATGTTGTTGTTACAGGCACAGAGTACTGCATCAGCCGCTGTAAGTCCAGCACCCACAATTAACACAGGGTCTGCCTTTCCACGTAACTTTCCTTTGGTGATTGCAGCTCCAAAGTCAGACATGGAATGAAGGACAAAAGGAAAGTCTTCTCCTTCAACTTGTAGTCGGCCAGGAGAATCAAAGGTTCCTGTGGCAAGAGCCACATTCTCAGCAAAGAGGCAGAACGGCACATGAGAACCATCTGTTGCTCGCTGATAACCTCTGACTTCCCAGTTTCTCTTAATAAGTGATTTCTGTCCATCTTCCATTTCCAAATGCTGTGTTGAAATATCTTCATTTTGTTGACTTCTATCTTCATCATCCTTTCCTCGGTAAAGTCTGGAAACGGACGTTATGTAAACGTTGTCTCTGAAATTCTTTTGGAGGCCCATGACTTTAACATAGTGTTTATAATAACAAGCTATTTCCTCTGGCATTACTCGATCACTCTTTATATTTCTGAAACAAAATTGAATGGTTCCAGTTAATGTACAGACCTTACTGGTAATCTGAATATCATGTATGACATACCATGTGACAAAGCAAATTTACGAGGACTGAATCTGCTCAATGTAACTGACACTGAGTTCAGTATCTTTAAATGAATTCAATTTATTTGTTCTCTTGATTCCTGATACAAGACAAGCTAGTGGTTTTTTATATAGTTTTAAGTCTTTATAAAATGTAAAGTGCTATGGTGATTAACAAATTAGGTGTAACAAAGCTCTGCAGTATCACGGTAGATCCATATGGAAATGTTTTACAAAGACAGTTTAGCAACACAACTATCAACAATACAATACTGGCTAAACACTTACTTAGGATATAATTAATTAAATATCATAGTTAAGTGCTAAATTTGAAACTCTAGGTTCAATATCTCACTGGAGCCAAGTATTCTTCATTATAGTTTGCAAAAGAGCTCTCCCCTGAGAACAGCTAAGTTCACTAAGTATCAAATGAAGTAGTTCCGTATCACAGGAATGAATAAAGCAACTACAGGACAGTGTTACTGCAACTATGTTAACAGAATTAGGATGTTCAAGTGTCCAATAAAAAGCATTTTTGCACTACAACCCTGGTATTAAAACTATGCTTTTCTCATCTTTATTGCATTTTCTTTTAGAAGAAGAATAAGCTGACAGTGTAACTATTTGGATCAGGTACAAGAATTTTGTTGCTTCTTTAGAAGTAAGCTCTAAGAAGAAAGCAAAATAAACAACGGTGAACATCAGGACTGCCACTGAATTACACTTAAAATCATATTTACAAGTAATCAAGCTACTCATTATCATAATTTAACAAGATAATAGCATATGTACTTTTAAATGTTCAGGTTACTACTCTGAAAATCCTCATGAGATATTTATTGAAGAGGATAATCTGACAATGTGACACCTCTTCCACAGAAGCATAGGAAACTATTCTGCATGACTAGAAATTCTCATTATCATAAATACTTTTAAATATGCTTGTTTAATTATAACAGGTCAGCGTTTCTGGTTTTAGCACTGTCAAAAACTATAAAATAAACAAATTAGCTTCAGATAATTAGCAGTTTATGGGATTTCCATTAATAAGGAGACAAGATTAATTGTTTTTTTAGATAACTGCAGTGAAGAACAAAGGCAGAGTTTGTTCACTTGTAAGTGTTGTCCTGAAATGAGTAGCAGTATGCTCTCAAAGACATATGCCTAAGTAATTCTACTTCTTCTTTTCCCATACATGGTACAAGAACAACTTCCTTTAATTTTGCTAGAACAAAGTTAGGAAAGGTAAAATTTTAGAAAAAGCTTATGTAGAGTGTTCCTAGGTTCATTTGCTAACACAGACCTTTATGAGCTAACTTGATAACAGAAGGAATTTTTCTTCTCAAATTTTTTCAAGAAACTACTAGAAAATAACATTGTGAAATACTGAAGTATGCTCTTAAAATTAAAATTCATAGATAACATTTCGGATGCTGCAGCTTTGCCTGTAAAAGCAAATACTGAATTGTACAACTTCCTGAATGCAACAGCAACTTGTTGCATCTGTGTTGAAAGAGGAATCCGTCCTCCCTCTTCTGTCAGCTCTGATCAGAACCACTTTCAGTAACAATGCCTCTTTGTGAAATGCTGCTAGTATGTATGCTTTCCGTGCACTCACAAGCAATTATTCTGCCTGACCATTGTCCAGTTTTTTTCCATCAGAGTACACACACCAGAAGAATTTCCAGTGCCATCAGGCAATCTGATAAACAAAACAAGAAAATCTCCTGTGAACAGTGAAGTTTGAGTGTTTTCCAGTTCTTAAAATAATGTTATCTGGATTTTTATAGTAACTAGGATTCCCAAACAATTTAAGCAATAAATTTACCTGCGTTTGCTAGCTGCCCACTCCTTAAAGCTGAGGCCAGGCAATTCCATCCAGTCTCCAAAACTGATGGTTAGCATAGAGCCTTCCATGGACTATGGTGAAAAAAACAAAGATGCATGACCAGACACATTTCAAATGCATACATCTATGCAAAAAACAATTAAATTTTTCTCATTGTACTCATACAGAGCAATAAAATACTAGAACACAACAGAAGACAGGACATTATATGAAGCATTGATTAATTACTTTTGTGTTACAGTTAGATACTATTTTAATGAGCAACTATATAAGCTAATAAAGAAGGTGAAGAGAGAGCATGTGAAAGGAAAATGAAAAGCAAGTGATTTAAAATAAAAGAGGAACAAAAATATGAAACCAAAAGCATATAAAGACATCAAGATTAAAGATTTTATAAGAAATCACCTGGAAAAATGCAGAGAAGAGAAAAAAATTTAAGAGAAAATACACTTAATTATAATTCATTAAATTTAAACTAGTAACAAACCATAATAATATAAGACAGCAGTCACGGTCACAAATGCCCAAATAAAGGACAATTTTTTCCTTCCTTTCTTATCTCCCCAATGTATTTGGACGTTGGTAAACAAGCAGTTGAAACTGCAACTGGCATTACCAGCTGACACCGCCTTAGATAGTAAGAAAAATCCCAAACCACAAAGTTATCAAGTTATCCTAGAAGTGATATGGAATTTTTACTCACATGCCAAGCCCCACCAGGTGGTCCTTTACCAAGCACTATATGGGGAATATAATTATGTTGTTCCAGCTTCCAGTGCAGAACAGGCGGGTAGTCATACCCAAAGTCAGCATCAGGGTGAAGCAATGTATCAAAAAGTACTGCAACTGGGTTTGAAGAGCGTCCTTCGAGGCCTTCAGACAAGTACTCCAGATCCTGAAATATGAAAAAATGCAACACGTTCATGCAACTTTTACTGTTCATCATGCTATTCTGACATACAGAAGTTGAATTGCAACAGAAAACACAATTAACCCAAGTTGTATTTTATGTAGAGGTAAGTATTTAATGTAGTGATTCAATCAAAACACTTTTCAAAAATAACTGCTATTATTCAGTTCTTCTGTAACTCTGAATAATACATTTGACTCATTTAAAAATTACATATATAATACAGTAACACTGGGGAAAGACAGTATTTGAAATTCATTGTAGAACAAGACATATATGGCCACATACCCAGAGATCAGAGCAACTTAGTAACATCTATATTTATAGAGACCAGATTGCTTTTAACATAGAATTGCTAAAATTTCTAGGAGCCCCATTTTGATAAAGCAAAAATGGAATGTAAAAACATTAAGTTTTAAACATCAAGTAGAAAAGGCTCCTTTGACAGCTCTTAGCTGTCTTCCAACACTATCTTTATTATATAATAGGGGTATTATAAGTATTATTGTTAAAAATTAAAACTGGGATTATTTTACAAAGCAGGCAATGTTGAGAATTTCTAGAACTTTGCAAAATGTTCACATTTCAGCATCTATTAACCAGCTGTGTTCTAAAAATTTAATGATGCAATAGCAAATATTTGAAGAGAGAATAGAGATTTGAAGAAAAAATTGGCCATAAGGCAAATTTTTTCTGACAAAGATGGTGCAGTTTAGCTAATTGGCAAAATACCAGGGGGTCAGGGGAGGATGAAGTACAGGAAACAACTACAGCCAAAGCTTAGGCAACCTACTCTCCTGCCAAAAAAAAACAACCTGGAGACTCAAGGTACACAGCACTGAAACAAAAAAAACCTCCAAAACACAATGCCAAAGAAACCCCTACTTATCCCCTACAAACACAAGTCCATGTCTGTATCTCAAATAAATTAACCACAAAGGAGACAATAATTGATAGCATTGTCTGTAATCCATCAGGAGTATAGTGAAGTGAGTAGAAAACAATGATAACACAAGTGGAGAGAAAAACATTGGAGAAGATTTAATTAAAATCGAATCAGATAGAAAAACTGGATGTATACAAGAGTAACAAATACAGCACGAGCAATTGTGAGTACAACACAAACACTGAAGGATGCATACTGTTTCTAAAGGAAAAACAGAACTGTGTTTACAGAGGTTGTATGTATGTCCCTAATATTACTAAACTGAAATCTTAATGAGAATTTGAGTGTTTAGGAAGATTTTAACTTGAACTATGTGTACTTGAAATATTTTAGCAGCACATGTTCTTTCATGATAGTGCCTAAACATCCCGGGACATGGAAGCTGAAATTTCTGCATCAGCCACTCAATAACCAAGTGGTACTTTTAGAGACGTCAAACAGTAACAAAACAACAAAGGGCAGACTGTAAAACCAAAAAAACACCACAAAAACACCCACTGATTGCAGGTTTGCATCTAACAGTCATGAGCTGATTTTATTTAAATTAACTGAATAACATAATAACTTATTAATGCATTAGAAATATGAGTAGGTAAGTAGGCCAGTTCATCACGACACAATCTGCAGAATTTTTTTGGATAAGCAGTTCTTCTCATCTGCACATCTCTACATACAATTTGTTACAAGCCAGTGAGGAAGGTATATACTGCTCTTTATTTTACATGCAGGAAGAAGACAGGCCAAGAGATAAAAGTTTTTTGAAGCCATGCAGTTACTGAGCTTTACTGTAGTCTACTTGATAACATTGCAAAAGCATTTTAAATAAGATCATTAAAGAAAGGCCACTGTTTCACAACCGTGCTTGCAGTAGGAAAAGAGCCAGACAAAATGGCAACCAAAGTTTACCTGATCAACAATGGAAAGATGTCGAGCTGCTTCTAATTTCGTATGTAGAACGGGGTTTGGGTGTATAGCTTCAGGAGACAAATATGGCCTGTATCCAGAGAGCAGGTAAGAAAGACAAATTCCTGAAGGTCCATTTCCTATAAAAGAAAGAAGTTACTGGTTTAGTACAAATTTCAATAATCTATAGTAAGTCACTAAATATGCATCAACAAAATAACAATAAAGTGGTATAAAGCCATACTGTCCTGATCAGAAGCAGTTTATAAAACTTTCAGTAAAATAAAGCCTTCCATAGGACCGTCCCCACATAGCAAAATCTTTTTCAGGTAACAAGGAACTGTTATGTATGATTGTTTACATCAAAAAATAAAATGCATATAAGGGAGTTCCATAATTTAGTATGTCAAATTCATTATTCTTGTGTGCAAACGGCCCACCAGATAATGGTCTGCCTGTCAATCACAATAATATCTGAATATTATTGCCATCTTACAACCCTGCATTCTCACATGCACTGTACAACACAGAGCAGAAAGACAATCTAGAGCATAAGCACTTCAGGTATGCCCATAAAAGGAAGAAAGAAGAAGCTGAAAGCTGAAAACTGAAAGTCAGATGAGAAGTTACAGACATGGCAAAACAGCAACATAAAAGCTAAGTGAAGACAGGTACAGCAGGTAAGTGGTAAAGTACAAGAAACTCGTGTAAGACCACATTCATCATTCAGCAACAATATAAAGTCAAACATCTTTATCCTCTTTGCAGCATTTTATAATCTGTATATGCACATTGCTGCAATTTTAATAGACACTTATTTTAAAAATATTATTAAAGATATGAAATGGATGGGACCAAAACACTATCATAAAGTAAACATCTCTATTTATTTGACTAGTATTAAACAAAGTAGGGGACCATATTTATCACATGCAAATACAGAAGTAACATTCATGTTGCAAAGCCAGATATCAAAACCTAAGCAAAACTAAAATCAGAAAAGTATGTGCTATGACACAGAATTTAAATATCTGACTAAGTATTGTTATTTTTATAGCTCCTCTTCCTCATTAAATGAATTAGAAGCACAGTGTCCTCCTAATGAGACATGCATCAGTACTTTGTCTTTGTTTGCTTTCTAGAGTGGCACTCGTGGTATTTAGTGCACACTATGCAAATTCTGGGCTTAAGTTACTAATTTATTCATGCTTTTATACAGCACTCATTGTTGGATGTTAGCTCTTACTTCCAACCATTTCAGCCCTTGATGTTAAGAGTTCACATGTCATTTCCTGTTCCCCAGCATCCCTGCACACATTATTTTCACCACCTGTTAAAAAATCTCACTTCTACAATGCCAGTCTCTCATGCCTTTTCTGATTCCTCAGTTCCCAAATCCCGCATCAATTTGCTGAGACCTGTTCATTCTCTTCATACACTGGATTTCTTTTTCCTCCTCCACCAGCCTACACTTATCTGGTCTGCAGTGGCAGAGTAGCCCATCCTTTATTACACTGCTGTGCACATAGCCTGGTCACAGTCATGGCCTACAAGAAAATCATGCAGGCTCACAACAGATGAATTCTTCAAAGGCTGAGACTATTATGATACAAGAAATCTTCAATAAGCATGTTTTCTGCAACGGTCTAGAACCCAAGTAAATATGTGAGAGTGCACAGTGGATCCTATCAAACAATCTAGTTTTTGTATCCAAACACGGAGCCAAAAATAAAGGCATTAGCATGCCTGTGTACTGTAAAGACCATAAAAGCACTGAAAAAAGACTACCTAGGAAAACTGTTATTTCCATCATTGGGATCTATAAGACAATGAAATCAAAAGTCTGTAATAAAAGGTTTAAATATTGGTTCTACTGACTTCGATTTCTATTTTGCTAATTACAAGAAAGCTGGTAGAGAATCTACAGACAATGAAAAACATCTTCCTTACTCTCACACTGTTCTGCCCTCCCACAAACAGATCAGCTGGATATGCTTCAGTTCAGGAATTTAAAGTTTACAGCAGATGAAGCCCCACCTGTCACCCATTTGTCACATGAGATGGAAGTGAGAGAACCTCAGCAATACAGTGAAACCACCCATAACAAAATCATATGAAATTATGAAAACACTGTGATAATACTAATAGTTCACACACATTCTCACGACTGATTAAATTTTTAACTGTTTTTAGAATTGTAACTTGTGCACAGTAAAGAATTTTCTATCTTTTTACAAGTGCATAGCTAGCTTTTTTTTTTCCTTTTTGTCTTACTGGGGTGTAAACAAAGCTAGTCTACAACGGAAAGAGGAAAATATGTTCCATATAAAAGCATGCGATGCTGTAGATTATTCCTACTGGAGAAGACTATAAAGAACCAAATGGGTAACAAAGGTTACAAAAACAAAGGCTGGTAAGGGCCAAGAAAATTACTGAGGGTGGGATTATGTTAAGGTGAATTATTGTCACTGAGCTCCCTAGCATCTTCCCTGGGGCCATCCAGAGAGCTGATCCAAACCCAGTTCCTATTCTTTGAGCAGACTGAGTCCAAGGGAAAAAAGTTTCCTTGAGGATACACTGTCAGGAACACAAAAAATGAAGGTTCAGCTGCAAGGTCTGCAAATAGACTAACTAGAGTTTTCTCAGAAAACCCTGCAGTAAAAGAAAAAAAATCTTTTTGAAATACGAAATTTACACCTGAGGAGTTTGTTCTTCATTTACACACATTGCCTTCAATAACAGCTCTGATTGCAACTGAGAGATATTACTATTATACAAACTTTAGATATACAATCAATATTACCCCATGGCCCTGTTCATCTAAGCAGTAAATATCAGCAGAAACTTCTCCCGATCAACAGCAAACTACAGTACAATTATCTTTACATTATGTGTCTAAATTTAAAGAAAATAATCAACTTCAAGTACCATAACAGCTTGTTATTTGGATGAAAATTGACAATACTGTGTTTACACATTAATGACCAAAACTAAATGCAGAAGATGGAAGTGTTTAATACAGAACACGCTCTAAACTTAGAGCTCCAGCATGAAATTCTTCAATTCCAACTCATTCCAAAGGAATGTACCTGTTTCTTCCCATGACACGTACTGCACAGAAGCTATTAAATCAATAGATTGTATGTTTGTATATGGGGGGCACAACAACTATTTTCATTCTCTTCTACTACATTAACAAATCATTTTTAGATCCCTTTGAAGGCTCTTTGGATGGACAATGAATTAGCGATAACAGGCTACCAGTAGAGAAGATCAGCTTGAGAGGTGGTTCAAATATATCTGTGAAAATGCATTTGGGCAATGTATTTTTTTTTTCAAGGAGAAATAGTCAAGGGAGCTGTGTTTGGTGTCAGCACCTAGTAAGGCACTATAGACAAAATATATTAAGCACAGGTATTTGCATAAAGCTTATTTGCAAAACTAAACAGTGAAAACTGAGTCATTAACCATATGGCAAACTTATACTAAGGCTGACAAAATGCCAGGAAACCACTGCTCTTCAGCTGTGATGTAGAACTCATCAAGTGATTCACGTCTGTCACATCCACTTAAGTCTATTACTTGAGCACTATTTTAAGCTATCATGAAAAAAAAGCTTTGAGAACAGGCACTGTACAAACATCAGTCTTTCAAAGTTGTGGAGACTTACTGCAAAATATCAATCTCCACAATCTCTGCTTGTTTGCAAGTACTTGCTCTAGTCCCTACAGCTTTGGACTAGATTATTGAAAACCTTCTTTACTCCAGATCTTTTCTTTATCCCCTCGTTAAGTCATGGTGATAAGGAGCTAGTGACCAGCTGTTGGTGAAAAACCTTGGTCCAATACATATCACCCTGGCACCCTGAATTAAGCTCAGTACCTATGCAGCCTGTTCCCTCTGCTATCCTGTCATTCAGCAACATTTTACAAGTACAAGCCTTTAAGTGTCTAATCAAGACTACAATTTATTGTTTTGAACTGGCTGAGTTGACTCAGATTTATTCTGGAAACGATTTATTTAAATCGAAATATTTAAACACCTGTGATAGATGCAACAGAGAAAAAGGCAATTAATGAGAGAGTAGCACCTGACCAACACATAGCACACACTTTACATTATGCCTTTCACTGTCCCACGTGACCCCACAGATTTCTACTGATGCACCATCAACAACCTCCATGCATCCTGAAGTAGACATATCACATTAATCAAACCCTATGTGATCAACACTAGAATCAATACAGTTCTTCCATTAAGACTGCCATATCTGCTGCCAACTAACACAGCTCATCTTGTCAAAGCACAATTTAAATTCAAATATATTGCAACAGCAAGTCCCTTAATATAATTTCATGCTACTGTTGTTAATCATAACAATGGTATTACTCTAACAAAGACCTTCACTGTAAGGATGCTAAGCATTAGTTATTTAATGATAAATTATTTCATGCAGCAGGTCTATAAAGGCAATGGCAGTGACAGAGAATCTTTAAAAAAGTGGAAAAACTCACCTATTATTACTACAGGCAGGGTAAGGAGGGAGTCTCCAGGCAGAACAGTTTCTTCAATTAAAGGCATTCTTTTAATCTTCCTTGCAAGGCTGGCACCAAAATACTGGACAAAGGAATTCAAAAGCTGTCCTTCGGTTTCAGTGCCGCTGTATGTTCTAATTAAGAAGGACAGATGGGAGAAAACTAAAATGAAACAGTGAATTGTTGTCAGAACAGTCTCTTCAAAAATAAAGTTGCTTTTGATGTTTTACTTGAGGAGCTATGAAACTGGCAAAATTGAGACCCAAACAGATATGTTTCATACAATCTACAAAATTTTACTCTTCAGCACTGCCTTTCTAATGGAAGATTTTAAAAAGTCCACTTTCTCCTAGCAAGTCTACAGAAGGATAACAAAAAGGCACAGATGGCTCTGCAGAAATGTAGATTTCTAATCTCAGTTTATACAAAGCCAACGTATAACTACAAGCATTATTTTGATCCCACCACAGTAGAACTCATTCCTCATTATCCTTATCAAAGCAGGAGATATACACGGCCTAGCCAATTAACAACATTAAGGCCAGCCAAAGCCTGAAGGAGCTGCTGAGCTACAGCAGCAGCGTTCCTGTCCACTTCCTGCTGGCTGAGCAGCAAACAGGACCTCACCTCAACAAATTTCCACTCGAGGAGAAGCAAGGCTGGTTAAACCTGGCAGTGGCGTGAAGATGGATCCTTGTGAAGCGCCCCCTTTAAGTCCCAGACACAACCCATTCTACCACTGTCAAAAGAAAAGCTTTTAAGAAAGGAATTGCCATGCAGTCCTGTCAGCTCCTGCACAGCAGACTGCTTTCACCCCTAGCTATTTTCCTAAATTTCTCAATTCTCTCTCTGGAAATGTCTGCTTAGGTTTCTCTCATAACTCTTCACCATCTAAATGTGCTTCTAGACTGTGAAGACTGGTTTTATACTATTTTCCATTTAATTACTTAGAAGCCCTTTCTGAAGCCTTTTCAGGACATTGAAGAAGCACACACTATCAGTTTAGCAAGAAAGGGAGAGGCAAATAAAAATACTCTGTTATTGGCAATTATTTTGTCAAGCCTTTAAAATAAAGACAACAAATGTTGAATTAAAAATACCTCAATCAACAGTTCTAAACAATATCCTCTTTACAAACAGGTTTAATTATTAATAATAAATAAAAGTACTATCTATTTCCTAAGAATTTACATATCTTAAAGGTATTCTAGTGTTTCAGGAATGACTTTCTACACAGGACCAACACTGTAAAACACTGACCCAATTCCCATGGCCTTCAAGAAGCCATGTAGGCTACATACTACAACTCCCGCAGGACTGGAGGTTCCGTTTCAAAAGCCTTTCCTGAGTGGGGAAGTCTGAAGTAAACTGACAGAGCTGGACAGCAACAACAGCACTAGCACACACTGTAATACATCTCTCTGATGGCTATGTCTTTGTTTAAAAGGGTGGGGAGCTATTCCAAGGTTGCATTTATTTTGGAAAGTACTTGGTATCTGTATTCCCGGCAGTACAATAAAAAAAGTTTGCAAATACGCGCTTACTGTTTGATTACAGCTGCACATTAACTCTTGCAGATGTCTAACAGACAAACAGCATGAGTAATGAGAACAAGAAGAAGGCAGAGAGGTGATATCTAATTATCATACTGATCTTTTCACCTCTGCTTTTAGATACGCATGGGTAGAATAATTTATTTCCAGTCTTTGTTCAAAGTTACCTAGGGCAATAGCACTTTAAGCTTTGCAAAAGAGGGGCTTGAAAGGAGCATGCACGTTTTAGTGTGGTTTTATCATGCTTGCTGCGCTACATGGAACACAAAACCAAAACAAAACACGTCAAAACCTCTTTTATATGCACAATGCTGTAGGCTACAAAAGAATGTCTTAACAATAAAAATGTTGCTTCTGTGTAGTTTAGTGTATCACAAAGTACCAAACTGGTAATTTTTCACGGAAACATCCTCATACAACGTGCAATTTCTCAGCTATGGTGCATACAAAGGACTGTTGTCAGGAGCATGCTTTTCCCTTGCAAGAGCATCATATCAGAACCCAACAAGATCTTAAGTTAGGGGCCACTATCTTCCCAACTTCCGAACAACACCGAAAGCCACCAAGTACCAGAAGTTTCAATCCTTATAAAATTCAGGGTAGAAACCTTTGCAGTGGTGGGGATTGGGTACAATTATCTACAGCTCTAGCCCTGCAGAGATGTGAGTAGGCACAAGATGAGTCACTTCCAACGCAAGTGCTTAGTTCATCTTCTGCTGGTCACACTAAATAACCTGGAAAATTAACATTCTGCCAATCGCCTAGATTCTAAACGTGTGCAAACGTGCATCTTTTTTAATGTGCAAAAACCTTCAAGAGAAAAAACAGCATACATATAACAGTTTTCCTCCCTTTCGAAAAAGATAATCATTTGGTAATAGCTGCTGATTTGCTGCAAGCTGTTAAAATAGCTTGCGCCTTTTTCAGGTAGCGGTTTTGAAAGACCCTAGAACGCCCCCAGGTACTTTTAGGGGGAAAATGAAATAAAAAATAAAAAACCCGAGCGGACTGTGGTGGGCGTCTGACAGAAAACTCGTTATATAAACGGAATTTGAATTTGGTCTCGAGCTGACATCTCGGGGAGCGCATTCGCCACCGCCACATCGCTGGGTTCTGCCCCCGGGCCGGCATCCCCGGCGGGCCGGGCCGGGCCGGGCTGCGAGCCCCCCGGGCCCCCGCGGAGCAGCAGCAGCAGCACGGCGGGCA
>JAWWMP010000081.1:125382546-125466045 GCA_035047865.1 Dendrocincla tyrannina | reverse complement strand
CCCCTCAGCCCTTCCACGGCTCCTACCCCTCAGCCCTTCCCATCTCCTTCCATGGCTCTTGCCCCTCAGCCCTTCCCCGCCCCGTCCCCCGCGCGGCCCCCGCCGCCCGTCCCGCCCGTGCCGCCCCGACCCCCGCCCGCTCCGCGCCGCCTCACCTGAAGTGACCGGCCAGGGAGCAGCGGCAGCACCACACGGGCATGGGGAGGCTGCGGCGGCACAGCGCTCCCCGCCGCCGCCGCCACAGTGCGGCCCGCTCAGGGCGGCAGCGGGTCACACACGGGAGGAGGAGCCGCCGCCAGCACCGGCGGGGAGGCGGGAGGGAGGAGCGGGGCGAGCAGCGGAGAGGATGCGAGAGCGCCGCTTCCTCCGCCCGGCCCCGCGCCCGCTGCCCGCCCGAGGATGCGGGATGCGGCGCCTCCCCCGGGATAGGCGGGGCGGGACGGGACGGGAGCCCCGGGAGACACCGCCTTGGGCTGGGAGCGGGCTGCGATTCCCGAGCGGCTCACGCCGGGCTGCGGTGTCGAGTGAAAAATTTTTGAGGCACCTTTGGACTAACAGTCACCTATTCGGGATCAATGCTTCATGGATGATGCACGTTGGCTGCTTTAAATTGTGTCTTGTTATAAATGTTTTGCAGGTTTGCCCATTTGGGATAAAGCATTCCTTACCTAGTCCTTCCCTCGTCATAGTGGCAGCGGTTGGCAGGACCTCAGGAGGCCGTCCAGTCCAGATCCCTGTCCAGGAGCATGGCCACTCGGGTTTCCAGTATCTCCAAGGATAGAGACTTCATGATCTACCTGAGCAACCTGCTCAGGGGTTTGACGACCCCCACAATTCCCTTATGTTTATGTGGCATTTCCTCTATTTCACTTTGTGCCCATTGACTCATCCTGTCCTAGAGAGCCCGTGAGTTCCCTCCCATCTTCTGATGAACTCTTCTTCATTCCCTCCCACCCCCCCCCCAGCCCCACATCAGGTGTTTATGCACATGGATTAAGATCCCTCTAACCTTTTTCTTCCTTCTTCACAGGCTGAACAATCCCAGGTTTCTCAGCCTCTGCACATAGTAGCCAGCCTGCTGTGTGAGAGACCCATGTCTTACTGTTTCTCTCTCAAAGTCTACCAAGCAAGTCTACCAAGGTGAATGCCAATAAAATCTATTACTAGTTGTAAAACAATTACAGCCTTTCGCACAGAGTTAAACTTGACAATTGGAAATGTCATCTCTGTGAATCTATTCAGTAAATGCACAACAGTAAGATCTTACAAGGCTGCTGAGTTACTATGGCTGAAAGTGGCTGTCGGTAGCTGACAGTCCAGTTCACCTCAAGGTTGTTCATTCAGCAGACTGTCATGTCTGTAGTCAGCAAATAATTACTGCTTAATAACCCTGCATTGGTTCAAGTAGAAAGCGTGGCTTTATATTTAGTAGATATGTGCTTTATAAAAGCTCAAGGCGAAAGAACACAGGACTGAGTTGTACCACTGAGGAACTACAGAATATTGGCATAAAATTTCTATTTTGAATGGATAAAACACATTCAGTTAAACACACTGTTCTTCAAATATACCCAGCACTGAGTCTATTGTGTCTTTAGACCAGAATTTACAACCTGAAGCTGCATTTGGCTTGCTGTGTCCCCCCGCCCCCAAAATTGCTTTCAGTTCAGGAAACTACATAAAAAATTTGTATGTTGAGCGGGTAACTCATGACATTTGAATATTCATATTGTTATATTAAACTTGTGTTCTCCTGTACAATGAGTTATGGAAACCTCCATCAGAAATTGCAAGGAAATTTTTTTTTCTCCCACATAGTATCTTACTCGTTGTCAGGACAGCCTCCTCCCAGATACAAACCTCCAGGTCTGTGGACCTCACAGTTTTTTGCTTGGGATTTATTTATTTCCTTTTAAATTCTACATGTTAGCCTGGGTTTTTCAAATGTCTTAGGTTTTTGGTTGGGATTTATTTCAAATGCACGTCTCACATAAAATATATTTTCTTTAGATGTACCTTTGTATTAGTTATTTAACATTAAAAAAGGAACAGAAGGGAAGAGACAAAAACAGCCCAAGCCATAGCAAACACTTCCTCCCATATGCAAACACTAATCACATTTCAAAGGGATTTATATTTCCTGTTGGGTTCATTTCTGTTAACAGATTCAGGCAGTAATATTACAGATCTTTGCACTTTAAATCGTGCTAGCCAGTTAGCTAATTTAAATCGCCTTTCTTTTGCTAACATTCATTGTACTAACTTAGGAAATAAAATTGTGCATTTGTTCAAGCATTATTTTTTTTTAAAAATCAATTAAATTTTAAAATATTTCTTCCTCAAATGTTCAGCAAGTCATTGTCTCAACCAGTGATGTTGGAAAATACCTTAAATACATAGCTCTTTCTTAATCAAAAGTATATTCTTAATAATATTTGTAACTTCTCCTCATCAACTGACTGATAATGTGTTTAGTACCAGCTTGATGCTGCATAATTCTTAAAAATTCTGCATAAGGTGGGAGCATCAGAGCAGGGGACTGTTGTCTCAAGCCATGATACACAGCATGGAAACAAAGGGCTTCATCCTCTTGGATAAGAAGTGGCAATGGTCAGTGAGTAACTGAAGAATGACACCAGCTGTGCTGAATGCAGCCTACACCTTGTAATACAACATGGGAAACAAGGAAGAAGACTGCAACGTTCGGGTAAGATTCTGTGCCTCCATCCACTGTAATTAAAATACAAACTAATTAGAAAATAGACCTGTAAGTCTTCAAATGTCACTACAGGAATATGATCAACTCTGTCTGGATGAATAATGCGTTATCCCAGAGCTGGAGCTGACCCAGGACAGATGTCTCATCAATAACAAACTTGTTCCCTGTAACAGTAAATGATTCTGAAAGATGTATGAACTGCAAGGCCCAGCAAGCGACAGGGTAGTGAAACATTTTCTGAGATGAGCAAACAGAAAGTTTGCCACAAGCCTGTGGCACTCAGCCTGAAGCACGAGGTGCTGAAGAAAGGCCAGGGAAGATTAGGAAGGCTTGAGTTTATTTGCTAAGTACTGTGAAGCAAGATGGCAACTAGGAAATCTAGCTGCAAAACAGCTTTCTGCCTGGTCAAGTTGAAAAAAAAAATAAATTGTTAAGATGGGAGAATGTCATACAAGAAGTTCTGTTGCAGCAGTTACAGACTGCCAGAAAGTTAAGATACTTGTCAAGAGGGAAAAAGAAAAGATGATTATGAAATGTGCTTAAAGAAGCAGGCCTGTCAGGTTCCTGGGATCTTTTCATCACCTGTGAATAAAATTATTTTCAGTTATTCTTTTCAGATGTAAGTGCTAATGAAATAATACTTGTTTGGAGAATAAAGATGCAACAATTTCTGTGTCAATTGTTTTAATACTATAGAAGTACTGACAGCAGGGTCTTTATGGGTCTTTTTCACTTCAGAGAGCAATCTGCCTGAATATCCCTAAAGATGTCTGTGTAGCATTCTGTGATGATAGGATAGGCGAAGAAATCTGATGATGATTTAACCTGGCAGGAAGCTAAACACAACACAGCCACTTGCTCACTGCCCTGCAGTGAGATGGAAAAGAGAAATTGAAAAAAGATAAAAGTCATGAGTTGAGATAAATACAGTTTCATCGGACAGAAAAGGAAGGGATAATAATAATAATAATAATAATAACAACAACAACAACATACAAAAGTGATGGACAATGCAGTTGCTCACCATCTGCTCTCTAGTGCCAAGCCAGTTACCAAGCAGTGGCCTGCTATCCCCTAACCAGCTCTAACTGTTTATGTGCTGAGCATGACACCATATGGTGTGGGATATCCCTGTGGTTAGTTGTGGTCAGCTATCCCAGCTGTGTCCCCTTCAGCTTCTTGTGCACCTCCAGCCTCCTTGCTGGCAGGGCAGTATGAGAAGCTGAAAAATCTTTGTATGTAGTGTAACCCCTGCTCAGCAACAACTAAAACATCAGGGTGTTGTCAACATTATTTTCATCCTAAATCCAAAATACAGCTCTGTACCCTCTACTAGGAAGAAAATTAGCAGTATCCCAGCCAAAACCAGGACAATAGGATAAAAGAATAATTACACTGATGCAAGGTCAAAATTCCTAGCCAGTGGTATGCTGCATAGCTGTGATAGCGTCATTAGCATGTGGAAGGAATCAGCATTCCTTAGCACCACACTGCCCTTCTTCAACAGATGGATCAAATCAGTTTGGAGGAAGCCTAAAAGATCATAGTGTGACAGATAGGTAAAGGCATAAATATTCTCTGGAAAACAGTGCACATGGAAGGGATTAACCACCTAAAGTTTGATGCAGATGTCAGTCTTCTAGACATTTAGGATAAAAATTTATAGATCTAACCTTCCATGGGTGCAGTTAACGTGTGCTTCCGTGTATGAGCAGAAACAACTCAGTCATGATTGTCTTTTGCAAGGTAGCGGAAGAGAATTCTAAATACTCATTAGATAATGGTAAGGTAATTAGGAGTTTGTGTTACCTCACTCTAGAGGAAAGAGGAGTGATGCCAAACCTTGAAGTTGCTTAGTCTGTCAGGGAGCATCAGGAGAATTTTCACAGGCATTTGAATATGATACTACTAGTACAGACAATGGTAAAAATCTCTTAAATTGATAAAATTTTTCCAGTTACAAATACCTACAGAGAAGAATAAACAAAAATGCAGCAAGAGCACTTCATTGTTAATATAACTCCAGGTTTTCCAATTACAGGTGGTAGAGCTTAGTCAGACCCCTTTTGCGTTAGTTATCACAGAAAGCTGGACATTTTGTGTCACTGTTGAGCATTCGAAGGTTTTTGTTGTTTTGATGCAATGGGAAATACACCTTAAGTGTGTTTGAAAGATGATGTTGCTGGGAGAGGGAATAGTTAACCAGGATCTAGTTACCATTAAGAGAGACTGGGAAGGGCCTAGGTCCCAGGAAAGTGGATGTAAAGGAGCAAGCAGCTTCCTGTGCTTGAAAGACTCTTGTAAAGTGGTAGGGCCAGAAGTTACAGACTTGGGGAATGGGTGAATTTGATGGTTCCAACAAATGTATGAAGTCAACACGTTGCAGTGCAGGAAACAAACTTTATAACATATTCCTGAGTAAGGCAAATTATTCAAAATTGCAATAGATTTGTTTGCCAGAGTACATATGTGTGCAGAGAAGACCTGGTGAGGACATATTCTACAGCATATAATAAATTTCTTCTGTAAATTTCATCAGTTTAATCCTTGAGGCAATTTTTTCAGCAGTGGAACAAGTGAATCTTTTGTACAGTTGGTATTTAACTTTGGATTTGTGACTTTGTGAATTTTTGCTCTGGGGTTAGTGTACAAAACTATCCATGGTAAGTAGCATGAGTAAGGATAAGTGTCCAAGGAAGTAAAGATTGTGTTCTGACAAGTTTTTAATGGTGCATACTTTTAACTAGCTGCAGCCTGTAATGAATTTATGTTTTTAATAGTTCTAACATAAAACTAGGCCTAGTTATTAATAGAAAATATGCAATATATGGATTTTCCTACTAGTACAAGCACACTGTTTCTGGTAGGCAGTAAGACAACTCTGAATCTTTCCTAGATGGAGTTGCAAGTTCAGTTGCCTTTGATAGTGAGCACATGATGCTGTTCACAAGAGAATGTCAGAGTCCTACCAGTGCTTACATACCCAAATGAACCTCTGCCCTTCCAATTCTAATTTTTTTTCTTTCTTTCTTATATTAAGGAAAAATAACAAAGACAAAAAATTCTCAACAGCGACATGAATTATTAAAAACCATTCTGTATCTGATCTGAAATACAAAGTGCTGTAATTCAGACGCAGGTTCAGAAACAACAGAAGAGAGTGAAAATAGCTGTGGATTCCTGTTATCTGAAACTTGGACCGGTGGCTTGCTTTTAAACAGTTTGCTATCAAACAGTGTTTACAACCTGTTTATAGCTATGCCAAAATTGCAGACCATGCTACCATGCTTCCAGACCAGTGAAGTATGGTGAAGCAGGCCTCCTATGATATCATCCCACCTGGAAATTTGCTGTAGTGTTCTTCAAATAGGTATTATAGATAGTATATGTTTGCTGCTCATTTGGTGAATATTTCTTCATCTCTGTACTTTTGCACAGTAGGTTTTACTTAGTTCCAACAGCAACATGATACCAAATGATGGTTCTGTAAAAACTAGATAGTCCATGAAAAAACAAATTATTTAGAAAACTTAACCCTCAATATTAACTGCCCTCATTGAACCAGCTGAAGCCCCATGCTAGGATAGTGTCCTTATGCTGATCTGTGGTGGCACTGGGATGGATGGAGCTCAGTGAACAAAATGAAAGCATACTTAGAGCCTTCTGGTAAAATTCCTGTAAAGATGTCCTTCACATGCAACTAGAAGTTCTTATCCTTTTTATTTAAAATGTCTTATTCTGTAAGTAATCCCATGTAAGATCACTGTTAATATTGATTCTAACAACTAATATTGCTACTTTATATTGCATATTATTATCCGGATGCACGTTCATTTTTGGGGAAGCAGTTACGCCATTTGCAATTAGGAAAGGCTTCCTGTTGCCTCAGAGTTTTTCTTCTTTAAAGACTTTAGCACATGCATTTTTATTTATAAAAAGTATTTTTTTAAAAGAATAGAACTCCTCACCACTACTGCCAGATCTTTATTTTTTTTGCTATTTTACCAAAGTCCAGCTCCTAGAGATAAATTATTTTATCTAATAGAGGATTATATCTAATAGAGGATCTAATCCTCTGTCCTCACAAAATCTGAAAAATATGTCTCAATCACACTTCTGATTGTGCAAAAACTTTGTCAAAATTAACTCCTTAAATATAAATTAATTCCAACTCTGTATATTTTCTGATTCATAATTTCAGTAGATGGGACTAGCTCTTTTGTGTTGCTTTACTTTCTTTTAGGTGTAACACTATGATACTAAGAGCATTCTTATATAAATGTGAGAATGGACAGCTTGTTCCTGGACACTTCATGCTGCCTTCTCAGAATCAGTGGAGAATGTAATAGGACATATTGGTAAAAGAGTAACAATTCTAAAGATGTCAGAATTGCGATTGAGTTCATGTGAATTTCATATTTCTCAGTTCTTCTGTTTTGAAACGCAGATTGTTCCCAGCCACTGCTGAACCTACATGTTATGAAAGTCACATTGCATCTCTTAGGGATAGCACCAGATCCGTGGGGAAGCTTTGTGTACTCACATGGATGTTTGAAAAGGGAGAGAAGATTGTGTGCAAAGCAGACTGGTCAAGGCTGGCGTATATGAAGGGATTTGAAGAATAATATAAAGAATGACAACAATAGTTTTCAAAACAAGGACAAAACCTCAGGGATTGAAAGAGCCAAAATTGTTCAGTTACAGTAGGTTGCAGCTTATTGCACTTCAACCTACTGTGTTGTTTTTGTTGTTGTTGTTGTTGTGGCTTCTGCATTCCTCCCTCCTTTAATCTATTCAAAATTCAGCTGTCATAAGCATCCTATTACTTTTTCTACTTCACACATTTCTTTAAATCACACTTCTGTTGTGTTGCCCAAGTGGGGAGTGAAGGAGAGTGCAGTAGGGAAACATCAAAACAAGGGTATCAAGTAGTGAAAGATGGAGCATTCAAAAATAGCTGTTAAAGATACTTAATTAAAAAGGAAAATAGAAGCTTTCATTCACAGAACTAGGCAATGTAATTACTTGTTGGGTCTTAGAATAACAGCTGTTTTCTCTTCCCTATTTTTCCTATTATCTGCCACATCTCTTTGTAGTGTTTGATTTCTTATCCCATGCTTAGGAGAGCAATGTGTGTATGGGTGGGCACTACTGTTCCGGAACCTTGTTCCTGATTAGGCCTTTTGACTTGTATAAACCAAATTCAGTAAAGTGAGAATGAAGAATAAAGAGAAAAAAACTAAATGATCAAAACATTTTGGTGGAAAGTACAGTTATTGCTCTTTTGGCATTTCACTAAACCTTATAACCCCTTATGTCACAGTCAATCTCACTTTTAGTGTAGCTAAGACTGTCAGCACTTTTTTTGATTCTGCTGCAAGATTATCAAAATGCTAGTCTCTCTTTTTGTTCTGACACTGTAATTTTCTAAAGTTGACCAATAATAATTAAAAGTGACAAATGTTGATTTTTTCCTCTATTGCCAGTGACTTGCAGCTTTGCCACAGAATGGAGGATGCAGTTGCTGGAAATTAAGGGAAGTCACTTTTCACAGTACCCAACAACGACCACACGCTTATTTCAAATCTTCTGCCTTTCCTTCAATTAGCATCAAAAGAAATGAAAGAACAGCCCTAAAAAAAAATTATCTCTTTAAATCTTAGACTTCTATATTTTAAGACCCCAGTACCCACGGACAGCTTGATTATAGCTGCACCTCCATAGCAACAACACTTCAACACACTTTGCAGTTCATATGAACGTGCCTCATTATTTTAAGTCACACTATTTTAATTGTCACATCTGTTAACTGCTTCAAGTCTGTAAAAGGCATAAGACTGCACAGACCTTGGAATTTAAAGAGTGAAATAAGGTGTGATGAGCCTGTAATGGGATAAGTGGGTGGAAAACAGAGTCTACAAGTTACAGGAGAGGGAACAAAAAGAGCGTTCGCATCATCTATGTCTCTGTGTGTGTTCTTTAACTACACACAGGTGACCTAAAAGAATAACAAAATCCAGTCCAAAAAGCAAACTAGCCAATTAACATGTATTGCAGAAAGCTTTAGAAACAACAACAGAATTTTCTGTTCTGTACCAAATATATTATCAAGCCTCTTATAACCCTCCCTAACCGTAACTTTCCTCACTCCTTTGTAACTCAGCCTTTTGTTTTGCATTCTTTCTTGTTTTTCAGACCATAGGAATGGTGTGCAGCTTGCACTTGGTTTTACATGTGTTGGAGAATAGAATGGGATTTGACTTGGGTGGTGACTTGGCAAAATTTTTGGAAGCATTTGCCAGTAATAACTGTACTCACAGCTTGTTTGTTTTTCTAAAGAAAGTATGTAGTGCACTAGATGGGCATTTTGAAGGACCAATTTGAGAAAATATGTAGCTAAAGGCACACAAATAAATAAGTACTGACTATATATTTTCCTATCTGGAAGTAAATGGATTATTCCACAATCTTTCTTATTTTTTAAGTCTCTCTGATTTTTTCATACATGGGCTAAAGGATTATTTTCCTGAATGCATGATTATTCCTCTCTCATTGCTGTAAGTGCAGTGGCAGTTTACATAAGATGTGCTGCATTTAGTAGATTCTAATGAAGGTTTTCCTCTTTACATCATGTTAGAGAAAATGCAGAATGTATTACAACTTCAAGGGCACATTTGAAGAGTAAACACAGTCCTCTTAGTGTGAAATGGTAAGGGCCACAATTTCTTTAATGCAATTTTTCTCCTTAGGAGACATCAAAATTTGGATCCAAATATTGTAAGATTCCCTTCTTAGATTTATATAGTAAAATTTTCCATCTTGATTTCTAAAACAGAAGTCATATCTACATATCCATATATCTATATAACTATATCTATTTAGGTAGTGAGTATATCTTATGTGTTTTGGTATAGATATGTTTTTGAATTATTTTATTTGATTTTTTTTTTAAATTTAACTTTTAAATTTTATTTTAAAGTCCTCACATTTCAAAGCAGCTGTTAATAACCAAGCAAATTATGTGACCCAATATTGTTATAGAATGGGGCTTTTTTACCAAAGGGCATTTAATATCAAAGGTGAGGAATGGTAACTGCATTTAAACTAGAGAACCCATAAGACAAATGCAAAATCGTAGAATATCCTGAGTTTGAAGGGACCCATCACGGTCATTGAGTCCAGCTCCTGCATGATAATAGGAAAGTACGAAATATTTGCTAAGCTCACTTCTGAAACAGAAGACTGATCACGTTACAGACCACCTGTGATAACTGTGATAAATTCCAAAAAGAAAGCTTAGTAAAAGCTACTGTGTAGATACTTTAAGTCCAGCATTATATAAGGACATTCATTCCCCCAAGAGCACTCCCGTGTGTCAAAATTAGCAGCTTCACCACTGAAAATCTTATTTTTTTTTTCAGCAAGCTGCAGAGCAAAGTTAAACATTTGGCCACCTCCTACTCATGTTTTGAGGCTGAAACCTGTTCTCAGTGGTGTACTTTTTATGGCTTTAGGGAGTCTTCAATTGTGGAAGTGCAAATCACTTTTGAAGAAGTGGAAGAGGTATAAGCAACCCCACCCTGAGCAAGCTATCTGATTTTTGCTTTAAATCTGTATGAGTAACACAGTGAAGATGAAATTAGATAAGAAAATCAAAACCATTAAAGTGAACCATGACGCATTACCTGCACCCAACAGTAAGACTTCCTTCACCTAAGCTATGTCTGAAGGAAGAAAATGGCAGTTAGTCTGATGGGAAAGTAGGCAAATAAAATCTAAAGGTTATTTAATGATAATGCTTTAATATGCTTACAACAAATATTTCTATTTTTCTAGTGCCTACGGGATGATCTTTATTTTGTCACTCTGGTATGGAATTCTACAGAATCTGAGGAAAAAGTCATGTTTTCTTCTTTGTTTCTACAGCCTGTTGTGCTGTTATACTGTAGTCTGGATGGTAATCATTGGGAATACTATGATATAAAGGCATATTTATAATTATATTTTAAATGAATAAGCAGTGTTCAGTACCAGATAAAAGCAGATTCTGTTATATCCCCAAAGTATTTATTTCAGTAGTCAAATATACTTTCCTAGTGACCAGATGCTTTGCATTTTCAAAGATAATTTTTGATGAATGTGTGATGGAAATGAAGTCATCTATCTCCTTAGTGGGATTGCAAGAAAATCTCTGAGGACAAATTGCTGTGAACAATTGGCACAGAAGGAGACAAGACTCTGAGTTTTGCATGTTCTTAAGTGGCTTCCTGTCTCTGACTTTGTTTTGGGCTCAGCCTCAGTAATGCACACAGGTCCCTGCATTTGTTTAAAAAGCCCCATCCTGTATTACTGAAACAACAGATGAGAGTCTCTCTGATAATAGCTTTATTCAACCTTGCTGAAAATGTTAAGTCTAGCAACAATAAAGGCTTAACTGTTCTACACAGCGGTCAACTGGCCTTTGCATATTACAGCAAACAATTGCAAGCATTTGGCACTGCAGTACACATAGAGCCAAACTACTTGGGAATGTGGGATCTGAATACGTACCCTGATGCAGCCACACTGCCGAATGGCACAAATACACGGCATTGTAATCGATATCGGTGACATCATCTTTGGAAAACTGCACGTTATATACATTTCAATTTTGTTGTCCCATATTCAGATAAAAGTCAAGAGATTGTTTTAAATGTTTTGAAACTCCGGAGACTCTTCGACAGAATTTAGACTGGCTCACTTTGCACTGACCTGGCAGAGTAAGGAAGGTATGAGATTCTGCAGCTCTTATAACCAACCTAGGACTGGAATCACGAATGATTTCTAGCTTCTGCCTGCAGAGTCCAGTTAGGTGCAATCTGAATCAGTGGAACTGGAGCCAGTCAGGTCTGGTGCGATTTGGTTTAGTGAAAAGCATCATCTTTCCTATTGAGTGTTGCCTTAGGCAGCATTCCTGGAGTGCAAAGGCATTGGTAAATGAGCAAGGAATTTTTAGCAAATTGTCATGTAAATAGTGTAGAGTTTGTCATTTGCACTTGTAGTCATTTTGGCTCCTTGACCTGCTCATACTTGTAAATTCTACATTTAAAAGCCAGTGTAAAATAAATTAGAGACAGGCGAAGGAGAAAAACAACTCTTCAGTTGTTTCAGTTTTGAAATTAATTTCTGTGATTTTTTTTTCCTGAGTTTGAGTCACTAATTACAATTATTACTTTGATAATTTTTAGTATGAAAACTAGATTTTTTTTGTTGCATTTAATTTCTTAATTGCATTATTATTATATGATCATTATACAATTTTTATTTTCCAAAAGTTGCTTGTCTAGGTGTGGACTAATTTATTTTCACTCTTATGTTCTTTATATAAAAAAATTCCACTCAGACTCAGCTGTTCATGACTTTGGTTTAAATACTTGAAAATGTTTATGACACTGTTTTCATTTTAGATGTCACATTTACCTTCCTCCTCATCTTGCTTTAGAACCGCTTTAGTTTCTCCAATCCCTTTCTCCTACCCTTCTTCTTTCAGACCACCAGCACATGAACATCTGTGTTTGGGCTGCTTCTGTTAAACTCTTTCTTTTCCTGCAGGACTCTTCTTTGTCCTAATATCTTTCCTTTATTTGCTTGAATGATTGTGATTTATGTAACATACAGTTTAGAAATGCTTCCATTGAAAACAATAAAACTTGGTCACTTTAAGATATTCTCTGTCTTAGCAGAATATATATAACTGCACATCATTTCAACTATAATAAAAACCTACAGGACTCTTTTTATTTGTGCTTGGACTCTTCCTGGGAAATTTAAAATCAACCCTTGGAGATCCACCAGCCAAAATTTTACCTTTTCTACTGTGGTATTACGGATGGCAGCAGTGAGTTAATGCGCTCAGTATGAAACAATAGAAAGATCTCATCTCAGGAGTCAGCAGATCATGACAGAGCTTTTTGAATGAAGGATCACCATAGCTTTTAATACATACAAGCAATGTATTTTCATAATCTTCTCTCAGAAATCGCTGAGAGTCTGTGTATCTTGTTCTGGCATTCACTTAAAAAATCTACTGACTTAATAGTTATAGACTAAGGCCCTGTGGCTTTGCCCATCTGTTCTTTCCACAGTGCTCAATACCAGCCCCCTGGAAGTCAGAGCACTGTGCTCATACTACTCCGGGGATGTTCAGACTAGCAACTCTGAAGATATTTTAACAAGCCTTCACCTGTGATATAAGGATAACGTCATACCAGCAAGTAGCTTGCATGGTTGCCTTTAGAATAATTTTTGAACTTGCAGTAACAATCTCTTTTTGGAACGTGTGTCTCTTTGTTTTCTCCAAGTTATAAGTGTGCTCTGCTGCATATTTAGGATACTTGTTTAAGGTCATTGGAGCTTTTTATTTGGTTTGATTTCTTTGCTTTTGCTTTGAGAAAACCAAGAGGGCTCCTGTTACTGGCTTGTGTCGCTTTTCTGCTTAAAAGCTTTCCATTATGTGAGAGAAAAAAGTATTGCAGATGCCCAGGCTAGATTCATCTAATCTCCTAGGAAAAATCACTCCATAGTTGTATCCCAAAGAGAAAGAATGCTTTGCTGAGGCTGGGATCACATGCTCTGTACCGCCAGTGTGTTAATCCAAGGCAAACTGAAATGTTTCATAGCATCCATAAAAGACATCACAGTGCTTTGGGCAATGAGGCATCCAGCCAATGCCTCTAGAATCACTTTTTCTACTGCAACTTCTTTGTGTTAGAATAAAAGCATTTTCATTTTTAGAGGGATGTGGCAATATTTTTGGAGATGTCCTTGTTAACTTTTCTTTTGAAAAATTAGCTGCAAGCAGAAACAGTAAGACCACCAACAGTATTCCCTTAAATGCTGCCACATATTCATCGTGTTCAGGACACATCATGAACAGCTCAGCTGCCTTGTCACATCAAATGACTGGAAGGCATTTTGACACCATTTAGCCTCTGACCTTAAATTTCACTCTCAATAAGCAGAAACCAAAACATACCCCACAAAACACAGAAAATAGAAACTGCGACTGTGTCATTCCAAAATGAATCCCTATCACTACAGAGGAGACATTTCTCTGCTTTCACACAATAGATGCTTTTATTTATTACTATCAAGACTGGAGCCAAATCGAACAATCTCTCTTTGTATACAGATACTTCTTTTAATTTGTTAGTGAGTTGATCCTTTTAAAATTGCTAATTAGCTGAGCTGTTACTAATGTGACTCAAATAACTGGAAAATCTCATAGTCTTATGATCACAGGGCTATTCAACTGACTGGTCCACAAGCACCACTCATTCACCTTCTAAGTAAAGCAGTGTTTAACCCAGAAAGATAAAAGCAAAATAATGCATACTATTCAAATTGGCAGTAAGAGGAGTGTTCTCAATATAACATTTTAACACTTCCTGTACTTGATTAAATGCTCAATTAATTTCTTTAGTAAACCCCCCCAAACACTTAAGGCAAAATTAAGAAATCATTTTTAAGCAGAGAAGACTTCTTTTTATTGCCAAGGTTCTTGGGATATATTGTAGCATCTTATTTGCAGTGGAGTTGCTGCTGTAGGACATACATCCTCATCCGTGTTTTGTGTACTTTTTATTACACTGTTAAGCCCTTCAGTTCCCTGGTGTCAATCAGAACATCTGTGTTTTATATGTGTAGATATTGTTATCAAATCTAAGTTTATATTACCTGTTGTCCATGGTAACTTACAAATAAATCATAGCATACTTTTCTCCGACTACTACTCCCCTGTATGTTAAATCTCAGGGGTTTTTTTGAAAGCTTCTATGAAAAAAAGGATGTAATTCTTTCTCCTTTTACTTCCCTTTCCCTCGCCTGGAGAAACAGACCAAGCCATTGACCCTAGTTTAGTTGCTAACCAGGCAGCTGGGGAGGAGGGAGTTGCAGGAATTCTTTCTTGTCCCGAAGTCAATTTGTTGCTTCATTTGAGTCAGCTGAGTTCAGTTTAAATTACCAGATCTGGAGTTGGTAGTAATTGGCATTTAGCAAACACTTTTTTTTTTTCTTTTTCCCCTTGAATACAGACCTTCTTTTGGTAGAAACAGTTGGAATCTGGTTGTTTTCTCAAAATGCCATCTGCTGAGAAGAGCTGTCAAATTGGAGCAGAGAGCAATGGGGAAAAAATGACATTCAAGCTCAGCTTAGTGGTAAATTATAGCTATATGCCAAAACTTACTACCATTAATATATAACTGATACTATTTATTCAATCAGATGATAAATGTACATGATATGAAGTGTGTGCTGAAGGTGAAAAAAGTCACCTATGGTTAGGTGGAAAATAGAACTTCTTTTATATGTGTAAAACTAAGAGATGTTATAAAAACTGTGTCCATATCAGATTTGCTAGTCTAAACAGTACATTTTTATAAGGATTCTCAGTCTTCTCAGCATTATTGGCCTCTTGAGTCTTACTTTTTATTATGTTTGCAAAAGAAGTCCTTATTGAAGTTACTACAATATTACTTTACTGATTCTCCATTGTAATACTTTGCCAAATAGCTGGAAAAAACTGCCAAACACGCGTCTGACATAAGGCATCTCCTATCACTGTAGAAAAATAAAATGCTATATCCAGATGGGCAGGTGGTAACCTGTCTTTGCTCTGCTCATGGTGACCAGATATTAATTCTTCTCTATTCTGAAATCAGGACACCTGTATAAATGAAATGCTGTGTCTAAGCACTGCTTTTCAGAGGGCATTATTATCAGAAACACAGCACTTCTTTAGTGAAAAAGTTACACAGAGCCAAGCAGGAACAAGATAAAGATGAACTATCTGTATCCATCAACAGAGTCTAATCATAAATTATATTTCAAATAAGAAATATAATCTAATTGGTGGATCATTGTTGCAGAGTTTTCTCATAGATAGAAACAGGAATGAGATTGCAACGGTGCAAATGTTAATACCTAAATGTGCTGTTGGTGCAAACGTTTTCATATTTTAGTCCTCAAGTCTTATTTATGCAAGACTCCTGTCCATACCAACAGATTCGTCAAAATGAAGGTACAAAAAGCTGTAACTTAGAAGTCTTTTCTGTAAGTATTACTAATAATTCATTTTAGAACAGAATGTGATGAATTGTGAGGTCAAGACCATATTCCACTGCAGGTTACTTTTTTTATTATTATTTTTGGTATTTGCAGGAGGTTTCCACTGCAAATCACACAATTAGTTGAACAGTCTTTTCATCTGGTGCCACATTATGACTGCTAGAACAGACTACTTACAAAACCCCCAAAAACTTTCATCTGTTCTTTTTTATAATTTTGTAAAGACAGGGAATTCATTTTTGTGACTTGGTTATCTAAGCATAAAAGTCTTACCATAAAAATGCATTTCAGTAATTGCTTTAATGTGTGTCAATCAATAAAGACCTCATACATAAATAGATTTTAGCTAATAAAGGAGTTTATCATGTTGTCTGACCTGAACTGGTTGGGTCATAAGTCCCGGTTTAAAGATATAAACAATCATAAAAATAAATGTTGCACAGTTCAAAGTTTATTATATTGGCAGAACTGTTAAGACATTACTTTTATTTCTATAAATATTAAATTACTAGACTGTTCAAGATGTAGGTAGTCAGCATTAACACAGACATACTAAAAAGCAAAAATAAAAAGCAAATAAAATATTAATCTATTTTCTCGAGAGTACCTAAAAAGAAATCTGTGTAAAAAAATTGTCTGAATTTGAATACAATATTTCACAAAATACTTTTGGTTTAGATTGACATCATACATTTGCAGTCAGATGTCCCATTTCTGTAATAAGCTGATACGATTGCTGAAGCCTGGAAGTAATTTTGAATACAAGGTTTTGGAATTTTAATACATTTTTTAAGCTTGGTTGCTAAGTGGACAAATGAACTCAGTTGACACCTCATTCTTGAGAATGAGAGCTGTTGCCCAAGTAATTCATTAATATGATTACATGAATAGAAAACGAAAAGCATGACCAGAAAATCCAACAGGAATTCCTATCAAAACTACTGACATAAGATATATCAGTGGAGAAATAGGCCACAAAAAAAAAAATAGCAGCACTATTTTAGGAAATCAGACATTTTTCTGTAACATGCTAGTATTTTTAGCAATTGTTGAGCCTCTTGAGAAAAAACCCAAGTGATCTGTATTAACCCACTGGAATAGTTAGCTCCGTTCTCTGTGGGGATGTGTGAGACTTACTAATAAGCAGAGAAAAAATGAATGTACATGCAATAGGGTTTCAGCAGGCCCTCTCCTGATGCTTATCCATGCCCCAAGGGAGTAAAACTCTGGCTCAGTAGTCATCCAAGCAACTGAGGCATCACAAGGTGAGACTGTGGTTAAAGTTCGTGGGTTTATGTTAAGAGCAATACTTAAAACATTTCAAATCCACAAAGTTTAGGTTTTGGGGGACTCTCAGTATATGTCTGTAGAGTGAGGTAGGCACTGCAGTGGTTTGCAGGTGGTGTGAAGTTGGAGAGGTGAAACAAAAGGATTGGATTTTAATGTGGTGGGGTTTTATTTTTAACAGGTGAACCGTAAACTTTAAAAAAGTAAATGGGATGAAAGAGAGTTAGCAAGCATGGTTGGTATTTTGAAATATAAATGAGAAATGAAAATGAACTCCTGGTAGTTCAAAGTAATATTTGAGAAGGAACAAGATCAGGTACAAAGGTACCTGAAACAGAGAAGAGAAAGCCCAACAGGGCAGCTGAGGAGCATTACCTTGCAGAGGAAACTAATGCAGAAAATTTTGTGACCATAGAATATTCTCACTGGTCAGTTCAGTGCCTTTTTCAAAACATGCCAGATCCCTGCTGCCTTGTATGGTATTGGAGAGCTCAGGACTGATGTCTCAAATACCCCAATGAAGAGCACAAATTGGTATTTCAAATACAGTAGGTCATGCACATCTCAAGGCTTTTGTTTAGAGTTCCCCGTCTTTATGGAGTAGAGCACTGTAACAGGCATTCTTGACCCTTTTGACTAATCCTCCTTTTATAACACTGACCTTCAAGTACAATTGCACCTGGGTAGAAGATGATGCTCAGTAGAGATACATGCTTAGGCTGGAATTCAGATGTCTGGTTGTTATGACTGTCCTTTAGAGAAGGCTGAAGAATGAATGTGTGTCTAAAACTTTGCGGGATCCAAGCTGGAAGTCTGAAAATACATGTGAAGATCACCCCACGCCTTTCTTTAAATAGGCAACTTATTCAAGGAAATAGATACTTGGGAAACAAGTTGCTATTACTGAAAGAAACACAGTAGTCAATGAAAGAAGTTTGATGTGACTGTGTTTACTTTACCTTTAGCAGATCAGGCATTTAATAAAGTAAACTAATCTGAATATGTGAAAGAGTTATAAGGTCTAGAAGCAACTGAGGTTTAGTATATCTGCTAAAGTTTGAGATTAAATTTTAACATATTTTTAACAGAAATTATGTGAAAATAGCGGATAAAAATCAGCTTTCTTAAATTTCTGTGTCTGATGCATAGTTAGCAAAGCTATTATTTCTGTTTGTTTTGCTGTATGATCTTGAATGAAGGTTACAATGCTGCCACAGGAATCGTCTCTCTTGCTGATCGAGCTGTGTGTCATTCCCCTCTATCTCCTTCACTAGGTCTTTTCAATCTACATTGTGTTTCTAAGAGTTACCTTTTTTTTTTTTTTGGCCCTGTTGGACATCTAGTAGAATATTTGCATGTCTTTTATTTCCTCCCTTTTCCTCTTCCCCAGTGTGTACTTATCCAAACACTCCTGACAGGCTGCTTCTCTTGGCAGACTTATTTTCCTTTTGTCCTTTTTCACTGTATCCTTGTATTCTGCCCTGTATTTTTTTCGGCAAATGATCTGCTTCTCTTGTTACAGCTTTGTTTTCTCTTCTGTTTCTCCTCAAAAAGGCATTCCTGATAGATGTGAGCCTTTAAAAGGAGTAAAAAGAAACCTGGAAGCAAAAGTACTCAACCTCAATATTTGATTAAGAATAGTGTTCAGTTTAATTCAACATTATAAGTTTGCCACAAATAGTAGTGATTTAATTAATGAGTTTATTTGACATTTAGATACATTGGTTGAACATATCTCTCTGTTCTGCCTTACTCCAGTTCTGAATTTAATTTTTTAATTCAGGTGTTCGTATATGTCTTCTGAAATCACAAGTTCACCCATCTCTGCCCCTTCACTTCCCACACAAACTTTCTGCCTGAATTATGGATCTGCTGGTTGGAGTACTATTTCTAGTGCTCTCCTCTCTCTCTCTGAGCCATCAGTCTACAAAAAAAAAAAAACAAAACAAAACCCAGTGCCTGGTTTATTTTAGCTTGATGGATCACTTATGGAAAGACAAAAAATAAAATATCTACTGATTGACTGTGTCACATGAAGAATAACAGTGGTGGTGCTGTTGTTATGACAGCCTAAAGACATAATCAAGACAGATTTTGTTGGTGGAAGCAGTATCTTTTAATAGACCAGCTTGTATCACTGGCAAAATTAGACAAGTTTGTAGGCATGTGAGTCCTTCTTCAGGTCTGAAATAGAAGCAGAAGTCTTCAAAGCTAAGTACAAGTTGAGCGCATTGTGTTATAATTATCACATTAGTTGTGCCTCAGACCATCTCAGAGGGAAAGTAGCTGAGGTTTTTAAAGGAAGGAGAATATTAGAAGAATGAACAGAGAGATGAAGAGGTGTCTGAGGAAGGGATCATCAAGGGCATGATGGAAGATTTTAATGTCACAAAAGGACTGTCTGTGAATTCATGGGTTTTAGTATCCAGCAGATTTGTGAAAGCACCCAACTTTTTCTTTGGAAAGTGTTGTAGTATTCCTTGAGGCTCTGGTCTAAGATATTGAAAATGCAGTGATTATTTCCTGAGAAATACCCTTTCCTTGATAACTGGGGTACTTCTTTTCTTTACAGCTAGTGTATGTTCATTCGTTCTGGAGGCCAGTAGTTGTTTAGTTTCACCTGTGTAGTTACTCTGAAAGTACTCAATGCACCTGATGAAAGATATTCCCCAGAATGTGTGTCCCCAGAAGCACAGGCATGGGAGTTGATTGTTCTGTGTTAAAGCATTTTTATTGTGCTGGTAGTGGTGAGATGTTGGTTAAGTTTTGTACTTGTGAAGGGCTTAAATACATTTAGTTTGTTTTGGCCACAGGCAACTTGCCTCTCATAGTGGGTTTAGTGAGGTTGGGGCCAGTGTAATTAGAAGGGTGGTTCTGGAGAGCCCTATTTCAAAATAGGATTATCTTCTAATAAATCTTTCAATGCTTGTATGTGTTTTCCAGTACATGAAATTGCAAGTGGAAAGGATGTGCAAGGGCTTGATGATCTGTTACCACAACACTATTTCAACATTATGCATATCCAACAGTTTGTCTTGTTTTAGTACTTGTAGCAGTCAGTCTGATAAAATATATTATTAATACAGATAAACAAAAAGAATATGCTCTCGCCTTTTAACAAATATGTTCTAACAGCAAGAAAAGAGGACAAATGATGCTAATATTAGTGTTTGTACAGTGTGCATCACCATGTGTCACGTATGTTGATTGCACTGTAGTTAAAACAACATTTATGCAACTGATTGAATCACTCTGTGGGGAAGGATTTGCTACTAGTGTTGCATTTAACCTTCTCCCTAAATCTTTTTTGTTTAGCTCCGAGCCCAACACAATGATCAGTGTATAAGGTTTGTTAACATTTGTTAACCTCATCTTCATTGACCTTTTTTGCTTCTGCTACCAATGGTCCTTCTAATGGTGACTTCTGGCAATGCTGAAATACAGTGTCCATAGCATTCTCAGTGAGCAGCCTACACTGTCCTGTTCACTGTGGGGAACCCAGTTTGTGCTCGATAACCAGACAACAGTATATACTACTTTGACCTTTTCCAAGAAATGCCTCCTGTGTTGAGGGGATGACTTGTAATCCACTTCTCTCTGGTTTCTCATAAAGCTGTCCCATGATATCTTCTCTCTCAGCCAAATATTTACCTTGAATTCTTGTTCCCTGATGCTCCAGATGTATATTTTGCCCTTATATTATCAAGTTTTCCACAAGAAGGAAGTCATCAGAGTTTCATCAAGTACACAGTACAGGTGGGTAATTTGCCTTTGTGATGCTTGTAACATCAGTATTACCATGATTAATATTACTAATATTGTTTAGTATTAAACCTTGGAAGAGGTACAAGTTATTTTGAAAATTGCAGTGAAACTGATGCCACCATGTTGCATTTAAGAAAAGGATCTCAGTAGCCTCTGGTTACTGATCCTGGTGTTTAGGCAGCACTTTTTCTGAGGGTTGTTTTGGTTAAAAAGAGCGGTAAGGAGGGAGGACATCTGGGCAGACCGTGGACTTTGAGAAGATAAAGGTAACACTTCTCCATGGGAAAATAAAATAATAGAAAAAAAAAAAAATCAGGGGGAGTTGCAGCAGTTCTTGATCTCTAGTGCTTCCTGACCTTGAAGTTGTTTCACTTTTTGCTTCTCACTAAAAGCCAGATGTATCCAAAGCAGTTCATACTGGGGAACTTATTTATCTCCAGCTCAAACAATATGTTTCCAAAATATCTTTCCTTTTTTTTTTTTTTTTTTTCAACCTACAAAAACACAAGAAACATGGTAAAGCCTGAGGTATTTAATAATGTGCAGGTATTCTCAGCATTTTGGGAATACTCATTTAAGAATAAAAGCTGTTGCGATCTATACTTTATAGTCTGATTTTCAAAATATTGAGCAGAAATGTTTTATTTTAAAATTATGTCTTCTTTCATGATGAAATTTCCTGCAGTGTTTTCTATATTTTTCATCTGGCTCTACCAAAATCGTTCCATTCTTTCCAAGGAGAGACACACATTGTGGAAAGCCATTTGTAAAGCTAATGATGTATGTTTAATACAACATAAAATGAAATAAATTCTTAGAGCTTTTTGGATTCTCTGGAAACAAGCCTTCACTAAGAAGATACCTGCAGAAGTTCTCCCAGGCTGACATCTTCGAGGGTCCTCTCTTTCTCCTCAGGCAGGACACTGAGCTCAGGACCTGGGCTGACGCTGTGGGGGATTGCTCAGATGTCAGCCAGACCCTGGCCTCGAGAGAGATACCAGATCTCCTGGAATTTGCTGTGTTACGTGGTTACATTCTGTGTGGAACACACACCCAACCTCACCTGCCCAGCACGCTCAGGCACAGCCATTTCATTGTGTGGGCTGTGCAGCTGCACCACGTGATTTGTCTGTCTCAGGCTGCACCATGGCCAATAGCTTGGACATGGTCCTGCCCAGGGCTGTTTCTGCAAGGGTTTGGCTGAGTGTGGAGGAACAGCTTCCCTTGCAAGCTTTGGCATGCAGTAGCCACTGGCCCAGAGCACTGCTGCGCTGGTGAGGCTTCATGTCTCATGGACATGATGAAATGGCTGGTATGGCTATACTGCCCAGGGACTCAGCCTCTTTGACAACCCTGAGCTGATTGATACATCTGTACTGACGGTTTTTGTCTGGGTTATGGGTAGAAAATACTCAGTAGGAAAAATACAACAGAATATAGAAATTTTTCATGCTACCACACAGTTTGTAAAATATATTGTTGTCACTTAGAACAGTTGAAATATCATATGAAGAAATACAAATATTTGACTGAAGAAACACTTTCACTTGTTATTTTAAAAATAATTTATCTAATACATCATTTAGATTAGCAAAAAAAGTACATATTCTGTTCACTTAAGGTTTTTTTTCCATTCCCTCCCTGAATGCTGTTTCCCAGTGGTCTCTGAAATCATGTTTCAGAATATGCCTAGATGATAACAAAAAAATGGTTTAATTCTCATAAAATGACCTATATAAGGTTATAAAGTATTCATATTTGTCATCTGGGAAAGAGCTTTTTTGCCATGTTTTGAAAACAACAGAAAACATGTAGTTTTGTATTAGCTGAGAGTACTATGCAATTCTTCTACAATAAAGCAACAGCTAAAAAGTTATTTTCCCTAGAAGTGCAATTTACACTAACGCTTTCCTGGTATTAAATAGGGGAATTGATAATAGTTCTTAATTAGAAAATGAAGTATTTATCAGCAATGTTTAAAGAGATGTTGTATGTTTTGGACAAAGAGTATTTAAAAAACAAGGGAAGATTTCTTCACTGTTCTGTTTTTTGTGTTTGCAGCTGCGGACTACACATATTCAAATATGGGTGAAGCAAACTGCAAAACATCCTTGGTGACGAGATAATGGGGTAAGCTTTTCACCAGAGAAACAAATTTTTCACATATTCTTAGACCCAGTTTAACCTTTGTTCAGGAAAGAATGAGGAAGTAGATGGCATAAAACTCGAAGGTACCATTTCTGTTTTATGTAGCTCCATTCAGTTCATCTAACAGAAATTCATTTATTTCAAATCAGCATGGATCTGAGCAGTCACATTTAATATATATGGCTCAGAGTCATCTCATTAAAGGAAGAAATCCTGAAGTGCACTGCAGCAATGCAATACTGTGAACTGATTACCTGAAGAACACAAGGCTTTCAGACGTTTAAAGACATAGTAATCCAAGGAAAACTAATTTGATCAATGTGCTTTAGGGGAAGCTGATGACTCAGTACTTGACTTATAGCAGCGTTCATATACCATCCTGTACACTTCTTGTATACAAGTCCTCCACTCTGCCTTTTTAATCAAGCAAGCCTATATTGCCTGCGCACAGCAGTACTACTGCTAGGTACCTCGCTCATGGGTTTTCAGAGTGCTTTTACAACATGTGTGTGTACAGCTTAAAGTCTGTTTCAACACAAATTCTTCGGGGTACTTTACCCAGTCATCCTGTTCATGCTCACAAACTGCTCAGACTAATGTCAGTGACTGAGTAAATGACATCTAATTTTTCAAAGACTAAGAAATCAGCTTCTGCGTGTCTGACACATGCAAAGTTCTTGCCTTCACATTTACAATCTAGCAAAGAAAGTCAAACAGATTAAGTGTCTTGTCAAGGACGCACCAGAAGAGAGTGAGGTAGCTGGGAAGAGCTATTTTCTGCTATTGAGTCCCTGCTCTTTAACCTCAGGATCAGACAAATGAATGCAGGCAGAAGCCTGACCTGAAAATAGCAAATTTTCAGTTAAGATCGTTAATGAGGTTTTTAATTAGTTGAGTAAGTCAGCATCAATACAATCAGTAAACCAAGCTTCATGACCTAGCAGCCTACTTTTTTCTGAAGGAAAATGTACTGTAGACAAGTGGATATCAGGCCTCTCTCAGCCATTTTTTACCATTTATTGTCACAGGTCTGGCTTTGTATTTTAATTAATTTTAAATAACATTGTCATTCTTAAGAGTGTAGATCCTTTCTGAATGCTCTCATCTGGACTGGTGTGACCATCCTTTTCCAAGTGCTGGTATGGCTCACTTGTAGGGACCTGCTAGCCCAGTGTCTCCTTCTCCCCTGGCAGCTCGGCATTTCCCCCACAACCCTCTCCAGGCTGCCATAACTTGCCTTTCAAGTGGTGCCAGCCGTGGGCCTCTCTGGCTTACAAAAGGAACTTTCCACACTGTGCCAGTGGTTGTGGGAGAGCTCCCTCCAGAGCATTACTGAAGGCTTTCTGTTCTTGGGACATGGCTGCCCTTTAGGTAGCAACAGCTGAAATAAATTTTTTAGCAGACTTCACTCCCCACTCTGATTTGTATTAGTGCAGCACATTCCCCATTGTGAAGGGCTTGACACTGTCTATGCTATCACAGCTTTAAATTAATCTCGACAATGTAGACATATTCTGTGATAAAAGAGTCCCTGTTTAAGGTAGCGTGATCACCAGTGGAAACAGTTTGCTGCTTTGGGGTGATTTCTTATTTCCATAGTGTGAATTCATGATTACAACAACAGTCAGGAATGTGTTCTAGATGAAAGTTTGTGAATATGCAACAATATAGTGATTTTCTGAACTTGCAAATAGCTTGGGATGTCTGTGCATCCAGTAGGCTTGCAACAATCACCAATAATGACAAGTGCAATACGTCGTGCAAACATTTCCACATCCCATGGGGCTTATAGACAGAACTGGGTGAAAGGAGAAAGGAAGGCTGAAATACATCTGGATAGAGAATAATGTGACAGCTGGCAATCATCAGGGCAGAGGTAAGGAGGAATCAGCAAACCAAGAAGGGAATGGAAGGAGAAACAGGTAAAGAAGTTCCTTACAAGTTCCCTAGGAAGGGAGTGGAATAGCTGGGTAGAAAAGGAAATGTGAAAAGGAGAAAACAGTACTGCTTTGCTGGACTCTGCTGGGTGAGTTGCAGAATGTCCCTGTTATGTTTGCACTGAGAAAGCTGTACTAGCCTGAGAATACACTACATAAAATGGCCATAGGGCAGAGCTAGTGCTGGAACCAAGAACTATTTCACCAGTAGGATTAATTGCCTTTCTCAATCTTATTTAAATCTCCCTTTTATGAAAATAGTTAGTACATATACAGTACTAACTGTATTACAGTAGTGTAATTCTCATTGATCTTCTTTTATAATTTTATATATTTTACATAGTGTTTTAATTTGATTAAAATGAAACAGGCTGCCCAGGGAAGTGGTTGAGTCTCCATCCTTGAACGTATTTTAAAGACAATAGACATGGTGCTTAGGGACATGGTTTGGTGGTGGACTTAGCAGTGCTGGATCTTAAAGCTCTTTTCCAGCCAAAATGATTCTGTCATTCTAAGGAAGAAAAGCCCCAGTTGAATCAAGTCTGCACAGAACTAAGTGAGAGAAACCTGCTGCTGGAAACAATGTATTGGTGAGCATTGTAGGAAGCCTTTGCAGCAATCCATTCCATTAGCAGGTCTAAATGTTGTAAGAGTGAATACATACCCTCAGGAATGAGAATGCAGAGCAAAATTGTCAGTCTAGGTCTGATAAATCAAAACACCTGGAATTAAATCAGAGCAAAAAGTCTATGGACTATTGACTTAGGTCAATAAAGATACAGATGCTAAGTCAATAACCTTTTAATACCTTTAAGATGGTTTCTAGGTGCTGTTGGTAATTATATGGTAATCCACAAGTGATACTACAAGCAATCAAAGATAAGAATAAAAAAAATTAAATCCTTATGTCTTGATTCGATTATTAAGTGGCAATAAAGCAATGCCAATTTGTATCAAATTCTGCCATTTATAACAGATGAAAATGTGGTTTTATTTTTACCTCGCATCAGTGATGTGCTGGTAATTGTAAACTATCACAACTTAAAATAATTTTCTAATTCAGTAACTTTTCTTCTACCCTTTTACCCCAGTTTGGAGTGAATGAACGAAAAAAATGCTCATCAATTAAAACTTTAGCCAAGTTCTGTGAAGATTACTGTGATGATTTTCATATCTGTAACTTTTTACAGAAGCATGACTTTTCTGAAAAACAAGTCAGTTTTAGTGGTTTGCCTGTTCCACAGCCTTCTTTTACTTTTCTGCACATCCTTTACTTCCTAGAGAAAACAGAACAAGTGGTTTTGATTTTTTTTTTGGCTTTGCAGGGCATTGCTGTGAATTCATTAGCTCAGGTCTCAAATGTCTCTCTTCACTATATGGAGCATTGCAAGGAAGTTAAGCTACTGAAAGGAGGCCTGTACCATCCATCACTCACCTTTCCAGTGAAAAGGACTAGATTTACTGATGCAGTGGCAAGGCAGAGCTGCCTCTTGAACATATATTGGGTCAAATTTTCAGTTACAATAAGTCATTTTGGCCCCACAAACAGTGGTTTGATTTTTGGTCCATTTCTAACATGTTCAGAAGTATTGTTTTTATTTCAAACTGTGGTCTAATTCCTACCACACCCAGATACCAGTCAGCAGATTCTCTTTTTAAAAGTGATATGAGAGTATGATATGATATTTTAAGTTATATGAAAGCATTTGCATTTGAAAGACAAACATTATTTTTTTAGGACAGTGTATCCTGTTTGTTCCTAAAATTGAGCTGTCTTAAGTTCCTTGAGTGTAAAGCTCTAATGAAAGCTAAAAGGGAGGTAGCAGTTACAATTATAATATGCAGCCTGCATATGTACCAAATCTGCAATTATAATTTACAGGTTAAGTGATCACACCACAGAAAATCTGAGAACATAATAAAGAATTTGTTCAAACATAATTAGGACAAGTCATTAAAGCAAATCTTGAAGGGAGGAGGGGCAAAAGGAGGCAATGTCCTTAATACTGTTGCACAAAGTAAAACCACTCTCAAGTGAATCTAGTTATGGCAGTGAAATAGTAAAGAAAGGAAGAATAGAGGGAAAGCACAAGGGAAAGAAATTGAAAATATGTAGATTGGTGGTATATGAAGGGAGAAAGGAAAAAAACCAAACAGGTGTATGGTGTTCTAAAATCTTTGTGTGTTTTCTGCTAGCGTGGCTGTTGCAGAAAGGTTGATATTGTCCTTCCACACCAATTGCAGATTTCTTCCCTGGTTCCACATCAGCTCTCTGCACTCTAAAATCTGTTAATTGCATTTCTCACTTTAAACAGTTTCCTGGTTTTGGTTAACTAACTTGAATCTTTTGATTCTGTAGTGCTTTCTCCTTTTAAATCCGAAAAGTATTTAATGAAAGAAGAAACCTACCCAAACAAATACCCTTAACATGCCTCATTATTGCAGTGAAAAGTTTGAAATGCAACTAAAGAATAAACAGCGAAACTACAAGGCATAACAGAAAATAATTCAACACTGCTACTTTAGATCTCATGGGGTTTTTTTAGGTTTATTAATTTGAGAGCCTGCATACCTACTGCTGTCCTCCCTTGTACCCCACGGGCACTGCTCAGCCATGCTGGCTCTCAGAACTGAACAGCACAAGCACATAGCTCAGACCACGTAAGGACTGTCAGCCTCCAGTCTATCAATGCAGGAGTTAATTAGGATTATTTATATCCTGGTAAATGTCAGAGTGTGAATATTCCTTTTCTGGCTGTAGGATGCTACTGTCTGTAGCTGTCTGTCCCGTTTGTGCAGAAAACTACTTGTGCCCACCTTCATATCCTCAGCATGGCTATTGCCTGGTCTACCCCGCTACCATCTTCAGCTGAGCCCAAGCCACTGGTATTTATCATCAGATGTTCCTGGCACCACAGGGCTATTCTAGTGCCTGTGATCAGCCGGAGCACAGCATTTCTCTGACAGTGCCCTGTACTGTGCTTGTGGTGAGAAACATATTCTGGCCTTACTTCCCACAGAGAAATAATTCCCGACTGATTATTTCCTGATGACCATGTTTATGATGATCAGCCTATTCCAGTCTGCTAAAGCAATATAGTAGAGCCATAGAGCAACTGAAAACCAGTGTGGCTTAAGGATAGGGTGTTGAAGCCATGAAGGTGACTCACTGTCACAAACCTTTGCTCTACATCCTGTTTCTAGGGACCTGAGTTTGCAAAAGCATCCTTCTCTGAACCATTATCAGAAATGGTTTGCACTATATTCAGGAGGCTGCGTTACCCCAGCTTGGCCTGTGCTGATACATCTTCCCAGTAACATGAGAGGCTGAGCTGCTGTCAGTCCTCATCCTTTTTCTGACCTGGAATTTAATAATACAGTGCCATGGATGTCAATAGGATGAAAAACCCACAGTAGGGGAAGTCAGAGTGCCCCGTGCTCCCCCCTGCACCTTCTCCACATCCCACATTGCTCCTGCACCCAGTTCCAGGCTCCCAGACCCACCATTGCTAGCACAGCATTGTGCTTTGGAGAAGCAGCCTTCTCCCCACATCTTGTCCTACATTGCCCAGGCAACTGCTGTCAGAATGTCCTCAAAAGCAGAAAGGCTTTAGGTCTGTGTCAGCGTCTGTACTGACAAATATTTTTTCACATTTTTCTCCATAGTGACAAAAGAGGCAGTATGGGTACCGAAAGTGAGGGTACTGAATTATAGCTGCTTTTCTAGGTACCCCAAACCTTATACTCCTTCTAGAAACACTCAGCAGTGTGAAAGAAGGACCTCTACTATTATAAAAAAAAAAGAGAATGCACAGCCTTTTCATAATGCAGCAGACTGCAACTGGAACAATTAATGCAAAGCTGTATCTTTAATATTACATGAAGGTTTAGAAAAATCTGAATGATATATTACAGACTGAGCAGCTCTAAAAAAAGTACATATTAAAGTCTTACTGTTGAAATATCTAAGCATCATCCTATCATACAGGTATGGGCTTCAAAGATCTTGCTCTGAAGCACTCATCTTACCATAATTTTAAAGAGCTGAGGCTTAGAAAGAGGTAGATAAATTGCTTATCATTGCACAGGTTATGTCTCAGATCCCCAAACATCAAAAGCACCTCTGGTGGCTTAAGCATGCTTGAGCTGGATGAAAATTCAGCTTTAACTTGAACATGGACCTTATAGGCAAAGTAGCTGTAACAAAGAATCATAGGCTCATACTCATAGAATCATAGAATAGTTTGGGTTGGAAGGGACAGCTTTCATTGGTGTCCGGACCATATATAAAGTCAGATCAGTGTTTGGGAGTGGGGATCTGTATATAATCTATATAAAAAGAGAACTTAAACAGGTTTGTTCCTGTATTTAACCTTTAAAATGTGACATTGTGTAGTTTTATGGGGCAAGCATTTGCTGTGAGCTCAGACACTGTAAACTTTTGTTTGCCCTTCTTTGGACTGATAATCACAGCAGTTCCTGGTGTACAGGCACCGAGCTGTCCTTATGAACCTCTCAGGGCATCCAAGGATACTGGAAAATTTGTTAGTATCTTCTTGGAGAGTTCAGCATGGACTCTTTGAGGAGCCACCAAAAGCCATTCAGTGCTGCAGTATGTAGCTGTGCTTGTATACATTTTATGACCCCCTTTCTTTTGGATCCAGGTCTGCTCATTTGATTTCTGTGTAACACCACTTAGGGGTGGCAATCCACAGGAATTTCAATACGATCAACAGCTTGACTGGTGTTCATGGACTTTGCTGGAAACCTTGCTCAGTCCATGTTACTAGGAAATGAGGGGAACTAGCAAAAAAGCATACACAGTCAAAAGGCCATCCCTTAAAAAAAATCAAATCACAACTGAACAAACCCGGTCCACTTTCCTGAGATGTCTGACATGTCAGGGAGCACCAATCCTTTCCCTCCAGATGTAGTGGTAGGACTGCACCACTGGGGAGAGTGACAGAACAGTGACAGATTCACTCAGCCTGTAAGAAAAAAACGAGCCCTCTGAGAGAGATACTGAGACTGTTTATTCTTTTTTTATTATTGTCCAGTGGAAATAAGTTAAAAACCACAGAAAGACATAGGATTAATGACCATTTTGCTTGTAAATTTTTTTTAAAAAGGAAAACATCGGGTAAATCCTCAGGTAATCTTAATTACAAATCTTGCTATATTGATGCATGAGGATCAGTCAACACTTTTCACCCCTGACCTAAAACAGTTTTACTTTGAGAATATGCATGGCTGAGGAAGGTTGGAATAGTTCCAGTAAAACCAGCATGGTTTAGCTGTTTATTTGCAAGTTGCAACCAATCCTATGGTACTCACTAAACTGGATACTTCATGTAGTCAGCTCAAAAAATGTCTTAAAGAGGAAAAGAAGTAGTTCCCTGGATTCTTTTCTCTGCCCCACACTCCCGTAGTTAAAACATGTTTTGGCTGTCATTTACTACATGACTAGTCCCCATGCAGCAGCTGGATCACTTGTGAATCTGTTTGTAAAAATAAATGTTTTCTAAATTCAAAGTCAAAATGTTTACCTAGTTAGTTTTGATAAATTGTAGGAGGACAACTTAGTATAACAGAGGAGAGGGGATAAAATCACAGCCACATTTCTTCTAATGATTCCCTGATCCTTCCTGTGCAGTTCCATCCTGTTTAGTTGCTAATGTTCTGTGTTTTGGAGAAATAAAAGTACTCATCTGATTTTATTGGTTTAGCATTTTATCGCAGAAGAAAATAATTACTGTTTGCTGAATAGAATAAACTTCTTCTTTTTTTTTTTTTAATTATGGAGAGTTTTTATGTCCTCGCTTCTCATTCTAATCTGCTTCTGAGACCTCCAAAAGATGATGTTTACAGCAACAGCTAAGGCTGGTCAGACTTTGTGATGGCCCAGGGGTCTCTGAAATTTTGTTGTACAGTCAAATTCTTACCTGCAAGAGGAATCAGACTATATAGATTCCTGAATAAGCGTTGCTTTTCAATTGGCCTCAATGCTCTAAGAAAGTTAGAGCATTTGTCTTGGACCAAAATACTCATGGAGTGTAGTAATCTGCACTGTCCCAAAAAAGCAGAAATACCTTAGTGACTTGCAGCTCTCAACTCAATATTTAGTATATCTGGGATTTGATCTATTAGTTACAGTGAATATTAGGAATAAATCTTGCTCACTGACCTCTCTTGCTAAATAGGAGGTAATATGAAGTCAGTGCCAACGTTCTCACAGAAGCCAAGGACATCCAGAAGGTGAAGAGGTACATTTTAGGTCAGCTGGAACTGCTTCAGCTTCAGTAACTTCCTCCTCAGATGCAGCAGGTCCAAAAAGTCTTGCCTAAGTGTGTGTCCCACAGAAGGAAGAGGCAAGGCTTGTGCAGTGCAAGGATGCAAGGTGGTACCATGATAAAGGACTCAAGTGCCACCATGCTGTGAGCTGAGCCTAGTGAGCAACCCAGCAGAGCTCAGAAACTGCGCAGCTGAGAAATGAGGGCATGAATGGAAAGTGGGAATGCTGTCAAGTCTGCTACTACTAAACACGTTCTGGAGAGTGAGTAGCTGAGATATGTGGAGAGAGGTCAGTAGGTCAATATAAATCTGTTTATTATCTGGATTTGTAGGAAGCACCACAACTAATACAGGTGCTCTGCCCAAGAGAAAAATAAGCAAAATTAAAAAAGGAATTTGAAATCTGCATACTCTTCTCCACTTGGTGCCTTTTGCTGGCAACTGCTTACAGATGCCTTACCTGCTCTGTACACATGACTCAGTTGCAGGTATTAATGGCAGGAGCTAATTCAGAGTACCTTAATGTATCAAGAGAGTTACTGGCAGTAGATGGATAGCATAAGCTGAGACAAAAGGCAAGAATGTCTTGGTGTTCCACTAAGTGGGCAGAGCTAGAGGATTGCTCTAGTAGGCAGTTAAAGCAGAACTGAATTCAACAGAGTGATATGAAAATATAACATATATATATAGAACAAAGGCCATAGCTGTTCACGTACTGACATTGGCAGGAGGTGAGCAAACAACTGTTTTGACTTAAGCACTATATTTTCCAAAGAGTGTCTGTAAATAGTTCACTACCAAATAGCAGAGATACTTGGATATTTCACAAGTTTCATCGGAGAAAAAGATAAAGAATTAAAAATAAGAATATGAGGATGAACTGCTCAGACATTCAATCAGAACAGTTTTTTTCTTTACCATAAAAGAGCTAATTTATTACTATTAGGTTGTTTATTATTTGTGCTTAATGTGGAAGTTCTGAAAAGGATGTTCTTGATCCTTTTCATTCATGCTGTTATATATTGGAAACAGCTAGGATGAGAAAAATCTATCTGCTGTTACAGACACCAAGGCAATCCTATCAGGAAAGAGTAATGTTTGAACTTTAACCTCATCCTCCTTTGAGTTTGCAGCAGGCTGTTCTACAGTATTAGTCAGAATATGTAGCAGACAGATTTCACTGAAGTTAAGCCTCTGCTTCTCAGGACTTTTGCTTTGGGCAGGAATATAAACATCGTTCTGGTTCTACTGCTCCGAGCAGAAGATCCCAAACCAGCAGGCTCTTGGTTTCCTGAGAGCATCAAGCAGAGGAGTTCTCCCTCTTGTGGAGTCAAATGTAACTCCACCGGAATTCTTAAATTTTGCTTCCATGACCACAGACTCTCTGAGACAGACAGGACCTAACTCCTAATATAGCAAGAGAAAGGTGAATTTAATTTTCAGGTTTCCTTATGTGATGACATGATATGGGCAAGAGAAATGGCTAATCAGAAATAAGGTACTATCACGATAATGAGCATATTCTGACCCGAGCACACACTGTGCACTGTAACCATTCAGAAATTGTTTTGTACTATTATAGAAGCATGTCAGGCATCTTGTTCAGCAGCTTGTCCTTGACCTTGTGGTCATTACTGTCAATTTTGCCTTTCTTCTTTTTTGAAATGACTCTTTGCTCTTTTATATAGAGGAAAGGTTTTTTGCAATTTTAAATCAGTGCATGCTCGTTTTGGTTTTTTTTTTTTTTTTTTCCTTCCCCCCTGCTATCTGCATATAGTTAGAATGTTCTCAAACATCACCAAAATCAAGAAGGTTTTCTTGCAGTGTAAATGCTTCTTGCCCTCCCTCCTTCCAGCAGGTGTGGCTCACAGTTGGTTTTGGCTCTGTGAAATGAACATTTCTGAGCATTACGTAAACATAATCCTGAATTGATCTTTGTTATCTTTGATCTTTGTTCTCTTTGTTTGCTGAAGCATATTTGGTTCTGTCACTTGACAGACAGCACACTTTGGGTGAACAGCTGTTTAAACATCTACTAATTTCTACTGTGGTTTTCTTATTGATTTATATCATGAACAAGTTCATTATTTATTCTTCCTAAGAAGATCAACCCCTGATCATTTGCTTTAATGTTGACCTCTCCTGTTTCAAATCCATGGTCATGTAACCAGACTTCCACTCTATTCCTTTGACTCTAATACTGACCTTTCAAAGTAGCTAATAGCCAAACATTTCAGTTCATGTTTTTCAGTGACATCCATTACATTGAATGTGCGTTCCTAAATAAGTATTTATAATTTTTTGTGGTAATAATCTAGGCTCTTGATGTGCAAGACAAAGAAGTTAATTCTCCCCTTATTGTGTGGTATCTTATTTTGGTTTGCATTTTATTTCCCTTATTCACTTTTTAGGGGGTTTTTTTAGAGCTTTTGAGCTGCTTACAAAATACACTTCACATAGTTGCTTGGCTGCCAATCCTCATAAGTCAAAAACGTCAATTCTGCAGAAAAAAAATTGGAAGATTTACAGAACTTGATAGCTTTTCAGAACAGGAACTTGACAAATCTAGTAGTAGAGATTGAAAGGTTCTGCAATAATACTTCTAAAGTTGCTGTTACACAGTGAAGATAAATTTCAAGAAAAGATATTTAGAAAACGGCTTCAGTTTCAAGTTTCACATGCACCGAAGGCACTTCATCCTGTAACAGAACTGTGACCTGTCCCAGTGTCAGGCCATGCATCTCTCAGGTTGGTTCACATTTAATATCCTCATTCTACCTGATGTTTACCTCTGTATCTAGGGAACACACAGCTGCCCTTACAGTACTTCAAGCTCATTCAAAGCCCAGCCATCTTCGGACTTGCTATGGCTGGCAGTCTTTTCTCTATCAACACCAGCTTGCTTTCCTTTGCTGATACAGAAATTGAATCCGATACCAATTCTCTTCTCCTGTTTTTACTCAAAGAACTGTGATTCTTTGTAAAAAGCAAGAATCCTGTATTTTCTTAATTCCTAAAGAAGAGCTAGTATTACCCCCAAGTATTGTATTGCCCCAGCTTTTGCCCTGAAAGACCCTTCCCCCACTTTGCATGTTGTCTCCTGCCCCTGCAGCCTGCCAGACTCCTGTTACGTTTTGCAGTGCAGCTGTCACTGCCATGGGCTGCATCTTTCAAAGGCTTCCAGTGTTCCCACTTCCATATCCCAGTCCCTTCCACCACAGAGATGTCATCTGGAAAACTAGATGTCAAACAGCCTCCTCCTATGTTATGTAATGATGAAATAGTTAGCCTAGGTGCCAAGACTGTCTCTGAAAAAGTGAAACTGTTTATTGTCTTACTGCGTAATCGAGCAGCTGTGAATAATATATAAAAAAATGTTAAGTCTTAGAGCAAGAAAGTGTTTGAATTGCTCATATGTCCCATCTGAGAGCAACTCAAAATTTTTCCTTCCATAAATGCTTATTTTGTTGTGTTACAAATAAGAGTTAGAGTCTCACTGCTCTCCTGGCAACCCAACTTGCGAGATGGAAGGCAGGGAAAATTTCTTTCACGGTACTATTTTTATGCTTTAAAACCACAAAACTGAAGCATTTGCCAAGGCTCAAATGTTTATTTGTTTCAACACTTGCAACATCTATGTCTTGCTTTAGATATTTGGCAATAACTTACACGTATTACTTGTAAGGAGTGAAAAATCAACCAACACATTAACATTTCTGAGATTCCAATGTCCATAGAGGATTTCAATAACTTTATTTACATTTGTAACCTTGCATCTGACCACTGCTTTCCTTCTGTCCAGAAAGAAAGAAAATGAATTCCTGTGCATCACGCCTGGAAAGCTAACAGACTGTGGTGGGTTGACCTTGAATGGATGCCAGGTGCCCACCAAGCTGCTCTATCACTCCCCCTTCTCAGCTGGAGAGGGGAGAGAGAATAAGATGGAAAACGATTCATAGGTTGAGATAAAGCAGTTTACTGAAGCAAATGCGCACAAGCAAAGAGGGAAAAATAATATTATTCTCTACTTTCCATCAGCAAGCAATGTCCGGCCACTTCCCAGGAAGCAGGACTTCAACACACGTAGTAGTTGCTTCAGAAGGCAAACATTGTAAATAACGAATGCCCCCTCTTCCTGCTTCTTTTCTTAGATTTTATATCTGAACTATCATCCTACATTGAATATCCCTTTGGTCAGCTTGGGTCAGCTGTCCAGCTGTGTCCCCTCCCAGGATCCTGCCCACCCCCAGCCTCCCGATGGGGGGTGGAATGTTGAAGAGGACAGTGCTGATGCTGTGGGAGCACTGCTCAGCAGTGGCCAAAACACTGGTGTGTTATCAACATGTTTCTAGCTACCAATACAAAGCACAGCACTGTGAGAGCTGCTGTGGAGAAAAAGAACTCCATCCCAGCCAGACTCAATGCACAGATTCATACAAAAACAGATCTTGGCAAAGAACAGATAACAAAAGAAGTTTCTCAGCTCAGAATTCTCCATGAAAATGGTCTTGGTGAATAGCCCTTATTATACTACCTGTAATGCCACCTATGTGTTACCACCTGACATGTCACCTCAGGTGTCTCAAATCATGCAGAAAATTTGGTCCTTCATGGAAAAGCTTCAGAGGATGGTACATTGCTCTCCTGGTGTGACACATGGCTCAGCATCAAGTGTGACTGAACTCCATGGAGGCAAAGACTGTCAGGTTTAGTTTGGTACTGACTTGTAGGATTTGTACTCTGTGCCCTGATACAGTCTGGGACCACAGCTCTGTCACTGACCAGTGCTTTGTAAGAGATGGGGTAAAAATGCAATATTTCTGTACAGTCATAGAGCAGGATCACAGTGATGGTATAGTGTAACAGAGGCATGTGTTGTGTGTGAGGAGTACATGGGCATGTTCTGAGCTGAGCAGACTAAACTACATCACAGGTCTTCTTTCCTCTTTGTGTATTGTGGGTGTGACACCTGATTTTAGTGCTCGAAAGCAGTGGCTTCCAAAAAGCAAAACAATAATCTCTAATACCTTGATGTTTACCTTGATTAAGTGCATTTTTATTGTTTATACTTTGTATCAAAAGAAAACCTTGCTGAAAGGAAGCTGCCACAGCAGATGGCATTGAAATGCAAATAGGAGGTTACATAGGAGCCCTATCAGCAAACACATGGTGTTGGAGATGCATGAAATTACCACCTTGCAAGTGACTTTACAGTGTGGGATGGGAATGAAGAAAAATTTAAGTAGCAACAATTGCCTATTCAGTTGCTCTTTCTCTGAGCAGACAACAATTAAACACAGTAATTATAGAAGCTACAGGAACTTGTATAAGATTAAACTACCTTAATTGGGGTTAATTGAAGAGGAACGATGAAACTCAAATTAGAAACAATGTAGGTTCAATTCAAATATAAATACAGAAAGGAAGTATGACTTGCCAACAAGGATTACAAATGGTACTGCATATCAACAAACCATATTGGAGCTGGAGCACCTGTTTTTAAGGTTTGGGTTGCAAGGCTGATGTGTTTGTTTTGTGGTTTGTTTGGGTTTTCGTTTCGGTTTTTGGTTTGGTTTGGTTTGGTTTGGTTTGGTTTTGGTTTGGTTTTGTTTTGTTGTTTTTGTTTTGTTTGTTTTGTTTTGTTGAGTTTTAACAACAGTTAAAAAGTCTTTTCCATTTCAGAGGATTGAATTAGTCTAATTTGCTAACAAGCAAAACTTAACTGACATCAAACTGATGCACATCACAGTGATTAGTGCTTTAGTATGACTGAACACATGGGGGGAACATCAGATGATAAAAATTGCTACAGATGGGAGATGTCAGGGCCCAACTCCCAATGTTGAGGCAACTCTTATTTATTCTTAGCTGCTGTAGGTTCCACATCTATGTCCAGGTCTGACAGAGCACAGTAGAAGAGCATCTGAACATACTTTGTTGTTGTAGCTGCAATAGCAAAAATGAATGAGACATATCTTAGACAAATATATGTCTTTTGAGGATTTGAAAGCATTACACTGGTATTAGGAAAATCTTGAAACACCTTAATCAATTTAATTAAGCCCGTTATAAATAGATAAATAAAAGAAGTTCAGTGTTTAAACAGAAAGTCTTGTTTAATCAGACTTTCATCAACATTTTCATTGAACTGTCAGATTGATATCTGAGTTCAAAGTGAATAAAACTATTAAAGTTTTGCTTTTCAAGACTCCTTGAATTTGAGGAGTGGAAACTACCCTTCAAGCCAATAATTATTTGTTTATGAAAATGCGTGGACTCCTCTGACTTGGATGTTCCATGCCTTGGATAGAAAGTGAAGCAATGATGTCCTGGTACTTCTCGCCTTCATATTAAAAAGCATGCATTTAGTATTCACAATCCTCCATGACTTTTATTGATCCAACATATGGAAATGGCTCAACACTGCAAATATCAGATGACCATGTAAGATCCATATTGGACTGGTTTGTACAAGTATGCATGGTTTTGTTTTCACGACCATGTGATGAAGCAGACAACATGCCACATACAAAAGTATAGCAAAACTTAATAAAGAAAAAGGCTTGGGGAAAAAATTATTCTTTCTCTCTTCTGACCAAGGTTTTGTCACAGAGACTAGGACAAGATGATTCTTACTTACCAGAGAGCCACTGTAGACATTTAGGTCGTTTTTCAGCTGGCAGATAGACTCCCAAATAATATGCAGGAATGCCTGAGAGGGCAATACCAACACCAATAAGGGAATTGATTGTGTCACTGTAGAGAGGAACTATGACCAGGAAAAGGGAACATAAACAGTATACTATAGGGAAGAAGAGGCTAAGCTGTGGAGACAAAAAAAAAATAAAAAAAAATTAAAAGATGCAATAAATAATCTATTGCAAAAGTTCCAGGCTTTGCAGATTAAAATTGGACCTGACAGTAGTAAAAGTATGTACTGAATCTTTTGACTCCTTACAGTCAGCACAATTTGCTAGCTTCTGCATACGCTGCTGAGAGCCCCTTATTTGGTACGCACCTGAGTGTCTGGCCATTTTATTTTTTTGAGGCCTGCACTAGCTCAGTTCCTTTACCATTAGGAAAAGATCAACCTTTGAAAGCAGTACTTTCAAACTGAGTAGTAATGAGTGGCTTTCCCTCTAACTTCAGTTGTGAGTTTTTAAGTGTAATTTCAATTGGGAACTAACTCAGCTAGACTTCCAGTTACCATCTTGATGCTATAGAACTACTGGACTGATTTGCAACCATTTTGTGTGGGCACTTTAAAAATTCTATACCACAAATAAGGAAAGCTGGGCCACAAACTTGCTAAGAGGACTGGAGCACCTTCCCCATGAAGCCAGGCTGAGAAAGCTGGTGCTGTTCAGCCTGGAGAAGAGAAGGTTGTGTGGAGACCTCATAGCAACTTTCCAGTATCTGAAAGGGGCCTCCAGGGAAGCTGGACAGGGACTCTTTGTCAAGAACTGTCTGAAAGAACAAGTAGTAATGGGTATAAACTGAAAGAGGGGAAATTTAAGCTAGATACTAGGAAGAAACTCTTTACTGTGAGGGTGGCAAGATACTGGCACAGGTTGCCCAGGGAGATTGTGGATGCCCCAAGCCTGGCAGTGTTGAGAGCCAAGCTGGCTAAGGCTTTCAGCAACCTGGTCTAGTGAAAGGTGTCCCTGCCCATGGCAGAGGGATTGGGACTTGGTGATCTTTAAGGTCCCTTCCCACCCTTAACATTCTATGATTCTATGAAAGTTGCAATAACAACTTTATGAGTTTATTTTTCACTATTTTTTTTCACTTTCTTGGGTAGTGAACCTTTATGAGTCCAGGAGTTGACATTTGAATACTAGCTGAAGCTCCTGAGAGTTTACTGGTATAAATACTTCTTTTCCTTATAAAGGTTAAAAATGTAAGTTTCTACATTTCAGAAAAGGAAGAAGTGTATGTGTTGTCATGTTAACTAAGCTGGCAAATGCTGACAGGAATTAAACAGTCATTATCTATTATCTGACTGTAATCCTTGGTTTAGTAGAGTCAGAAACAAAACTGCCAATAAGGCAAGATTTAATCTTTATCTTCCATATATTTTGGGGGAGAGTTTGGAAATACGTGTGAGCATGCTTCAGGAAAATTTGGTCTGCTCTGGAAGACTGGAAACACTTCTAGCAGTATTACCATAGGATATTTTTTAACACTTTTTTTTTTTTTAACAGGATGTTGCACTTCAATGGAAAAAAAAAAAGCGTTCATAAAAATGATGCAGGAGTTTAGGAAGAGAGTGTTTAGGTTGGATGTTCATTTGTATTTCTCTTAATATTTACTGCATCACTGCATAGTCAAAAGGCAGGTCATGGAGCCAATAAACAGGAGTTAGCATAGTTTTCTGTGCCTGTGGGAAGCTGTGTGTTTCCACCCTTCCTCCTGGACAATCACTGGATTAAAACTAGAAACAGCTTTTAGACACACTTTGTTTCTGTGCAGTGTCCCTCTCCTAACTGATAGTTAGATGCTCTTCTAAGTCAATCATTAAACTTGCATTTTACTGTCTATGACCACTATGCAATGGGAGGGAACAGTCAAAATAAATTCGATTATTTAAGCTTTTGAACTTCTGTGTGAGCAGAATTGTGGACATTTAAGGGCTTTGGAGGGATTTTGCTGAGTTTGTTAAATCATGGAAGTTTGATCAGAGTGTTGACCTCCCTGGAGCCTCCATCACTAGCTCTGCTGAGGTCTGCTGTTCTTCCAGGATGGGCTAATAACCCCAGACATTAATTTATTCCTTATTTATTTTGAAATAAAAATATTTATAAGTTTGAATGAAAGAAAAATAAAGGATGTATATCATTTCAACCTCACCACAAAAGTACCAGAACTGATGTTGTGGAAAACTCAAATGGGTTTTGCTCCTTCATCTTGTATTTTGAAAAAAATTTCTATGGCTGATAAATAGTCTATGACATAATTGGTAATGTTATGGTTGTGGTTTTAAAGATCACAAAAACACATGCATTTTCTGGCTTTTAGGGCTTGTTTTCTCTCTCATTTACTTACTTTGACAGGCCGTGGTCTATGTGGCTGAGTGTATCTCAAATATATTAGTCCTCCAATAGACAGACCCACAAAGAGCCAGTAGTTGAAGCAGTAGTAATTAATGAGGAGGAAAACGTCTTCCACAAGGAGATAAAGCAAAGTCATTAAGCCCTGGAGATAATAAAAACAAAGACTTTTTAATGTGAAAATAAAGAGAGAGTAAAATTATAAACTGGCCTGTTTCCAACATATTTGTCTGGACTTAGGAAATCAGGTCCTTGCAAGAATGATGTACTGAAAACTTTAAGGAATCTGCAAATATGCTGTGTGAAAAATGCTGGTACCTGTTCATTAAACACAGTAGTGAAACTACCACATTTAGCTGAGGAGGTGTTGGGTCTATGAAGTTATGTTTCAGCACCAGCAGGCAACTCTCCCAAGAGGGCCAGGTGAGAAGCCCGAGACACTGCTGCGGTATGGAGAAGGCTGCTAAGAAGCTTTCAGTACATGGAGGCTTCCTGTGCTGTTCTGGTTGGCCTCAGTGTGAAAGCAAACTTTTAAATTGCTTTCACTGTTGGAGGCTCCCACAATCCACTCATAAATTGAGACCAGTCAAAAAATTTTGTGGCCTGCAGATATCCTATACTGCCTGCATGGAGAGACCTAAGACACCAGGAATTTAATGTCTGTTTTAACAGATGAGCAGAAAAAACTTGCACTTTCCACTTTCACACTAAAAATGTGAATGGTGGTGTACTAAGAGAGTATAGCTCATCTTACTAATCTCTGTAAGAAAAGTGTTCATAATGATATAACTTTAATAAATTATTTGATGTCAAACAGGACCACTATGATAATCTATTTATAAATAGTATGTAGCACAGGGCAAAGGTAGACACCAGAGAAAATACACACTCAAATACATGGATTATTTTTGAAAATCATTTGCACTAATTCTATAACTTTTGGTTCCTCAGTTTTGTGTCACAAGACTCATTTGTAGAGTGACAGCAGGAAAAAGTCAATATGGTTATAGGCATCCAATGGTAGAAATTTAATTTTAAGTGCTTTGTCACTCCTGTTATAACTAGAGCCATAGAATATCAGCCTATGGCAGGGTCTGAAAGATGTCCTGCCATATTGTCCTCCAGTGACATTGAAAGTTCACATAAAAGCTTAAACAGTTCCTGTCTATACCATTACATATTTAGCCATTCTCAGTTTTCTCTGTAATGGTATTATACTTATCATGAATATTGTTTGAAGAGTGTGTGAATGTGAATCCAGCCATTCTCCTTCCACTGAAAAAAAACCCCTATCAGACAAACTAACACTATCCCAACCCCCTCAATGAGTTTTAGAAGTTGTGGGTATTTGCAGAAGATGTGTCCAGTGCAGAAGCCTGTGATTACACCAGGCAGAGAGAGGTGTTTTACCCCTGGGTCTGAACCATGGCTGCTTGAGGCTGAGCTGTGACTTACATTGAAGAGGAGAGCAGGGACTGGTGTGAAGCATTTCATATGAATCAAGCTCAGGCTGACAGGGAGGTGTCCCTCCCTGGCTCCAACATAAAAAAGCCTAAAAAACGAATAAGAAGACTCAACCAGACAGTGAGCCAAGAAATAGCTTGTTGCTTTCTGACAAAATGAAGAAATAATTCTCTTATTACTCTGTTGTAAATGCTGCTCTCATCTCAAGTGGCTTTAGTTTATCAATTGGTGCTGATCATGAGAAGACTTGTCAGATCATAACAGTCCCTCCATCATACATGAACCACTTGACATGGCAAAAAATAACTGGGTCATCTTTATCATGCATATTAATAATAAATTATTTCTTTTCAATGATTTAAAATAAATCTTCTATTTCATACCGAGATGCTGCAATAATTGATGAGTTTAAGCCACTATAGCAAGACATGGCCACTGCTATAGGAATTATCCACTTAGCATGACTAAGAGTTTCACCGCCAAACGTCTGTAACAGAAGAAGAAAATAATGGTGAGATCTATTACATTAAGCATATGGACAGTCCTGAGAAACTCATGAGAACACACCATCCCAAATGTAGTGTCATACTCCATGCTTTCTTATGACACCCAATAATGACTTGGGAAATTAGAATTTGGAAAAGCTGATCAGTATCAAAATAAAAATGGTAGATATATTTAAAAAAAGATATTAAAAATATTCTAAGCATAAATCAAGTCAATGAGGGAAAAGAAGAAGATGGATTGGCTTTAACCTATTCTGACAAATGCCAACTGTAGTAATCCATGAATTTTCATTTTACTTCCGTATAATATTGTCAAGGTTTTAAAAAAGCCTTTCAATGAACATTTCTGTGTTGAAAATATTGCTGTGGTTCTGCAGCATTAAACACACTATAAATTAGAATGGTAACAAAACCCCCTGGTTCTTTAACCACCCAGACTTTTATAGCTCTTTCTCTGTCTGATCCTGGCAAAAACATCTTTCCAATGATGACCTGTTAAAAGTATGATTTACAGAGTATGTAAGAGGATTTTTCAGGAGCAGATTTATAGGATACATTTTTCATATTCACCTTCCAATATACTGGTACTTTTATACGAAAAAAAATGTTTTAACCAAAGCAGCATCCTTCATCATGAAAGTATTTCATTTTCTTGCCAAGAAGTATGCTACCTGAGATTTTTCTTCACTGTCTTTTCTTTTAATTATTTTTCCCAACTTACCACAGCCACTGCATCACTTGTGAGGAGATCTGACATGTCCAACACTACATAGTATGCTATATTAGTCAACAAGTAAATAATAGCCACAATAGGCATTGAGATTGCAATAGAAAGAGGTAGATTTCTGCAAAAGGAAAATAGAAAAAAATTACATCATGTTCTTTAAATAAAGAATACTTAAATAGAAGATTGTTCCCAGATTCCAACATTTGTGAATGGATACCTCCATCACAGCTTGTAATCCATCATTTCGTAATCATTGGCTTACAAAATAACATGCAGCCATATGTGGAACAATTCCATAAGCAGCTCAGTTTGTTGCTTGTGGGTCTGTCATGAGTTTTAGAGAAAAAAAATGTATATTGATACATGTAAATTTAATATACTATCTTTTATATGAAGTAATTTAAGAGAGCACTTAAAACAATGAAATTTAAATGCACACTTAGGTATTTTCCTGATTGTGGCATTTTCCCTGACTCATAACCTATACATGTCCCAAGACCAGGCGGACTAAGCACACAGCTCCCACAGGGCTGACTTCCCTATAGAGGGGAGGAGATAGTATTTGTCCATAAACAGTAATGCTGAAGATCACATTATAAAAGTCATAAACCTGACATTCTTACTCTACTGGTGGCAAAACCAGTCCTACAAAAATAATCGTTTTGTCTAACTGAAAAGAAGTAGGGAATTCTAGAGGTCTGGATGGACCCATGCTTTTCCCTGATTTCAGCAGGGATTTGTTTTCCCCATTTAAAGATTCTAGTCTGAAGTGTAAGGTGTAAAATATATGCAGACAAGTGATTTATTAGTGTGATACAACTGAAGACTGAGCATAATAATCAGAAAGAGTTCTGTTTCCTTTGTTTGAAAAGAATAAGGATTTTGCAGAGAAAGTAGTCTAATTTCCAATCAGAAACAAATTCAGAGTGGCTTGCCCTGCCATCAACTGTCAGAGATTCAAAGGAAAAGCACATGTTTACCTCTCGGGGTTCTGCATTTCCTCGGTGACGTAGTTGAGCGTGTCCCATCCCGAATAGGAGAAGAGAGCAGAGTAGAAAGCCAGGGCGATCATCCCTGGGTTGGTTGCTGAGCCCTCAAATGGAGCTCTCAGGTTTTCCGTTTCCCCTGTACAAATAGCAGGCACCAATTGCCTGTTACGTTTCAAGGATTACAAATTATGGGGCATCAGGCAAAGCATCACCGTCGGGTTGAGGGAGGAGATTGTTCTGCTCTGCTCTGCTGCAGCCTCACCTTGAATATTTTGTGCAGTTTTGGGCACCACAAGATAAGAAAGATATTAAGCTATTAGAGAGTGTCCAGAGGAGGGCAACAAAGATGGTGAAGGGCCTTGAGGGGAAGCCATATGAGGAGTGGCTGAAGGCACTTGGCACTTGGTTCATCCTGGAGAAGAGGAGACTGAGGGGAGACCTCATTGCAGTTACAACTTCCTTGTGAGGGGAAGAGGAGGGGCAGGCACTGATCTCTTCTCTGTGGTGACCAGTGACAGAACCCAAGGGATGGCCTGAAGTTGTGTCAGGGGAGGTTTAGGTTGGATAGTAGAAAAAGGTTGTTCACCCAGAGGGTGGTTGGGCACTGCTCCCCAGGGCAGTGGTCACATCACCAATCCTGACAGAATTCAAGAAGCATTTGGATGATATTCTCAGGCACATGGTGTGACTCTTGGGGTGGTCCTGTGCAAGGCTAGGAGTTGGACTCAATGGTCCCTGTGGGTCTCTTCTAACTCAGCACATTCTGTGATTCTGTCAGACACTGAAAGTCTCAGCTAACCAAAAGGAAATAAAACCCCACTGCATCCAGGGTTTATTACTATGTCTAAAAGTGTACAGCTTTTATGTTTAATTGACAAACAGGAGAGTTTCTGTCAGAGAACTACACTTGTACAGGGAGAGAGCAGAACAAATTTTCCAATATTTGTTATTTGGATGACTTATGGAATTCTACCAGAATTCATGGAGTCTCCATCTCCTGGTATTACTGCCAAACCTACTGAAGGAGGGAACCATACTGAGGGCATGCAGTACCCTGTCAGTCAGACAGAAGTACTTGGGAAACCCAATTTCAGTTCCTGAATCTGTCTCTTATTTCTTCCTAATGCCTGTACTTTTGTTTTCACCAGATGAATTAGTGGCCACTGGAGTGGGACCTCCTGGAGGCGTGGTTCTCAGTGGGATGCTCCGCCCCGCAAAGGTGTTCCCCAAAATTAAGAGACAAGATTTAAAATATCTTTCCTGTCAAAATCCTTCTCTAGATTACCACAATCAGTTGAGATGACAACCTGCAGAATGCTGCAAAATAGATGAAATGTTAATGAAACTGTGTGAGCCTTTGCAGCTGCTCTGGAAAGGGGAAGAAAGGCCTACAGAGTTTGCAGAAGGAAAGTCAACTACCTAATGCAAATGGAAGTGAGTTAAGTATTAAGGAAGACAGAAATATACTGAAAACTCATTTAGGAAAGAAAATAAGGCCTTTGTTGTAAAATGAAAGCACTTCACACTCTGGTTAAACTAAGGAGTTTATAAATACCACTAAAACAATTTAGTCCTTGAAGAGCAGTCACTACCAGGAGGTTTTAGAAAAAAAGAAGAGAAGTTATGAGCGTAAACACACTTTGGGGAAGAAAATGGTTGGAAGGAGCAAAAAAGAAAAGAGAAAAAAGCTTATTTTTTTTTCTTCTTTTACGAGAGACAGCTCATAATCAAAATCAGATACATTGAGAGTCTTTTAACCCAAGAGGTGTATCCAAGCACATTAGAAGGAATACAGCAGGGCTAAAGCATCATAATTGTTCTTTTCATTGTATCAGTTGAGTTTTAAAGAGTCATCGACCTGATCACAGCTCCAGAAGTCTGTATCACTCCTCCTTCCAGTCCTTCCTGTATTTAAGTGCTCAGTTCTTCTTAAACAAAGCTGAGATGAGACCTTTACTACCACTAAAAGCTCTCAGCATTTTGTGCTCCTCACAGTCATGTTTCCTTTCCACTTTTACCCTCCCTAACCCCTCAGAGCAGTGCAGATGAAACAGAGTGGGCTATATGGATGTGAGACCAGAGGAGGCAGCCCCTGTGCCAAACAGCACACCACAGAAGGCTGGAAATTTTGAAGGAGGTGATTTGAGAACAGTGGCAAAGCTGATACAGAGGCAGCATCACAGACTTATGCATTTGTAAAACTGCAGCAGTTTTATGAGGGGAACTACTACATGCAGCTGTGGCCCTTAGGCAATGCTCTTCCTCATCGTCATGTTCCTTAGGACTTCGGACTGGGTTCAGTTGTTCAGGTTTCTTTAGTCTTGAACCAACCAGAGACAACTGACATGCACAGATAATGACTCAACAAAAAAGTTTTCTTAAAGTCTGGTGTAACTTTACAGTGTAACAGCTGAAGCAACTGCAGCCAAGGAAAGGCTAGCAAACATGGAAAGGCAAGCATGTTCTCAGGTTTATAAGCTAGTTTAGAAGGAGAAGTAGATAATTCCAAAACAAAGGAGGGAAAACCATCTTTATTTCAACTGAATAAAGACACAGTGGCTATACAATTTAAGAATATCAAGGGAAATGAAAATGAAGAAACCTTAGTGACCTAAGCAGCAGAGCTAGAAGAGACTTCACTGTATCTGAGGCCTGAATTAATAAAAACTATTGTCATATGCAAAGATCAGAGGTAGCACTGGAATAGACTACTCTTCAGCTTTTCAGTGTGTTCAGTTCAGTCCATTTACTGCTGATAGGAGATGGCTCATCTGCCCTGTGATGCCTTACATTAACACAATACCACAGTGATTCACAGAACCACACTATTACAGTGTTTTCCCCTGCTGAACAACCATGCCCTCCCACGAATCCTACCATTGATTTCCCCCTCCCTGGTCCTCTCCTCTGGCAGGGTGCTCTGGGGCAGGGCTGTGTGTGCGGGGCATGGGAGTATGGTGGTAGTGGGAGGCATGTGGAGCAATACAAATTCTACTGTGCTGTCCTGTCACAGGACAGATAGCAATGCATGAGTCAAAGACTCTGAGGGTGACTAAATAAGTTAGCAGTAAAGTGATGTTAATTCAGCTGCATTTTGCTATTCAGACCAAGTCCTGTGTTGGTTTTCTGCCAATGGACATAAGCATAATTAATCCCCTACTGCTTAACAAGCCATAAAATTTCTCTATCTTCCTATGGCAGACTTTTTTTCCAGAATAAAAAATGCTTCATATGTAAGTTTTAGGGAGTCTGATAGCCCTGCATAGATTTTTGGTTCATTTCATAGAATTTAAGCAAATGAAATTTATTCTTACCTTTACCAATTTTGTAGAGACCAACAGATATCACCAAGATAAGAGCCATAACTTTTGCATATGTGAAAGCATCTTGCACACGTGTTCCCCACTTCACATTAACACAATTAATAAATGTTAAGGAACCTGTGGAGGAAAAGAATGTGCGTGAAAGGAGCACTGGATGACTTACACCACTGAAGTAATATTTTAAATCCATCCTTCCACATACTACCCCTCTTTCAAGGAGTAAAATTGACTCAAATTTCACTCCTTTAGGACCACCTAGATTTATTAAGAGGAAATAGCTGGTTTAAAATTTACACAATGGTTTTTGGAAGGATACTGTTTTCCTGACAGTAAGTAAACAAAACACATCAGTTTTTGAATTCTAGGACTAACTCTTGCTCCTTTTAAATAATATTTAAATTTTATTAAAGTCAACAGAATTGCTCACATACAAAAGGTGAAATTTCTTTATACCCTTACAAAGTACTCCATGCGGATTCAAGCTTTCGTCTAGGTACAGAATAAGGACAGCTTCTGCACAAAAATGTTTGGATGCTGTGGACAAGATACTGAATTAGGCCAGGCTCAATTGTTACTCTGTGCCCATGGCTTAGGAACTACGTGATTCATGCTTTGGCTCTGAGTCTGAAGATTGCACAAGTACCTATTTATGGAGTCCTTTCAAATCCCATTTGAGGGAGAATCTAGCAGAAATAACCAAGTAATTGGTTGCAGAGAGCAGGTGGGATCAACTTGTTTTTATTTCCTGCTTCTGCAATATTCTTTGCAGTCATTTTTGTCACTTAGCAGGCACATATCCAGCCATGGGCCAAGCCATGTGTCCACTTGCTTTCACTCTAGCACACACACATGGGATCATGGCCAACTTCTCTCTCTTGGACCCCCCTGATTCAAAAGAGAGACAGGTGAGAAAAAGTAAGGGTATTGGGACCAGGTCCCAGTCCAGCTACTGGAAAAGCAGGCAGAACAAATGTGGCATGGGTGAACACAGTGCTCTCAAACATGGATCAGAGTGAGCTATTTCTTCTCTAGAAGTGTTATTGGTCTTTGCTTCTGTTTTCTTGACCTGCTTATAGTCTACACATCAGTTTTGAAAGGAAGAAAAGTGGTTTTGTAATCCTCAAAACTAAAACAAGTTAGAAATCATTCTTTATAATAAGGACACTAGCATCCAACCACAGATGCTCAAAGAACTTCTTGCCTTCATTTTCACAAATGAATCTGCATATTTGACAGTGTCCTATCAGCTGTCAAGGTAATAACAGACCTATTTACAGCACCAGGACCTGATTTGGCCCCCTTTTTCCTATAAACATACCAATATTGAGCACTGGGGAAAGAATTTTGTCTTTATATGTATAAACTTAATAGGTTATATAGTGATAGTTCATGCCTGTCATGTTTGATTGTAATTTTAAACGTCTGTATAGTATGACTTCTGAAAACCTTGCTCTAGTAAAGTATGGAGAGGAAGAGGGGTTGTCCTCTACACCAAGAAATGGATAGTGTGTGAAGAACCATCTGAAGAATAGCCACAAAAAGGTTGAAAGCTTAAGGGTAAGAATCAGAGACTCAGGCAACAAAGGGAACCCTGTGGCTGGTGTCTACTACAGGCCACCTGCCAGACCAAGGGAAGCCTATCAGGAAGCCTTCTTGCTCCAGCTACAGGAGGCATTGTGTCCTGCTGGGGGACTTCAACCACTCTGACATCTGTTGGGAAAGCAGCAACATGAGCTGTAGGCAATCCAGAAGACTCCTGAAATGCATGGAGGATGATATCCTAAGCCAGGTAATACACAGCCCTACCAGAGGGGATGTGATACTGGATCTGATGGTCACCAGTGTAAGTGAGCTAAGTGGGGTCATCAAGACTGGAGGCAGCCTGGGCTGCAGTGATCATGCATTGGGGGAGTTTGCAGTCCTGAGGGATATGGGTCAGGTGAAGACTTAAGTCAGGACCCTGAATTTTAGGAAAGCAAACTTCCAGCTCTTCAAGGATTTGGTCAATGGGACCACCCTGGGAAACAGTCCTCATGGAAAAGGGAGCAGAACAGAGCTGGCAGATCTTTAAGGATACTTTCCAAAGAGTGCCAGAGCTCTCACTCCCCAGATGTAAGAAATCAGACAAGGAAGGCAAGGAACCAGCATGGCTGAGGCAAAACCTGTGGATCAAACTAAAGGGCAAGAAGGAAATGCATGGGCAATTGAAGCAGGCCACATATACTGGGAAGAATACAGGGATACTGCTTGTTCATATAGGGGCAGGGGTCAGGATGGCCAAACTGGAACTAAACTTGGCAAGGGATGTAAAGAATAAGTGCTTCTACAGGTATGTCAGCCACAAAAGGAAGGTCAAATAAAGTGTGCCCCTCCTCATGGAGACAACGGGCAAATTGGCAACCATGGACAAGGAGAAGACTCAGGGACTCAACAACTATTTTTGCCTCAATCTTCCATGGAAACCTCTCTTCCTACACCTCTCCAGTGGATGGATTGAAAGGCAAGGACTTTGGGAGTGAAGTCCCTCCCACTGTTAAAGAAGATCAAATGAAAAAGAAGATCATCTGAGGCATCTGAACACACATAGGTCAGCTCACAAAGCAGAGGTACCAGAAAGCCCACAGTAGATTCACATGAAGGCTACAGTAAGAATAAAAAAAGTGATGTCTTAGAGAAACATCAGCATTTGAAGACTACTCTTAAGTGTTAGAGTTTCATGAGTAGCAAATAGAACACTGAGGAAAGAACTTTTGATCTAATAAATAACTGTTTTCCTACGCAAGTGGAGAATTTCAGCTGATAAAGTAATTTGGCACAGGGTTAGTTGCCTTTTGGACTATTGAGTGGTCATGATGGTCTCAAGTTATATCACGGAGCCTTTCTCAGAGGAGAACTTCCTCTGCACCACACTGGTGAGAGTCAGAATTGTCAGTATACATTATATTATCTTACATTAAAACTACTTATCCTTTTTTGGAATTTTTTGTTGAACTGTACAATTTAAAACCATTCTTAAAAGTTCATGCTATAGACAACTTCAAAGAAGCACATACTCTACCTTGACAAATCCATGTTTGTAAGTAACAGAATTTGAGTGCAGTTTATTTACTGGAGGATAGATTTGCTTATCCCTATGCTCACCTAAGACATACAGCCTGATTACACCACACAACTTCTCTACAGACATCACTGTGTTAGGCAAACCATAATTCCATAAGAACACTCATTTTTCGTGATTTGCAAGAAATAGGGGAGAGAGAGCATGGAGACCAATGAACGATAGAGATACATCTTTTATCTGCAGTTATGATTTCCGCCACCCAAATTGTTGTCATTCCTCTCTCTCCTCTAGTAATCCCAGTTCCAAATACAATACATCTGAATAAAAGATTATTAGTTTCTAAGAACATGTTTTTGATAGGTAATAGTTATTTTTCATAGAAGAGAAAGAAATAGAAATTCAGAAAAATGTCTATGGGCACCTATGATTATAGTTCTTAACTTCCAGTAATCACAACTTTACTTACATATACATGCAGCTGCAATCAACCTCACTGCATCATATGGCGGCTCACAATGAGGAAAAATTGGTTGAACAATGTAGTTAGCAAATGTGATTGCTATCACTGCCTGAGTTGTTGGTTCAATAATTAGCAAGGAAGACCAGAGTCTGATGAAGGCCACAAAGGCACCAAATGCTTCCAAGATGTAGGCATAACTGCCTCCAGATTTCACAATTGATGTTCCCAGTTCAACGTAACACAAAGCTCCAAACAGTGAAAACAACCCACCAAGTGCCCAGATGACCAGTGAGAGTCCATAGGAAGCACTGTACATTAAAACACCTCTGGGTGATACAAATATCCCAGAGCCAATCATGTTCCCTACAATTAAAGAAACTCCATTTAGTAACGTGATTTCTTTTTTCATCTGCATTTTTTCACTTGTATCTGCCATATTGTCCATTTCAGCTTTTCCATTCTTAGTTCTGGAATTTTTATTGCAGCATATTTCCCAGGGGGCTGGCATCTTCAAATCACATTACCTGAAAACAAGAGGAGAGAGCATCTGTAATTCACATGACATCAAAGACACAGATAAGGTAATTAGCATACAAGCATAAACATTACAAAGAACAATTATTTTGCCTGCTTTTGTCTTGCGGTTCAGGAAACACACACTAGTGAATATTCTTAACTTCACTGGTCTGCACCTCTTTAATGGATAAATGTGAGGCCACTGTCTTTGGTTATAGATCCTGAAGTTTCTGTTAACTCTCAGTTCACTTTTATTATTTGCCTTGAATTATAATTCTACGTTATGTTATTGAAGATACCTCAGGGAAAAAGAAGACACTGTATCACTGGAAAACATGTTCTAATACAGCTGGATTGTCCTCTACAGGGATATTGTCTCAGTTTAAAAGAAAATGAAGATGTCTATCAAGGAAAGTGAGGAATCCTTCTGGAATAGGAAGGGGTCCTCCCTCTCCTCAAGCCACCACAACCTTTGAAATTAAGAGACTTTACTCAGAAAATGTGGAAAAGAGGATAGCACTTGTTTACTACAAATACATATATGTATAACCAAAACCAGAACAGAACAAACAGCAACACCGTAATCAAAACTTTGAAACAAACCAAGTCCCCTCTCTGCCCCCTCGGTGCAGTTGTTTTTCAGACAGCAGGGGGTGCTGTCAGGCACCAGTGGGGCAAAGGCACAGGAAGCGGTGCCGGTTCCAGAGCTCCAATAGGAACGGCAGGCATAGGAAGAGGTGCCAGTTCCAGAGCTCCAATGGGAATGGGCATGGGGGGAGGTGCCGGTTCCAGAACTCCCATGGGAATGGTGGCCACAGGGGCAGGCTGGAACCTTTACTGTGGGCGGTGCAAAGACCCTCTCTCTGGCTTTTGTCCAGAAGCATTGGTGGGGGGGGTGTTGTTAGAAACTCCTCTGCAGCTGGAGCCGGCCCCTCGATGAGTCCATGTTGAATCCAGGCAGTGGTGATTGTCCTCTCAGGAGAACAGCACAGGGCATGGGGAATCAGGTTGGGAACCAGAACCCCCCTCCCAGTGCTGCCACCAGCTCAGAAAGTAGTGGCTGGACACCCAAGCAGACAGAGAACAAAGGTGTAACCCACCAGCAAAAAATGAGCGCTGGGAAACCTCTCTCTGACCACTTCCTAAGCCAGGGAAAGAGTGAAGTCCTCTCCCCAAAAAAAGAAAACACCTCCCCCAATCCTCTTCCCAGCCATCACGCTGGAATGCAAAGCTATTGGCTATCCCTTTGTTCAGGCTTTAGACAGTTAGCTGGGTCCGAGAGCAGGTAGTGAGAAAGCTGGGCTTCAACAAGCCATCTGGATCTGGCTCTCAAACTCCAAACTGCTCTGTTAGCAAGGGACCAAGAAAGCACCTAAAAACCCACCCACCCAACTAACCAAAATTCTATGAAAGGTTTTGAAACTATAACAAATAACCTCTTCCTAAATTTTGCTTTCATCCCAGAAAGAACTTTATTTGATTATTATTTGTTTCATCAAATCATATCCACTTGAAAACTATCTGCCGAAGTACAAAAGAGAAAAGACAGAAAAAGATACTCAAAACCTCTAATGTCACAAAGTAAATGTTAATATGACAATAAAGAAAAGAGTTTTGGCTGCTTCTAGAGATGAGATTGCTGCTGCAGTGAATAATGAAGCTTGTTTAGTTATTAACCTCACTTGACTTCTCAGTAGAAGCCACTAGCATGCATAGAGATTGAGTTTTGAACACTGTCCCTGGAACACTTCTGTGTAATAGAGTCCAACAAAACATGACTGTAAAAGCATCCCACTGTGGTGCTCCCAGGGCAAGATCCAAGTATTCTGGGAGCTGGGAAAAATGACCTTTCTGCATAACTGCATCGATCAATGGGCCTTGTGTCTCAAAAAAAAATTTGTTTCTTCTTCCCTTCTCACCTCCACACACACTCTAAAACACTTAGAAAGAACACTTCCTCAAAATCCTATGACCTAAAGCCAGTTCTCTGAGAAGAACAAAGGTCGTCCATGCAACACTAGCAAAATTAATTTGATTATAACATTACATTTACACGTTATATCTGATTCACAAATTTATATTTTAAAAGTGTGGGTCAATGGCCAGTTTAAAACAACCTGCCCTCCCCAAACTTCCTGAAAGGTTTGCTTTCCTTTGCTTACTTTGTAAAGTATGTCTCTTTTAGCAGCCCTGAATATTTTATAATTCTGTGTTCTTTCCCAGCTTTTTGGATCCAACTCAGTTTCCTAACTGATCAAATAATAAATGAGGCCTGATGAGTATTAAATATTAAAAAGTGCCAAACTCTTTTTAAAGATTAAATGCTTTTCTCATCCTAATGGCACTTTAACTGCAGTAACACTGTGGGAACTCTGGAATAAAGTTAAATATTAACTCTTGCATTCCTGCAGTTTCCTGGGTTTTTGCTGACCTCCTCCTCACATAGGTGACTCCTCTTACTTCTCATTTTGTCCCTCTATGAATAAAAAACATAATCCTGGTTTGCAGGGAGCAATTTCAAGTGTCCAATACACCAGTCACATATCTTCCTTAAAATTCCTGATAAGCATTCCCAGTTTCCTTCTGTGTAACAGAAAGAAGGGAAAAGTCATCCTGCTGCCTAGAAATATGAGCCAATACTTCCATAACCCCTGCCCCTGTTTCTGTTCTTGATGGGTATATGAAATGTTGGCAGAAACCCCTCCTGTGATGGCAGCTGTCCAAAGTACTCGTCAGAATAACAGCATGCTAGAAATGTGGGCAGAACTGTGTAATAATACTACTTTGTCAGCAAAACTGGCTTAAAATCTTGTGCCTTTTATGCCTGACCTAGGAATATTTGGTATAATTTAAAAAAAATTTTGAAATGTGAGCTCTGCCTGTGAGTCAAAACGCACAAATATTTAAGTGAGTACATCTCAAAGGGTGTGAGAATTTAAAATGCAGTTGTTCCCCAGGTAATGTGAATGTGGAGCTATGCAAGTAGTGATCAAACACAATGGATATCAGTTTTCCTGAAATGAAGTCTCACTGATAAGTAAGATAAAATTATTTTTCTGTAAAAAAAAGGATACATCAAGTAACTGGTAGGTTGTCACTAGTACATGTAACTTGCGTACATGGTATCAAACCTGAATATTGATGTCTAGTTCCTGGTAGCTAAAGGGAATTTGAGCATTTAAACGGGCAGTGCTACTAAAGTCTAGTAGCACTTTTATGATCTGCACCTTTCATGACAGCACAAAGGTAAATATGAAATTATTTTCTTAAGTAACATAATGTTTTGCATATTTTTCTCTTATCTCTGTTACTAACAAGAGATTATTTCAAATTTCTAAAAATGCATAACCAGGACTGTGTAGGGAAATATTTCTTTCATAAATGACTGTGGATGAAATAATTTCAAATTTCTGTACTTTGAGAGATGGCACATTGTCAAAACCTTTAACCAGACCCTGAATTAAGTCCTAAAATAGGTATAGCCTGAAAATCAAAGGGTAAGAGACTATGTCCATAAGCAAAATGTGAATCTTCACTTTAATTAAGCTATCCCCAATTTTTATCAGCTAAAAGTCTGAAAGAAGGCAGCAATTTTAGAACAATATATTTTAAACAGCTTCTGCCTGTCCCTTCTTCCCCAAGCGAACAGCAGTATTCCCATTAGCTTTGACAGTGCACTGATTTCATTCAGTGGTGTCACAATGTTGAAGCTGTTACTGATTTCTTTATTCCGGACAATATTTTTCTTAGATAAACAAGGTTTGACTGAGGCAAGACTCCTGCTACGCTAGGACTAGCATGAAATCATGACTTCAATCCTAGGTTAAGACTCAGCAAAGTCTATTAAGAAAATTAGAAAAGAGTCTCCTGGACAGATCTTTTTGTTTAATAGCAAAGGAATAATAATTTTTTGTCAAATGTGTGAAGAATTTACTGCTGTTACATCCAGGCAGTGATGAAAACAATTGGAGGATATGCCGAATGCTGGTTGCCGTAGTCTAACCCCTTATCTCATTTATAGCTTCTGCTATCTTGTTCCTACTGAATCTGGCCTGTAGTCCTACCCCACTGTCATCACTGTCACTTTATCCTCATGGCATCATCTGCCCTTTCTGGGACAATCACAGAATCAATTAAATTCACAGAATCAATTACCTTGGAGAAGACCTCTGAGATCAATGAGTTTAACCTATGAGTGAACAGCACGTTGTCAACTAGACCATGGCACTAAGTGCCACATCCAGTCTTTCCGTAATCACTGCCTCACACTGGTGCCAAAAATCTTAAGCTGAGAAGCCTAACTGTTCCAGAATGCTTCAATAGCTCTCCTCTATCATTTGGGCATTCGTAGGCCACATTTTGAGGATGTACATAATCCATGTGAGAGCCAGTAAAAGGTATATTCTGTGAGAGCTTGCTTTCTGTAACAGTCAGAGCTGTAACAGGTTGACTTCTTACAGAGGGGTGACCATTTTCAGTTGTCAAATCCTATACTATAACAAATTCTTACTGTAAATCTTCTGGCATTCAGAGTGGCTCCCCAAGAAAAAAGAAATATTTAATTTATGCAGTACTTAAAAAACAGAGGTTCTTTTCATTTTGCTTTAATGTGGTTGAATATTTAAAAGCTAACCCTATTGTGATAATAAAACCTTAGGGTATCAAAAAATGTAAGTAAAGGTATTTTAGTAGCTCTTGATTATGAAGGCTGAAAAGCAAGGTGTAAAACTTTCTGACATGAAGAATGGTCCCGGCTCTCTTGGTCCCCATGGATTATGACAACCAGAAAGAGCTATTGTTCTCTGGAAATCTGAGACTCTGAGAGGCATCAACGTGCCATAGAGCCTCAGAGGCTGTAGCAGGCTGAACAAAACAGCTGCAAACACTTGTCTCTGCCTCGTGTCAGCAAGTGATCTCTACTACAGAACTTCAGAACTCAGTTTTCATGCAGGTTGTGCTTTTTCTTAGGTGCTCTCTCAACAAATGGAGGGAAATTTTCCTCTCAGAGAAAAAACACAATGCCTTGAGAGTACAGACAGGATTAATGGCCCTAAATCTTTTGCCGTCTTATGTTTACCTCCCAGCTGTGTGTGCGAAGAGCAACAGAAAGGAACTTGTAGACCGACACGTGGAAAGTTGAAGAAAACCATAACACCACATACAGGTAATTCTCAGTAGGTCATTTCTTAGTCCAGCCACTATCAAAAGTCATACAGAAAAGTGAAGGAAGAAGGGACAGCTTGATATTATTTAAAAACCAGAGCTGAAATCAAAGCCAGTTCTTTCATAAATTACTGCAGGGCTGGTTTGGCTGGGCAGGATTTTCTCTGACATATCCCATTCTTCAGGGGTCTAGAGCCTCATGAGTGATTGCCTCCTTCTTAAGGGGTAATTAACCTTTGCCAAGTGATTCAGGAAGGCTTGCTCAGGGGTTATGGAGGTACTTATGAACTTCTACAGGAACTTACAGACTTATGAAGCAGTCTTATGAACTGCTCCATAGACATCCAGAGGGACTAAGATGCCTCTTTTTACTAGAACATCTTGAAATTCCCAGCTTTTAATTCAAGAAATATTAGTAAATCAATGTGTTTCACAGAGATCAAATATTATTGCCTGCAGCAGATTCCCTTGGGATAACTTGCCAAATCAGAAAGACTTTCAGAGAAGGGAAACTAGCGAAGAGTGGTAGCTAAATTAAAATCATACGTATTATTTCATTTCAAACAACCTAACATTTTTCTGAGTTTTTTTTAAAATATATTTTCTTTAAGTTTAATTTACCCACTGTTAAATACTTATCAATTAAATTATTTTCCTTGCCTTTAGAATTATAGATCTGTGGCTTTTGTAATAATTTGTGATATGATGCATGAGACTCAAAACAGGCTGATCTGGTGTTATGATCTTATTTTAACTAAGTAAGCTTTAAAAATATCTAGGAATAAAATAAACAAGCAAAGAAATTACTTACCCAATGTATTCAGCTTTGTCTGTGAGACAATATATTGCCCTGTCTGTGATGTACTTTTGCAAAGTATGGTATACAGCACAATATCTACTGAAACAAGTAAACATCCAGACAACAAAGTCTTTTGGGCAGAGGAAAAAGTTAATGAATGCAAGAGCACTAACTCGGGATTTTTGTTTTTCATGAGGAACATGGCCAGTAGCAAGGCAAAAAAATTGTACTCACATGCCAAAGGGCACCTGGAAGGAGCTGATCCAGCAGGTCAAGAGTCTTAAGTCACTGGAGTTGAGGCACCAGAAAACAGGACTTCATCAGACTGAATGACTAAGCTACGAAGGAAAGTGAAATAATTGAATTCTAGCGCAGATGTCCCTCCAGTGAGTCTCAGTAGTCCAATAAGAAAACAAGCAGGAGCGTTGCATCGTGTTGCACATTCCATTCTGTAACCCATGGTGACCCAAAGGAATAATAAAAACAACATAAATCTTTCTATCGTAAGCTAGTGTTCCCCCTATTTCTTCCCTTTAAAGTAACTTCTTGTACAAACATGCTTTTTGTGACAGACCAAGACAGGTATACGGTTTAAAAAGAAATGGCTGTGCTTTCTTAAAACCCTATTCAAAGCAGGTGTATGACAATTACTTGAATAAACAGCTTTCAAGCAGTTTTTTCTATCAAGAAGGGGTGTTCTTTAAGTCTGCTGGAAAAGACTGCTCAGCTCCAGCTGCATGCAAGTCTGTGGTTACGTACATTATAATATAGCAAGAAATATTTTGGCAACGGGATTGTTTTGTAGGGATGTTGTTCTTTCCTGAAAGGACAGAGGGGCTGAACACCATGTTCCTTAGCTGGGGCCTCTGTCACCTTAAAATCTTTCTTTTTCTGCCAGAGCAATGTTAACAAACTACAGTCTAAACCCCAGAATGTATATTTTCAAGAATGCATATTTACTTTCACTCTGAAATTTAAACTTGAGTTTGCCCTATTTCTGATTTTGGGCACCAAACTAATCTTCTGATTGTTTGTTATGCTGTGGGACTCTCTTATCATACCACCATTATACTGTCTCTATACTCCCCTCCTAAGCCAGCATCAGCCCTTTGTTTTAATTCTGCAGAAGCTGCATATTGCAACATGAAACACAATGTTTTCTTCATTAATGTGTCCCATATTACCCTTATGGTTGTGTCCTACTGGACATTTGCCACAGATTTACGGGAACAACACATAAATCAGCATTGAGCAACCATAAAGCATGAACCATGCATGAAAAACATTTCTTTCTTGAACATTTCTTCTGTGAACATAAAATCTAGTTCCTTTGCCAAAGAAGATTACACTTAATCTTGTGTTTTAAGTAAGCTGGATGGAAAATGTAAAGATGTGACTGTCTTTGTAACAAGTTTTTCTTATTCATTTTTACAGTCTTGCAGGATTTGACAAGAACTTCTGCAGTGAGGCTTCTCCTGTACCAACTTACTGCTCATAGCAATTCTTCTGTGTGTCATAGTTACGTATACACACACATTTGCTTATGGAGCAACAAAGTGAGGTATGCGTGCCTGAATAAACCTGTGACACTTTCTGGTTTCTTGCCCACACTTCCATTACTGCATAGGAAGGCTTTTCATACTCTGCTCTGGAAACAAGACTACTTCAATTATTTCCAGAGCCCTCTTCAGTCTTACCATTGCCGATCTGCACCAAACAGCTCAGCTGCACTTTGCTGAGTGCCCTGCCTCCTCCTGTTCCTTACCTCTGGCCCCTGTGCCTTAGTGCTCAGCCAGCACTGATTCCTACGTTGTCATTTACAACAGATGCAGCAGGCTTAATCCCAGTTGTAAACACACTGCCAAACTCCACCATTAGCTACAAGAGTCTGAATGACAAAGGCTACCATTTGTGTCATTTTGGTAAAATCCTATCTTTACTTACTTTGCCATTAAGTTGATGCAGGACAGAAGATAGCTCACAGACCATGTCAAGAACCTTCTACCAACCACGTTAACTCCAGGTGTGAGAGCAGAGCATGAGGAATAGCCACTGCTAAGTGACTAGGTGCTAAAGTGGCATATGAAATCTAGTGCTAACAAATGCAAAATAGTATGTGTAGTCCTATGTTTCTGTTTTTCTCCTAGTACATGTAAAAAGACATTTCTACATGCACATTTTGAAAGGCTTTCACTGAGCTGTTGTGACTCAGAGAAAAGCTTTTATTGTCAGTCTGAAACTTCAGCAGCATTTTTCCTTGGAGTGAAAAAGCTGAAAAAACTGTTAGGAGTTGCTGTGAAGAAGTGATGAGTGTACAAAATACTGTTAAAACAACTGTGAAACAACAGCAGTATCAGACTTTGGCTCATGTTAACTCATATGTCTGTCACTTCCACACATCCTTCTCCCACTCTGTGCGGATCAGGTACACAACCTCCACCTCCCTTTCCCCAGGCATACCACAATGCGTTCTCCTTATGCCTTCATCTGTATGCCTCAAGTTCCAACTTGTCTGCCTCTTCTCCCATTTCAATCAAGGAAATCTGTGTACACCTAACACATTGGAGAGGGCAGGTTTATGTTGCCCAAAGAGTTGGTGTTCAATGTCTGATCCCCGGAAACATTTAAGGTCAGATTGGACAGGACTCTGAACAACCTCATCTAGCTGAAGATGTCCCAGATCATGGCAGAAGTGCTGGATTAGGTGACCTCTAGAGGTCCCTTACAGTCCAAACTGTCCTATGATTCTACCCCCTCATAGAGGGAGGCTCAGGGTCCAAGGAAAGAAGAGGGAGATTGGACAGTTTTCCTACTGAGTGGTCTCAGGGTTTCCTTGGAAGGCTGGGCTTTGGCTAGGACACTCATGCCCTTACAAATGTGGATATATGCAGGACTGGGGGTAGAAAATTACTTTTCCTGCAGCTGTGCCACCTCTGGGTGATGGTACACAAAGACAAGCAGCCCACAGTGAGTGTAGCAGCAGCGAGTCACATATACGTCACTCTGTAGGCCATATTTATCATTATAATTATTAAGTGACTCTGAGCTAGTTCGTACTGCCAAGCAAGAGTCAGCAGGGAGACTTTAGAAAGCAGCAGGGTTCTCTTTTCCCTCACTCAGGTGTCTTACAGTAGGTCCCCATCTTTTATGTCTAAGATTTCCTCTCCATTATGAAGTGACTGGAGGGTAGGTAACTACCACACTTGCCTTGGCAGCACCTGGCATAGCTTTGGGATCTATCCCACTTGTTCTCCAGGGCTCCCCCACTCATCCACATGGCTTCTGGGTCAGAGTGGCTCATGGGCTCTGGCAGAAAAGCTGTGGCAGGGTCACTGGCAGGCTGCAGAAGAGAGACATGAGTGAGTGCAAATGGGCTGCAGCAGCACTGAGAAGGTCCAAGAGCACAAATCACAAATTCAGATCAGTCTGCCAGCCTGTGCGTGGCATGTAGAGCAAGGAAGGGTGGCACGTTGCTGTGACCAAGTTTGCGTTCTCTCTACAGAAGAAGTTGCTTTCAATGAATTGGGAAATGGAAGAAAGTGCAGATTCCCAGACATGAGATATCAGATGCCACGTGGGAGCCAAGGCTTTTTACACTCAGCAGGACTGCTTTTACCTTCTTACACATAGTTTAAAATAGCAAATTACAAAGTTTGCAAATCATGCAGACCCTATTACAAGAAGAAGATACCACCTTTTAAAGATACACCCATAAAGAAGCCTCTGTTCTTATAGTTACTAAAACCACAATTCAGGAAAACTCCTAATACATGATGAATTTAGGACACACATCTAAGAAATGCTACTTTGGCATCATGCACGACACAACTCTTTCCTTAGGTGCCACTAGTAATGAACAAATGTGGCTTAAAGTGGGATGTGCAGTGAAACACACAGTTCTGTCACCAAACACCCACTGGCATGTCTGGCAGCTTTCCTCAGTGTCTCTCCCTGCTAGACATTAGAGCTGCTCTAGAAAAACACAGCATTTCATTGCACCATGATCCTGGGCTCAGCTATCTATTTTGAACTTTACAGCTTCCAGAGAGAAGCAGGATAAAAGGCAAATTCCTAGTTTATGCCAAAAACTTACTTTATTGAAAAGAATTTTAAACCACTCCTTTTCTATGCAATAAGCTATACATGGTGTTCTTGTGATTCAGTTTACAAAATAATAAAGATATTGAAAAAAGTAAGCTGCTGGCAACTAGTAATCACCACACTGAAGCTTGAACCACTGAAACGGGGCAGATCTCACATCTCCATAGGTTTTGAAGTAGGCATCACCAGATTTTAGACAGTCTTAGCAGAAATTGAAATGATTTATTCGTGCTTGCAAAAATAATCTGCCTGTGCTGTATTTTTAAAACCAGTAATTTTTTAGTTTTGAAGTCACCTAGGTAAAGTTACTAAGGCTTTCTGAAATGAGCTGAAAAAAAATATCGCCTACCTTTTCCCTTCAGGTGGTCCCATTTGTGCCTCAACCCATTAGCACCATCGTTCAGATAAAAAGCTATGGCAGAGATGTTGTCCCGAGAAGGTTACGGCAGGTGCTGGAAGCAGAGACCCACGCACATCACTTCAGCCTGGCAGGGCAGGGCAGGGCAGTGCATGATTGTTCCTTGTACAGGCCCAATTACCACTCATCATGTAAATACTAAAAATAAAATTGAATTAGAAGTTTGAACCAGCCACATAAGATGACAGATGTGGCAGATGACAAAGGCAAGCAAAGTATTAACCAAGGAAATGCCAAAGACGTATTAACTGTTATGGTTTAAACCCTTTAATGAATTTCCTCCACAAAACCACGTAGTTTTGGGGGGAAAAAAAGCAGCAAGCCTTTTCTGCTGTGGAGACGTAAGCATGAAGGTTCAGTTCTTTCTCTAGCTTGGAGCTAAATGGCTCTCCCATTGAAAACTAATAGCCTCGCTTACCCACTGGATCACCCAAAGGAAGGGCTCTGGGGAAGGAGCGGAATTGTGGTAGTTTTGGCTTGTAGCTGCCTTTTCTCCTGCTCGGGGACCGGGGCTGCCTGTGCCGTTTCGCTTGGAATTGCTGCGCCCAGCTCAGCATTGCGTGGAGTTTCTACCGCACCCCCCGCCTGCGCTCGCTGCTTTCCCCCGCTTTTCCCCGCGCTGACTCAGACCGCAGTGACTGCCCGCGCCGAACCCAGCGGCAGAGAGCGGGAGTTCGGGAAAACCACCCCCGATCCCCGCGAAGGAGAGACCACCCCCATGCGCTTCCCCTTCCCATGCCGGCATCAGGGAGCCTGCGGTTCCCGGGAAGCTCCGAGCTCGCCCCGCACCGCCCCGGCCGCCGCCCGCTGTGCGCGCTTGTTACTGCACCGAAAGGGAAAGCAGCGATCACTGTTTCGTGCTCATTCTGGTTTTGTTCTATGGACTTTTAGTAAAGAACTGCTATTCCCTTTTCTACTCTTTTTTTTTTTTCCTTTCTTTTTTTACCCTGAAGCCCTTTAATTTCGAAGTTATAATAACTTGGAGGGAGGAGGGTTTTTTCCTTTCTATCCCAGGAAGGTTCCTGCCTTCCTTGGCTGATATTTGTCTTGTTAAACTAAGACACTGAGGATGCCTTTATATAGCCTCTATCTGGATCTCATCCTACTATGATTTCAAGAATAGTTTAAGCAGTTGTAACCAAATAATGTGAAAGGCTGTAGCTGCAGTGTTTCTCATGTATCGGTTCTGAGCAGAACACAGATGACAAGTACAATGTCCTTGCCCTCAGGCTTCCCTTTGGACTGACATTCGTCTTATGCAGTGGTCTGAAGCGCCTGCCCTGGCAACAAAATGGGGAAAACAAAACAAACCAATAAAAAAATATCCTGTAAAACTGCAATGCAAACTTCCTCCCACCTACCACTCTTCTCCTGTACGTACACCAGTATAGCTTAAGGGAGAAAATGTTTTACACACACAGCATAACAGTGCCGGAATAGCACATCTAGATTATTTCCCTCCTCTAGGGGAAAGAGCAGATGGAGGGAGAAAAATAAATACTGCACATTGAGATGAGTTGTCTCAATCCTGTGAGGTGAAAAGAAAGGCTATGTATGAACAGCAAACACATAAAACAGGAAACATTTAATGTTTTTCTTAAGTATAAACAAATTACTTTTACAGAGTCAATGACTGTCAAGTGTTTGACTTCATGATTGCACTGCAACTGATTAACTGGTTGCTCATGAAATGCAGGATAGATAGATGAACCCGTGTAATTTCTGAGACTCTACAAAAGCATAGTAAGGACAAAGCAGCACATATATAAAACTACTATATAGAAATGAAAATCATGTTGTAAGAAATATTCACATGGTTTCATATAAAAAGAACAAATTTAAGGATGCAGTCTTTGAGAATTAGATACAATGTCTGGATAAGGTTGAAGTCCTAGCTGTTTGTTATCTTTCAACTTTTGTACTATAATTCTGGCAAATTCCTCTCCTTGGCTGTCTGAAGTATCAAGCAATTGTCGTACTTTTGATGTCCTTGTAGGTTTGGTGCTTATAAGTTCATAATCTTCTTTCATGAGTAAAAATCTTGATAGAAGAGCATCCAGCGATTGATTCAAACATGCTTCAGTCATCTGATCAATTATTTCTTCTCTTTTACTTTGGATCCATTGATGAGCTACATTGTGTTGTATGGTTTCCAATAGAAAATCTGAGATTGGAGAGGATTAAAAAAAAAAAAAAAAGAAGGGATTGTAACTGTCTGTCAATAAATGTTGCCACAGAACAAAGAATAAGCTGAGAAAGAGCTGTTAAAACGTTCCAGTTTGTCAAATATGGTGGTTAGAGTATTTATTCTATCTGAATCACAGATTAATTTAGGTTAGAAGGAACCCTCAAGTAGGTCATCTGGTCTAATGGCCCGCTCAGAGCTGGGCCAACTTCAAGCATAATTCAGGTTGCTCAGGGCCTTGGTCCAGCTGAATTTTGAGCATCTCCAAGTGATGGTACTTCTGCAGCCTCCATGGGCAACCTGTTCCAGTGTTCAACCCGACCTGGTACTAAAAAGAGAGAGGTGGTAAATTCACTTTCCAGGGGGATTTTTATTGAAATTTACTGAAAGCATTCCTGCAGTTTCCTCGTATTTTCCTCAAGATTTGAGGATTCACACAGTGAAAAGGTGTTGATTCTTTTATTTCCAGAAGAGGGATGATGCAACAGATCTTTATAAATTTGCATGTTTTTGTGTGTCCCCTCAAAAAAATACATTTCTCAATAATTCATCATGCATTAAAGTTTCTTTTTGCTAACTTTTTTGGAAGCACACTTTTAACAGTTATTTGATGCATAGGAATATAATGTAGTGGGCTCTCAACTAACACAGAAGATGTTAGTTGAGGTGTTGTGTGAGATGCTGACACAGCTGCTGCTTCTCTTTGCCTCACCATTACTGAACAGAACATAGACAAGCCTAAAAAGTGAGAAGTGATAGGCAACAAGATGACTAAGTTTGAACTAAGTTTTTTTTTTCCTGTTCTGCTGGACTGCAGCACTGCTGCAGCAATAGGAGATGGGAGAAATAAGAGCAAAGGGAATGGGATAAAGAAGACCCATGACAGCAGGATTTAAGTTTGCTTAAAAGGAGAGAAAAAAGTTAGGAGCTACAGGTACATGTACGTGCTAACATTTTACATTGATTTTGCTTACTTTGTAATATAAGTCTCCAAAGACAAAATTACTTGCATTCTTAATTTGCAGATGCTTTGTTTTCATTTTACAGATGAATAACAGTTCCAGTATCCATTTCATACACACATATATTTGATGTTAGAACACTTATTGTGGCTCTTGGAATTAAATAGGAATACCTGAAGGAATCAGTGATGACTGCAGTACACGTGATGCAGAATTTGAGGCATCTGAAATACTCTTGTCAGATGAGGAAACATTACTGTATGGATGCACAAAAAGTTTGGCACTCTGAGTTACAGAGATATTTTCATCCATGCTCTGGTTGTTGAGAGACTGCAGACCTGCAGAATTTTCATCTTAGGAAAGAAAAAAAAAAAGAAAAAAAGAAAAAGAGCAAGCTGTATTACTTCTACATTCAAATAAAATACAGTCATCAGAGACTATTTAGAGAAATTCCATATAAAAGTTCTAAGCAAACTACTTTCACATGATATACAACACATTAGTCCTTATACTCAAGTTCTGAGTACATTTATGCCCCTTATATTTTACACCAGGGCTTGACCATGGGTTTGGGGGTCCTGTTTTCTTTAAAAAAAACAACATTGTAAGTATAATTCTGATAGATGTGAATGTTACTGAAAAAGCTCGGTTTGACAGAACATTTTTGTAGGGACTTGAAGAACAAAATAAATCCTTTGAGTATTTGGAGAGGTAATTAGAAGTCAGCATGAAAGCAGAATCATTTATTTTGATGAAGTTTGGCAGTACAACAAAGGTCAAAACATTAAAAGAAAGATTCAGGTGGAGGAAAAGAACATGAAGAGCAAGATTAACATTCAGTGGAAGGCCAATGGAAGCTTTTTGTAGTCCCTTAAAACAATATGACTTCAAGAAAGCTTCATGTAAAAAAAAGTATTTCTGTAAGGTGGAAAGCTTAATAATTTCTAGTTTTATGATTTTTTTAGAGTAGAAAAGGATGATGAATCTGGAAAGAGCAGTAGGAATGACTCAAGGAAGAGATGACAAACAGCTGATGAGAAACATACTACAGGACATATGCCTAATCCTGTACACAGTTTTCATGACAGATTTTCACAGTGTCACTTGATAAAAAGATGTTAACTAAGATGTTAACTAAGAACCAGAGATACAGATGTAAGAATTCGGATGAATATCTTAAGACACAATGAGGTAGCCCCATGGACAACTTGGAATTACCTGTCCAATGGGGAAATCTGAAGGTGTATTCCCAGTTCATTGTTGACCTGTAGAAGAATATCTCTATAAGTACATGGAGCAGGAGTAGGAGAAGGTGGAAGAAATTACATTCTAAGTATTTTTAAAATGGTGGACTAGAATTCATAGTAACAAGTGTTTTATTTCATGAACGAGAGAGAAAGCTGGACAGAGCCATGTAGTGTGAAGCAGCAGATATTATCCACAGTAAGTGAAAGATCATCTTAGAAAAGTATTTTACGCAGCTCTGCTGGCATAGACTGTTATAGATCCTTAGGCATGCACATTTAATTTAGTAACATTTAGGCAGAACTACTGGGATTGTGTTGGTGTGAGAGAATGGCCTTGACCAGTGACCACAGCATAAAAAATACAATCGTAAAAGTCACAGAATCATTTCAGCTGGAAAGACCCTCAAAATCATCAAGCCCAAACATTAACCTGGCACTACCAAGTCCAGTACTACACCATGTCCCTTAGTGTCATGTCTGCATGTCTTTTAAATACCTCCAGGATGGTGACTCAACCACTTCCCTTGGCTGCCTGTTCCAATGCTTGACAACCCTTTCTGCGAAGAAATTTTTCCTAATATCCAATCTGAACGTTCCCTGGCACAACTAAAGGCCATTTCCTCTCATCCTATTGCTTGGTAATATCTCTGGTCAGTTAAGAGACCAACCCCCATCTGGCTACAACCTCCTTTCAGATAGTTGTAGAGAGCAGTAAGGTATCCCCTGAGCCTCCTTTTCTCCAGGCTAAACAACCCCAGCTCCCTCAGAGAAACATGCTAATGAGACTTATTCAGATATTATTAGAAAAAAACCGCAGGTTGACACAAGTTACTCAGAAAGAACTTAGTTGCCATAGAAAACTGGACTGATAAAAGTAGAAATTCAGAAGGAAAATATGAGATCTAAACTTTCTGCTTCAAGTTGGGGCTAATGTTTTGAGGCAAGATGACGGAAAAAAAAGCCCTAGGTAGATTTAGCTTTAATGAATGATTTTTTTTAGAAAGTAAATCTTAGAATTTTATTTTTCCCAAGTAATGGGTGTTTTTAGACAAAAAAAAAAAGTGTGTCCTGTCTTTCATAATACTAAGTAGATGTCTGGTAGTCTTAGTTCAATGATTTAAGTTAGAACATGCATAAGAAGGACTAATAGCATACCAGGAGAATAAAGAAGAGGATTTTACAAAGGGACTTCAAAACAGTGCATCCTGTTCACCTACCAAAACAAAGTATATTAAAGGATTACTCTCTAAATCAGAAATGAAAAGGGAAGAGGTAAAACAGCTGTTTAAACTTAGAGAAATGCCAAATAAAAGCTCACTAGGGAAGGGAGAAAAAAAAGGAAACATGAAAAAAGAAGACAAGTATTAACTCTGAAAAAGCAAGTTTCTGAAAAAGTCTTCTAATTGCACTGGAAAAAATACCTCAACTAAAATCTGCAGCCATTAACTTCTGCCTTGGTGCCATGCCAAACTCCTCTCTTCCTAACAGTTACCGGGGAACAGATTTTTCACCTGAAACAATTGCATCTGAATTTAAAGAGCAAGAGGAATGTCAGTCTCACTTTCCATTACAACACTACCTGATGCAGACATTGACAAAGTAATAAACACTTCTGCAGGGTTTTGCAGACACCATTTTCACAAGCTTTATGGTACCTATACATAAGCACAAGAAAGTCTCAGCAATGATTCATATAAAAGGACCCCCAACTGATCAGTCAGATTAATTGTATCAACAAATTTTCATCGATGACCTCCACAGGCACACACAATTTTTGGCAGGAAGCAGCAGCAAGAAGCGTTGATATTTATCATTATCTTATGCGATTACACTTACAGTCCACGTTTATTTCAAACTAATACTCCATGTTCTAAAATTTAGCACAGCATTCTTATTAAACCAGGTAACTATGAGTTATTCTTAATTTCTGAGATTTTTATGCTATGTGTATAGATAAGTGCTTCAGCTGAGGCACGACTAAAGTACCCTGCACTTGCTCTCTGCCATTTTCTCCAGTAATTCCAAGTCCCCAAGCCTCCCATAATTTATTTCCCTTGGAATTCCTACTGTATTTATATTGTTCTACTACACTGAGTAAAAGTTCAAAATTGTGGATGTGTTTAAACAGGAGCTGAAAAAGAAACTGCCTGTGCTCTCCGACCTCTACCAAAGTATCTCTGGTTTTGCAGAACTCAGCACACCTTTTGACCTCCTTACTTTGTATCCGTGAAGTTAATTTTTTTCTGCTTTCACATTATTGATCCACGTAAAGCCAGAGAATACTCCATTCTTTTGAAAAACGTTTGAATTCCATCAAGGGAACTTAAATGCAGTTTCAGCTTCACAATATGTTGCTATTCCACCTGGGTCCCATTGCATTTTTTCGGCTTCTCATGTCAGCAAAACTTCAAATTTGAGTTCTCAGGGAATTTTAGGCAACTTTTAGTAAGAAAAAGGGACAGCTACAAAAGGTCTGTGCAGATACTTTTGAAGGCAACCTGTTAAAGACACTTTCATTGATTGAATTAAAAATTATCTAGAGGTTGGGCTGCACTGTAAACTATGAACTTGCTTAGCTTTAAGAATGCCTCATAATGTGTAGTCTTTTTATATTTAGAAGTAGTCCACAAATTAAAAAAAAAAAAAAGAAAAAGAAAAGAAAAAAGGCAGTTAACTAAACCACCAAGAGTTTTATGGGACAAATAAATGTTATCTCTGTACTAAGAACTCTGAGCAGGAAAACTGAAGCTGAGAGCTGTAGAGATTGTCAAGTGACAGGAACAGAAAAATTAGAGCTTAAAACCTCTACTTTTTACCCAAAGCACTAAGTTCACAAAACACATTATTTTCTGACATAAACAGAGACCAAACTTCCGGCTACAGGAATGCAAGATCACAGTGGGAATACAAAGCTGCAATGGCAACTTAAATTTACATAAAGTCAAGAGTATCTCACCTGATGAGAGAATATTACACTGGGGAATAGACTTGAGTTTTGATATATCTGGAGAGATGCTCCGAAGAGGAAGTGCATCACATTGTATGGAGCCAGAATGTGTTTCCTGAAATAAATCCAGGTGTATACTGAACAGGCACATCAAATAAATACAGAGCTGCAATTTCTTTTACAGAGAACTTTCCAATCACTATGTTTTCCTTGCTATCTAGATGCCCAATAGACAGCACAATTAAAATACAGTAGATCTAAAGAAATTATGTAATCCTAATACTTGTTTTTTTCCAAAGCTGACAGCAATTTTGTATACAGGTTTAAATACTAGTAAGAACCAAAAGCAGCAGCATTAAGAATCAAAATATAAATGCAAATCTGTATGAACAAGCAAGCTCTGTAGAGGTGTAAGGGAGCAGTAGACAATCTCTTACAAGTGGCAGACATTGAGTGCTGCGTTTCTCCTTGCGGGAAGCATAAAATCATAGAATATCCTGAGCTAGAAGGGACCTACAAGGTTCATCAAGGCCTAACTCCTGGCCCTACACAGGACAGCCTCAAGCACCACACCATGTGCCTGAAAACATTGTCCAAACCCTTCTTGAACTCTGTTAGGCTTGGTGCTGTGACCACTTCCCTGGGGAGCCCGTTCCAGTGCTCAGTTACCATAGGGGGTGAAAAACCTTTTCCCAACATCCAATCTAAACATCCTCTGACACAGCTTCATGCCATATTTAGAGCTTTCCCATACTGAGATGCCCTTCTTATTTCTGCATACCCACCCTTTATCATCTTCCCTATATGGCTATGCATTTGTTACACTCTGGCTCAACTAATGAATTTTATGCCTTTCCTGACTGCACAGGAAAGTAAAGTGGAGAATCCTTCCCCCTAACTCGGTTAACCTTCCTTTAAGCTCTCAGGATGCTGACATACTAAATGCAACATGTAAAATATTTACCTTTTGGGGATTCAGAGGTATATTTAGAGATATCTGCTCCACATTTGCTTTCTTCCCACTTTTGTAAATGCATTGTGATTCATATAGTGACTGGAAGAGACATATTTACCTGTATTAAATTTCTGCTATAGGACAAAATAATAGCTCTGTACAAACACATGCCTCAACCAGATACAAGATTAGGTAAGTAATAAAGGAGATGACATTTCTTTTAGCAAGCAAAAGTTACCAACTTACTTGACCAACACGACTGTAACAAAACCTACTTACCTTTGATCTCTTTAACAGAATAACTGCTTCCAGCATAGCTATTTCATCAAATGTCCGCAGAACTGGCTCAAGATCTATTAAACATTCTAAACAAAGAAAGAGCACTTTGTGAATGGTTTGAAGTGGAAATCAAGTTGTCATTTTACTAAAGGAAAAATAATTTGTCTACTGACAAATATTAATCTACTTATGCTGCTAAACAGAAGTTTCTTGCGTTCACCTGTTAAAACAGTTCACACCACCAAAATAAACCCCGTCCTGATCTGGCCACCTTATCACGTTGTACCAAAACAGATCCAGGACTGTGCTGCAAGTCTCACATTCCTGGAACGGACAGATTGGTCTACTTGGTTTCAAAGTAGACCCATCAAGCTTGATTAGCTGAATGGGACTGAACACCATAAAACCTCAGAGCGGGTTGCTGTCTTCCCACTCCAGCAGAGGCGTTAAAGATTTATACAAGGAAAATAAACACACCCCCAACACAGCACTATCCAGAATACATGCTGTGAGGCAGGACCAGAGAAGATGGGATAGTCAAGGCACTGACCTATCACATCCAGTGAAACCGAATGATACTGTCCTCCTTCTCACCAAACGCAGCAAGACAGAGAAGCTAAAATCTTCTGCTCACATAGGGAGGGCACAGGACAGTCCAATAAGGAAATGACCATCTGTGCTATGCTCCCTTGCTTCCAAAAATTTATAATACTAAATATTTCAAATTTTAAGGTGACTACATTATAAAAACATCTTTGAAACTCTGCTCAAATACAGCAAAAGCTCAGGAAAGGATGATAGTGTATCACAATTCTACTGCATTTCTGTGAACTCCACTGATTTAGCAGAAGTCATTTACCATACTAGCAACCCGTCACGCTGCATCCTTGTTAACGTATTTTTTACTATACTTTTACCACTGTTCTTCCATATTAACTTTTTTCCCACTAGCATCTTCAAGACATAAAAAAAAAATAAGAATCCCAGTACTGAATGTATCAGCTAAACCAGAGTTTTGAAGGTTTGGTACATAATTTTTCACACTGAAATACTAGCATTGTTAATTTTTGTTGACAATAATTTTGACTATAATTAAATTGTAGGTACACACTCCATGTATATATGGAGAGATGGTGACAAGCAGTTCTTTATCCTCTATTTATCAGAGGATAAATAGGTTAGCTGAGCTTTTCTATTTAAAGATTATTTAACAAAAAGGGGGTTTGAGTGTCTTTGTGTCTGTGCCTCTGTGCTAGAGTAATTGCAAAATTTCCCCATCAACAAGCTTTACTTCCCTTAATTTGGAAACAGTTTTGCAACTTCCTCTTTCTTTTTATGATAGTAAAATAGAGGCAAAAGCAATGCATTTTTTTTTCAAAGAACATCTTACTATAGACATGGCACTAATAACAGAACCCAAGTTACGTCACACTGTAGTACATACCCCAGGCAATTATTCCTTCATTCTTTTTGATTTTAGAAAATATTGTAAATAGATACATATCCTTGGTGGAAAAAAAAATATCCACCATTTCCACATAAATCAGACTCACTCCAACATAACTTGACATGTATGTCTATAAACACTTGCAAAATAATAAACAAATTTATGTTCACCAAACATACAAATGAAACACTGTTGTGGACCTCTCTACTCATACCATTAAAAAAGCCCGACCAATCAATCAAAAAAAACCCCTACCAAACTCCAAATCAAATCAAACCCTAAAAGCAAAAGGCACCAGAGCCAATTAGAAAACCCTGGTATTTGAGGTTTGAATCACTGCATTGTTGAGCCAGAGATCTGTGTACTGTTCTACATTTGAATACTTTCAGAAACTCTCTTATTCTACATTTTAGTCTCTCCAAGGTGAGTCAGCTTTCCATACTGAATTAGGACTACATTTTCTAAAGCAGCAGGGTGGAAGTTTTTAAAGCCCATGAAATTTAAACAAGGACAGCAAGGCAGCTGCATGAACCACTGTTCATTTCACGACCCTGACACATGTGACCACAGCAACACTTGCAAGAGGAAGTTTGACAGTCGAAAACAGGTAATCTCTTTCTGTCAATTTTGAGGGAATTAATCTTTATGCAAGTAAAATGTGCTGGTTAAGTTCAAACACAGGCTTTCAGAAATAAAACCAAAATTTTTCCAGTTCACATTCTAATTTCTGCAATCTTGCACTTCAGTCTTATTCTCTAAATTGCAATCCACTGTAAAAAAGGCTGAAAGTAGCTGTATTTGGTTTCATGGACAAAAAGCTAAACACAGAAAAGGTGGGAAGTTAAATTCTTCCTTGATAAAGGAAGGAACAATCAAAGATAAAGTCTCAGTGAAAAACATTTATACTGAGATGCAAGCAGAATATGAAGTTAAACAAAATATGCTGCTTTTTCACAAATTAAGAGACGGTAAATGCAAAACAGCTCAACAAACAACACCGTTTTATGGCACATGCATAATTCCATTCATTAAAGTTTGTTTACAGGCATGGTGGAAGCAGCCAAGCACCTTACTATAAGAAATAAGACTGAGCGTGTATATCTCTTCACATCTTTAACACTTCTCTTTTGCAACTATAACCTTGCTCTGTAAGTACCATGTCCAACAGAAATCTAATAATTTAAAAACATTTTCTCATTTCGCAAGGTAAACTCACTTAAGAAGGACGGTCTTTCATCTGGGTTTTGTGCCCATCCACTTTCCATCAGCCTTATGACAAGCATTCGATGAGGAATGTCCATTGATAAACTTCCTTCAGTTAAGTCTAGTCGCTGTCCTTGTGACACACTATACATTATCTGCAAGGGGTTTATAACATCTGTCAAAACAGACATTGTGTAGTCATTAGAAATATATGCAATATAAATAGCTTACTACAGGAGGAATAATTTAGTTTGCAGATATAATATTTACAGTTCATCAAAATAACCTTGTTTTTTTAAATAAAAATGTATTTTTAATTTTGAAAACAACACTAATTTAAAAAAAAAAAAACCAAAAAAAAGAATCTAGATTTGAAAAGTATCTCAAAGTGTTCTTCAACAAGCTTACAAGTTGAATCATTAAAAAGTAACCTCTAAAATGAAGTCCCCTGGTACCCAGGTCTCAGGCTTAACCTTTACATAAGGTAGGAAAAATAAATTAAAGGAAGACACGGCCTTACCTTCAAAAGGCCGTTTCCTTGACATCACTTCCCACATGATAATTGCATAACTGTTTAAAGTACAAAAAGCACATAAGATGTTATTTTAGATTACCAACACCTAATAACGCAATGTGCTCAGCTTTACATTTTGTTTAAAACATTTTGGTAAAACAGTCCTGCAAACACACACGAGACTGACTATAGCTAACTACAATGATGGCTGAATAGATGAAAACTAGTAGGAGTTTTAACCAGTGACTTTAACTAGAACTAGTTAATAATACTAAGTACAGAAAAGGTACATGGCATATAAATTCCTATTCCAAATCTGTATTAACTTTGCTGTAGTCAGATGTTGTGAATTACATACATGCAGTTAAATCTCAACATGTAAATTAATGTGAGCCCTAGAGACCCAATTGTTCTGTACTAGCTGCAATACTGTAGCACCACCTCAGTCCAGATCCACACTGACATCCTGAGGGAAGCTGGCTATTAGCAGGGAGGATGACTGACCCACACCTCTATCCCAACACAACATCAAAGAGACAGGTGAGATACACACTTCCACTCAGGAGGCACACTCCAGTTTCTCCTCACATATATATGCTTTCAACACTTGCAATCTTCTCTATAGGAAGAGATGTCACTTACACACAGCATTCACTTTCCAAAAGAGACTCTTGGGAACTCCACTCTATCTATTGCTAGAACACATTCACATCAACACAAATGGGAAGTGGTTCAGTGAGTACAAACTTGCTCCACCTTTAGTAGACTACTCACTCTATTCAGCCATCTATTCATGATATATTAAAAGAGGTAACTTTAAAACAACTTTGCAATTTGTTTAAATTTATTTAATTTAAATGAAGCATTTAATTCCCAGTCCTTTTTTCAGATGCATATCACAAACCAATTTTATCAAAACTATGACTACATTTTATGAAGCGCTCCAATTTCCTCTTGGCATACTCTGGCACATCTGAATGAAGGTCTATTCCATGATTTATGCCGAAAGGCCCTAATATTAATCCCACCATTGTACTCAAATATTTGGTTCCACTACCCAGATTTAGAAAAGACAACTCAGGCTAAAGCTTCAGTGCTTCCATAACTTCAGGGAAAATGTAAGGTGTGTACACACAAGGGTGTATTTCCAAGTCTTTATAAGCATTGCCACAGTATTGTTCCAGATAATAATGACCATGATCAATTACTCTTGAGGTTTGCTTCATACTCCTGTTGCGAATGTACTGAGCTTCTTTCCTACATCACTAAAAAATACCAAATTTTACATACATGCCTTTTAAGCATTATATCATTTGACAGCTGCTAATTAAGAAGAATAAAAAAGATTAAGAAAGAAATAACTGATGCTTAAAATCAATCATAAAAATTGAGTTTTCCTAACTACTTATTCTGTTCATATTTTAACATTCATTAATGATAAAATTTATTCAGGTAACTTTTAATAAAAGCAGCCCTTCCTGTTAGAAAGTCTGCTTTTGAAGCATTCCTGATAAATTTACACAGGCTGATTTTTTTGGCAAAGCATACTGTTATTAACTTATTTTGTAAAAGTTAATGCTGCTTGATTGTTGCTTGAATGATTTCTTTCTTCTAAAAAGATCTCAACAACATTCAGCTGTGGTCCATCAGACATTCAGCCTTTCATTCAGTTTGGAATCTCTCTACAACTACAGATTATTTTCTCAGTTCTACAACACTGCAGCATTCCCCTTTTCACGATTCTGTTTTCCTTTCTTATTTCTGCTTTATACCATTTTCTTCTGATAGTGAGCTACATTGGGTTTGTGTGGCCAGGTTTTGGTAGTGGGTGGGACAGAGGAGTGGCTTGTGTGAGAACCTGCTAGAAACTTCCTCCATGTCTGACAGAGCCCATGCCAGCTGGCTCCGGGACAGACCCACCACTGGCCAAGGCTGAGGCAGTCAGGAATGGTAGTAACATAATTAAGAAGAAAAAAAAGTTATTGTGCAGACAAAATTGCAGCCAGAGAAGAGGGAACTGAGAACATGTGAACAACTCTCCAGATACCGAAATCAGTGCAGAAGGAGAGGGAGGAGGTGGCCAGAGCTGAGGTTCTCCTGCAGCCCATGGTGAAGCAGCTGTGCCCCTGCAGCCCACAGAGGACCACAGGGGTGCAGAGATCCACCTGCAGCACACGGAGAAGACCCACACTGGAGAAGGTGAATGTCTCAAGGAGGCTGTGGACTCTGTGGAAGTCCCATGCTGGAGCAGCATGGCAGGGACCCTGCCATACCTGTCAAGGTAGTGGAACCATGCTGCTCCCATGGCAGGGACCTGCTGACCTGTGGAGAGGAGCCTATGCTCCAGGAACAGGTTTTCCTGGTAGGAGTTGTGGCCCCATGGGGGACCCATGCTGAAGCAGCCTGTGCCTCAAGGACTGCACCCTGTGGAAAAGTGACCCATGTTGCAGCAGTTCATGAAGTGCTGTCATCCATGAAGGAATGCCATGAGAGCAGGGAAAGGACTACTCCCCTGAGCAGCAGCAGAAACAACCTGTGATGAACTGACTGTAACCCCCATTCCCCGTCTCCCTGCGCAGCTGGTGGGGAAAAGGTAGAACTTAAGAAGGAGGGAGAGGGCAGTGGGGGAAGATGTTTTCAATATTTAGTTTATTTCTCATTATACTGCTCTGATTTTGTTAGTAATAAATTTAATTAATATCCCCACTTTGAGTCTGTTTTTCCCATGATAGTAATCAGTGAGTGATCTCTCCTGGTCCTTATCTCACCTCATGAACCCTTTGTTATATTTTCTCCTCTGTCCAGTTGTACCTTTGGTGTGTACCTGGCATCCAGCCAGGGTCAAACCACTACATGAAGAGAGATCTTCCTGTGTGGCCTTTCTGGATGTCCTTCACTACCTCTCCACCTTTATGTCTTCCTGCCTTGAACTGTCATCCTTCTTTCTGATGCCTCAGTTTCTTTTCCTTCTTCTCACATAATCTCATTCCTTCCTAATGTATTAATTTTCTACGCCCTTCTGCTGATGTGGTCTCTCTTATTTTCTCCAATTTAGTTGTTATTCTGCATATACTTCTTTTCTAACAAATGTGTTACCCTTAAGGGTAAGGCATAATTAAGATAAATAGTGATCTCCTAAGAAGTCATTAAGACCCTCTTGAGACTGAGTTGTCTCTCACCAAGATACAATCCTACCAAAGATCGCTGAAGGTAAAGGAGGTAAAGTGCAGCAGAGAGATGGACTTTGTCACAGTGACTGGCATCTTCATGCCCCCTTTATCTCCATCTACACAACTCCCCCCACCAAACCCTTCAAGTAATCTTTGAACTCTCCAAACCATTTCAGACTAGCTAACTAACATCTTCAGAGTGATTGTGTTTTGTTATATGGGCCAAGACAACTCTACTTACTATTCTATTACTTCTACTCGGAACTGACTGATGCAAAACTACCTGAACTTTCACAAAGTAATTTATTCCTTGAAGAGATCCCTCTAAATACTTCCTCCAGTGCCACTACCCTGTTTTTTCCTACTCCCTTTCCAAAAAATATATTTTCTTCTTTCCCCCCAAGTGCATTCTGCAAATTAGTTTAATTGACCTGCACAAACTACAAGGGTATGTGTATTGACTTAGTGGTGTGAATGGCTTTTTTCTTTCCCTATGTTGTCTGTATGTGTACACTCATTTAGAGAAACCAGTCTTTTCTACCTGATTCTGTAGTCCCAGCTTAATTTCTGGAGCATTACACTTGTCACAGTGTAAAGAAATGAGTCGCTCAAATTTTTATTTCCCAGTTCACTTTGCCTATACATCTACAATACTACTACTACTGAAAATAATAAAACTGCTGAGAATATGTTGAAATCTAGGTTCAGAAAATCAAATCTGAATTCAAATTTCAAAGACCACTTGAGAATAACATGAGTTACCTGTAGATATCATGTTTCACACTTGCCCGGGTTTTCTGACTGGGGTTGTAATCTTCAGGTGGCATGTAGATAATTGTCCCTCCTTCTGGCAAAGAGGATTCACTTCGTGATTGCGACATGGATAAGACACGCCATTTGGACATGCCAAAATCTGCAATCTGGAAAGGTCAAATCAGTTGTTCTAAGAGGAAAAACTGGATATATCTGCTGACAGTTATTAGAAATTCTTGAAGTATGCCCAGAAGGGGTCACCCAAAGTCCTTCACCTGACAAACAAAAAGTATGTGGTTCCTCTAGCAACAGGAAACATCAACACCATAAAGCATTCCAGGTCATGACTCACGCTATTCCTATAGCACTGCCCTATCCTGCTCTTCTAAGGAAGGACTCATGTAGTTGTACTCTATGGATGGGGAATCTGCTGTAGAAATCTGACCCTTACAAAGAAAATTACTTATGTTGAAAAACAAACGAACAAAAAAAATCATTGATTACTTGCCAATAGCTTGCCAATATCCCAAGGCAGTTCCTCTCACAGAAAAATTTTAGGGCACTTCACTTCACTTACATAACTACAAAATATTAATTCTGAAGTAATAAATTTAATATTCTGAAATTCTATTCTGCAAAAAGCTGCTGAGTATTTTCTTTACTGTGCACCCTGGGGCCTGTTCCCTGTCTACAGGTTACAGTACATCTACACAAAGAATTAACTGACTTCAGTTTACATCCTAAGACATACATAAGCCAGGGTGCAAGACATCAGACTAGGTTATAGGTAGGGAGACAAACAGCCAGCGGAACACAGCAGCTTGCTGAACTGCAGTGTCTGGCATACAAGGAGAAAGATAACCAGCCAGCTACCAGCTTTGCACTTGTCCAGCATTTGCACAAGAGCAAAAACATTTTCAACAAATATGCCCATGTAAGCACTGTGGCAACTAAGATTACAGAAACAAGCTTTCTGAAGAGTGTGCAGTGAAAATACCCAGTGAAAAGTAACCTTTTTTCCCTACAACTCACCCTCATCCTCACTGTAATTTGCCTTAATTCTTACTCATTCAGTAGGTCTCGGACAGTCAGCAGACCTCTATGAACGGTGTTACTTTTGTACATCAATAGTTCTATTTGGCAAGCATGATAACCTTCCTAGCATTTCCTGTCAGCTTAACTTAAAGAATCTTGCTTCATCTCAAAAAGACACTTAGAACCCTAAGGACACTCCTTATAGGAGGCAGGGCAGCTCGTCCTTTCAACTGCTCCAGCAAAACAACTGTTTCAGATATGATCAGGCAGAGCACCGGACCACACCAGTGCTGTCAGGGATTAAAAAACGAGTGGATAAAAAATTACTTGGACTAGTTCCCCGATCAGGTTTATCAGGAAGCTTGAGAAATGGCAATACCAGCACAACTGAGTGGGAGGAGGTATGACCTGCTGAGGGTGTGAGTGGAGACAAAGCCACGTGACGCACTTTGTTGCCAAGAAAAATTTCTGTGCAACGGAGAATGAAGAAATCAGCACTGGATCTGTGATCTTTGCTCAAAGGACGCACAAAGAGATTTAGCTTATGGTAACAACTGAAACAATCCCCATTCAAGTATAAATTCAGTGCAAAATATCTCTTATTTCCATTTTCTTGAATAATATGTTATATCAATTATAAAAACAGAGGATCTTAAAAAAAAAACGCCAAACGAAACAACAAACACAACTCTTGCAGTTATGGAAGCACCTAACCTTTTTGTCACAAGTACTTTTAGTCTCTTTTTCACACTATGGTACTGATATTTTAAAAGGCAGAATTAAAGTTTTAAACTCCTGTTACTTCTCTGTGTATGTTTGATTGTTCTAAGGAGCTTCACAAAAGCCATCTTCCAACAAGTTCCAATTTTGCAGTTATGTTTTACATGTTCTTATACTACACTAGCAGAATAGATATGTACTATGTATGTAGATATTTAGCTATTGCATGCTAAATATCAAATGGGGTGTTAACATTTGAATTTGACCTACTGTCTTCCAGAATTAACTTATCTGAGCATCTCAGACAGGAACTCTTCCCATTTTCTCCTCAGAAAGGGCCAGACGTAGCTACCCTTGGAAGGCTGACATAAAAGAGCAGAACTACTATTGAGTATCAGCTTCTGCTATAGCAGAAACAACCCAAATTCTGTCCTTTTAGTCTTTTCAGATGGATAAAATCTACACTTGAACAACACAGTTTTCAAAAAGTAAAACTCAAAAGTTCTGTCTGCAGGGATAGAAGAAAAGTCCAGCGTACAATTACATCCTCTCTGAATAGCTACACTCTTCATCATCTAGCCTAATTAAAACACTTTCACTCATTCTAGATGCCAAAGAACATACGAATTAAAACTCTACCTTGACATGAAACTCATCATCCAGCAAAATGTTCTGAGTTTTTAAGTCATGGTGCAGCAGTGGAGGATTCATGTTGTGCAAATAGTTTACTCCCAAAGCAATTTCATAAAGAATGCGGAATCTCAGGCACCAGGGAATGTCAGGATATACATCTTTCTGCCAAGATAAAACCACAAAAACGGAATATAATCCTCTGTTCTGATCTAAGAGCACAATACAAAAACTTATTTTATAAGAAAAAGAAAGTGACTTGGGCAAACAGCAATCTTTATAAAACACACATTACAAGAACTGCTTAAAAACCTGTAATGGAGCACCAAGACTGATTAGTTGTTAAAACAAACGTAGAAATAATAATCATGTTTCCATCCCCTGGCACTCACGTAACAGTTCATGACTGCTATACGTGATACAGAGCATTTACTACATTACTCATTCATGTGGAAATATGAATTACAGATGAACTTCTGCATGAAACTTTCAACCCACAGATTACAAGTACTGCATGAAGGAAGCCAAGAATCATATCTTCAACTGATACTGGGGAAAAAAAAGCTATGTTGAAACTAAGCACAAAATACTACCTTTATAAATATTAATACATAAAGAAAAAGGCAGTAAAACTTAACTGAACTCTTAGAAGTTATATTGATAGTAATGGCTCTATGAAAAACCCATAGATGAGCTCTCTAATGCATGAGATATGAATTGACTAAAGGTGCAGAAGAGGTGCTGCTGAGACAACTGCAGTAGCTTTACAGAAGCAACGCTGTATGTTCAGGCCAAGCTAATGGGAACAGCTGAGAGTTTAACACAGGAGAATTTACTCAAGAATAAGATCAGGTAGAAGTACTCCTACCTGTTTAGATTAGCAATATTTGGCTTCTATAGACTAAAGTCAAAATCTTCACTTTATTTTTTAGAAATATCCAAATTTGGGGAAAACCCCTCAATATTTATATTGGCAGTAACTGAAACCCCAATACATATAAGTACTTCAGCACCTCACTAGAGAACAAAAGAAATTTTTAAAGTGACTGTATTTACAAAGCTACTTATAGATCATGATGTTAAAGGAAAAAGCTCAATAAAACTTAAGTCTACTGAGTTTCATTGTCTTTTTGACATACAGAAAAGTCTACCTGAGCACCAAAAACTACTAATGATAATGACTGTCTTTTAATGTGAATTATTATTAATAATACACTTTACTATACTAATTAAGTATGGAAATTGGAATCTGTTTCAAGCAACCAGGTATCTACTTAAAGACTGTAAGTACACTTACCCCATGTAATAGCTGGTTTAACGACCCATTTGTCATGTATTCTGTTACTATCCCCAGAAATTCAGGCTCGTTGCAAATTCCCAAAATTGGCAGAATGTAACTAAATCTGGCTTTGTGTAATATCTCTGCTTCTTTTAGAAGGTGGTTTCTATCACTTAAAGAAAACAAGCAAACAAACAAAAAGCATTACCATACCAATACTAGGAAACTCAAAGCAAATGTTGGGTTGACTGCATTTCCTGTCAATTATATCCCTGTGTGCAGTACCACCACCTTTCACCATTTGATTCTACCACACTGTTTTCATAACAAAACAGCCTAAGACAAATTAGAATCTGCGAATGCAAAGACAAGATAGCTTTCCTGGTTTTGCTGTAGCTCACAAATCTATTCCCATCACATTTCATCCGTGTTTCCAGTAAATAAGGACACAGACAGAACTCTCAACTTCCACCATTCTTTGTAACCGTGATGGTAATAGCCAGCTATATTTGTTGTATTTTACTGCCCATCTTCAAACCCTGAGCTTTCACCAAGGTCCTCTATTAATTCTCCTGTGGAGTGGAGATTTTAATACTCATGATTCTCCAACCATTTACATTTAGCAGACTGATGTACACTAAAATAATACAGGCTAAAAGAATACACTTTTGACTTCTGAAGGAAAGGAATGATTAGCTATGTTTTGTTTTCACATTAATTGTTCCTTCAACTTGGGCCCCTGCTTTGAATCACTCTCTGGAAAAAAACATTCCCTGGTTGTACAGGAAGCAGGAAGGTATCAACAAAACCTCTACTCTGGATTTCCAAAGGGCAGGCTTTGGCCTATTCAGGAGGCTGGTCCAGAAAGTCCCTTGGGAAACAGCCCTTAAAAACAAAGGGGTCCAGGAAGGATGGACATACTTCAAGAAAGAAATCTTGAAGGCGCAAGAGCAGGTTGTCTCAATGTGCCAAAAGGTGAGCCAGCAGGGAAGACAACCAGCCTGACTGAACAGGGAGATTCTGCAGGAACTTGGGGAAGAAAAGAGAGTTTATCGGTAGGCAACTCCTGAAGTGTTTAAGAATGTCATAAGGTCATGTAGAAGGACAACTGGAGAGGCCAAAGCACAATTTGAATTTAACCTGACCACTTCTGTTAGGGATAACAAAAAGTGTTTTTATAAACAAACAAAAGGAGAGTCAAGAAAAACCTCCATTCTCGGTTGGATATGGGAGGGAGCACAGTTACCAAAGAGGAGGAAAAAGCATTTTCTTTGCCTCAGTTTTCAACAGTAAGACAGGTCGTCTTCAGGACAGATGGCTTCCTGAGCTGGTAGACAGGGAAGGGGAGCTGAATAGCCCCCTTTAATCCAGGAAGAAGCAGCTAGTGACCTGCTGAGCCACTCAGATCCTCAAGAGTATATGAGATTGAATGGGATCCATCCTAGGGTGATAAGGAAGATGGTGGAAGAGCTCACCAAGCTGCTCTCCATTTATCAACAGTCCTGGCTCACTGGAGAGGTCCCAGATGATTGGAAGTTGGCCAATGTGAAGGCCATCCATAAGAAGGGATGGAAGGAAGACCTGGGAATGCAGAGGCATCTCAGCCTGACCCCAGTACCCAAAAGGTTATGGAACAGATCATACTGAGTGCCATTACATGGCACCTACAGGACAGAGGGAGCATCAGACCCAGCCAGCATGGACTTTGGAGAGGTAGGTCCTGCCTGACCAATCTGATCTCCTTTTATGACCAGGTGGCCTGCCTAGTGGATGGGGGGAAGGCTGTGGAAGTAGTCTACCTGGACTTCGGCAAAGCCTGTGACAGTCTCCCATGACATACTCCTGGAAAAGCTGTCAGCCCATGACTTGGACAGGTGCACTCTCTGCTGGGTTAGAAACTGGCTGGATGTCCAGGCCCGGAGACTGCTGGTGAAGAGTGCTGCATCCAGTTGGCAGCTAGTCACTAGTGGTGTCCCCCAGTCTTGGAGCCAGTCCTGTTTAATATCCTTACTGATGATCTGGATGAAGGTATTGAGTCCACCATTAGCAAATTTGCAGACAACACCAAGTTGGGGGGGCAGTGTCAATCTGCTGGAGAGTAGGAGGGCTCTGCAGAGGGACTTGGACAGGCTGGAGGGCTGAATCCAGTGGTATGATACTTAACAAGACAAATGCCAGGTCCTGCACTTTGGCCACAACAACCCCAGGCAGTACTACAGGCCGGGGACAGAGTGGCTGGAGAGTGGCCAGGCAGAAAAGGACATGGGAGTTTGGATTGACAGGAAGCTGAACATGAGCCAGCAGTGTGCCCAGGGGGCCAAGAAGGCCAATGGCATCCTGGCCTG
>JAWWMP010000081.1:125360033-125382446 GCA_035047865.1 Dendrocincla tyrannina | reverse complement strand
GTGATACATCACGTTTGGATGACTGAATTTGACTGTTTGAATGCTCTTTTATTACCTCAAAACTCTTCATAAATGTGGATCTAATGCATCTTTACAAATCCAGACCTTGCAGCGTATGGATTCAAGAAGCTCAAGTGTTATTTGATTATGCTTCTATCCCTAAAAGTACTATGTTATGCCTTATATCTCAAACGATCTTGACAAAAGTGGGTTTGTTAATGATGGTAGTTGGACCACGAACTGAAAAAAAAAGATTTAGATTGTATACCAGCAGAGAGTGTTACAGGTATAAGTACATAACTAGGATATCCAAAATAGGACACTTACAGCACATTTAAGACTGATCCTGGATGTGAGCCAGTCTGATTCAGAAGCAATAGGGCTGTGCTGGGGCACATCAGCATACAAGCCAGGGCTATGCCCATCACAATTTGTTCAGCACAGCACTGTGTTAATGTGGCTACACAGCTCCCGGCTGAGAGCCGGCTTGTGTCCATTGAGCTCATGGCAGTCTGGACCAGAGATGCAGATCTCATAAAGAAAAGGCTGTCAGGGTATATTGGGAAAAGAGGAGGCCCTGAGAACTAAAGGCATCTTTATCTTTTTTACAGAAAACTTTGAATTTAGATGGATGTGAAATCAAGGTCCTTATCTATGTGGTGGAAAAAGACTTTTATTATAGGAAACTCTAGGAAGGCAGCCTTTGAGAAAAGCACAGGACAAAAGACACAGCTCTTATCCCTTCCTCCCTCTCTCCAGAAAACTCTAGGTTTGAAGAAGCTAGGGGTTTTCCCGAAGAGCAGGGCACATTTGCATGGGATTCAACTGTAGCTGGGAAACAAATTGCAACATACCAAACTCTATTACTGTGTCTGTAAGTCACTTCACCTTTGCCTGCTCCATACCAGAAGGACACTGAGTAATGCCTAAATGAGTACATGTCCACAACAGCTTCCCAACTGACTTTGCTCTCGGGCTGGTCACACACCATATTCTGGGATGCACAGCACAGACTTCTCATTCAGGGAATTAACTGTACCATGAACTCTTTCCTTTTCTTGACAACACTTACAGGCTGGCATTTTATACTATACAACCAACAAACCATTTGCTGCAGAGACTCAGGTATAACAGATTTCTTACAGCTTTCAGTCTTCTGATAACACTTCTGAGCTCTGATATATGGTAGGTGACCAAATTATTTTGATTAACTTGCTTTCCCTTTTCATCATAATTTCACAGGATAGATATCACACTAATCTGAATTCTTGAAAGGCTAAAAATAATATTTGTTGTTTCCCCCCAACTGAGTTCTGAGGATAAACGCTGTATTTCTGATTAGCATGGATTTAAGCAGACATTTAAATTTAAGGAAAAAAAAAAAATCACAAAAACCACAACACCCATCCCACAATTTATCAGAGAACACAACATAACTGAGATTCTGTTTCTGGCAAGATTTCGGAGATAAAGCCTATGTATACACACATGGGTAATAAGAGGTGAGAGAGTTTAAAAACATCTTATATTCTAGTATACTGGGTCACATGACTAGAAGACTTTTTGAGTGAAGTTACCCTGCCTAAAGGCATAGTACTAGATCAAAGAAATCTGAGGCCATAAAGCTTGGAAGACATCAAGATAAGACTCTCAAGAGGCAGGTTTGGAGTCAGGCAGGCTTCAGACACCCTAAAATGAGGCAAATTCTCATTGACACGGTAAAAAATTGGCAGGAGAGGGATAAAAAATTATAACCTGCTGCCCCCTTACATGGAATGACAACTCCTGTAATAAACATGCTGCCGTTTGGGTCCCTGGAAAATGGGGGACATGACTGCTACACGGAAAGCATCACTTGTACATGGGGCCTACAAGCATATTATTTTAAATCAGCTTCTCTCAGTACTGTGAGATGTGGGGAAAAAAAAAATAATTGGGCATTGTGTCAGAGAAGCTTCTTCTAGGAGCTAGAGGAAGTCTCTAGTGGGTACAGTACTATATTCCCTATAATCTTTCTCTTTCTGTAAACAACAAATCTATTAGTAATCACTGTATTTTAATACCTCAACAAAACAGTTTACAACGAATTGAGCCGGAAAGAAGGCAAACTGTGCCAATCCCACATTCAGGGGGAATCAAAATGCACACTGCAGAAGAAAAAGCCTCCAAAAGAAGCAACCTAATTAGTGTCTCGCAAACCGATACCGAAACCACCCATTTCCAACAATCGAAAGAGAGGAAGCTCCGGGGCTGGTACGTGCCGTGTCGTGGCTCAAGCTGATTATCCTCCATGGGAACCCTGTCTCCGGGGATTTAATGCAACGCTGCCTACCAGAACACCAGGACTGATCCACCGACCCGAAGAAACTCCCGCCGGCATCTTCGCCGCGGCACCTCGTCCCTTTTCTGAGTGCGTGGGATCCGCTGCTTCGTGTAGGGAAAGGTGAGCTCAGCTCAGTCCTTCCTCCGGGCCGCCCCCCAGCGATGCCCCACCGCGGCGGTCCCCCTGCCCACCCCCCTACCTGTCTAGCAGCGGCCCCTGCAGGCATTTGAGGGCCACCGGGACCCTCCAGTCGGCGTGGCGGGCGGCGGACACGGTACCGTAAGCGCCTCGGCTGATGAAACGCAAGTCCGGGAGTTTGTTGGAGGGGATGGAGGGAAGGGTGCAGCTGAAGGAGCCCGTCCGGCCCTCGCCGCCGACCCCGCCGCTCATCCTCGCACTCCGCCGGAGCGCCGCTCCTCGCACCCCGATTCCCTCCCCTCCCTTCCACCTCCCCAGCACTCCGCTCCTCCTCCTGCCCCGCGGAGCAGACACCTCCCTTCCTCACGGAAAAGGGCCCGGCTCGTCCCGCGATGGGAGGAGCGAGGGAGGGAGCGCGGGGGGGGCCCGGCTGGCTGCCCGGAGCGCCCTCCGTCGGGGAGAGTCATCCCTCGGCCGGGGTTTGAGTGTCCCCCACCCCATCCCTTGGGCGTCCTGCCTCGGGGCATTCCCCAGGCCGGAGAGGGGGAGAGAGGAAAGCATCCCGCTCAGTCCGGGAAGCGACGGGGCGGAGGATTTGTTAGGTCTGTCCCCGAAAGATGATACAGGATGCCGGAACCGAGCGCAAGTCGCCGCAGTGATTTGTCCACTGCATGGAATCGTGGAATGGTTTGGGTTGGAAGGGGCCTTAAAGATCGTCCAGCCTCTCTGCCATAGGCGGGGAATCTTCCCCTAGGCCAGGTTGCTCAATGCCCCATCCTGTATATATTCATTGCTCAGGTGAAGAGAGGAGTGTTAATTCATTCACTCTCTTATCTCCTCCGTGTCTGTATTAGGAAGATTTTTAAGGATAGCGGTGTTTCAAAAAGGTAATTTCGAAATTTCCAGTAAGTGCGACTTCACCCTTGGCCCTGCTCAGAATGCACTGCCTTATAGATACACTGAGGTGTTTACAGGAGCTTTATCTCAGGGTTGCACAGGAGGGTTTTGTAAAGCCTGTTCACCAAGTCAAGTTCTCACAGACTAACAAAATGCTTTAATTTAAAGGTAGATGTTTATAGCTTTCCGCAAGGAGTGGCAGTTCCACAGGATGAAACAGAGGTAAATGAAGGAAATCATTCACCCTTCCATGTGTGTGAATCAGGAGATAAGCACCTGTGGCTTTTCACCTCTCCTCTTTCCCCCCAGTAATGGGTATGGACCAGAGAAGGAGGAAAAAGAGCTAAGTTTTCAGACTACAGTGTTGTTCAATTTTAAGGCATGGCAACTATTTTTCCATTCTGTCTAGGTCCTAGTATATTAGTAGCTTTGCTGTTTTCCCAATTTTCTAATATCTTGAATGACTTATATCCTCCAAATGCTGCAGCATTATGAACATACTGAGCAGCCATATAAAGCAAGTGGTGACTTACTCTACTTTCAGTTTTCACTTAGGCCATGACCTTTAGACAGAATTGTAATTTTAAGACAATATTTGCCAGGTTTTGAGTATCTGTACATATCCATCTCTAGGTATTTTATCATGTTCGTAGTACTATTTGTCATACCATTTCAACTTTGATAAGAAGGATTTTGTTTCCTAAAGAAAGCAATGTGGGCATGCACTGCAAAACCACTGTGTAAATACATACTTACAGTATTTCCCATTAAGATATTATGTCACTATACTAAAAAATAATTTGCACATCTTGTTGCCATGTGCTGTGTTGATTTAATGTACATCTATAGTTTTAAGTATACTAACGTATACCCCAAGAAAATTATTGTGATTCTAAAACATGGATATAGAGTCAGCATTGTTGGTGTAGTGCCATGCTTCCCCTTGGCATGCCTCTTCCAGGTATGTTGTTCCTGGAATTGTAGGCATCATGACTCCCTAAACCTAATGGCAGCTTGGAGGCCAAGCTGAGGTCCTAAGGTAGATAAAACTTTTGATAAAACAAAAGCTTTTGTTAAATACTGTTTCTAAATGATGGAAATAGTATTGAGATCATGTGGCAGATAAATAACTGCCTCTTCATTTCTTTCTTGAATTCTTAACTTGTGAGATTTCCACATAGTCCTTTTCATTCTTTCTAAGAAGTCTTTGGTCTGACTCTTCCTCTCACAGGGGAATTTTCTGAAGCTCCCCACTGATAATAAGACAAGCAAAGGTCCACAGCAAAGAGCATACTTTTTGTGTGTGTAATATTCCTAGTGGTTTGATTAGTGTTGTAATGAATGTAATTCTTTTTCTTGAATTTAAAATAGAAAAAGTGATTCTGAAAGTGTGGCAGTAACGTCAATGTGTTTAGTCTTCAGCTTGTGAAATCTAGGAGGGTGGCCACTATGCAATCAGTATATGATGTTACAGACTTGTAAAATGCTTTTAATTCCTTGTATCTCTGTAAAAGATCAAGTAAAATAACCACTAAAATGCATTTTCCAGACTGAGGTAGTATTTGCTTTCTGAGATTCTTCCCTGTGCGCAGCATAGGCTGGAAAGAGCTTTTAGATTTCTGCTATAAACAGGTATTCACAACGATGTTTAGAAGAGAGTACAAAATGATGAAAGGTGGAGTTTTTTTCTGTGTGTTGGTGGTGTTTTTACTCTCTCTTTCCCAGCCCCCCCCCCCAGCCCCGTGCATCTCTAGAACCCATACACATTGTTTCCATCTGAAAACCAGGTCACCAATGTATAGATGTACATGCACCTCTTTATGTTTTTTAAAAATGCACACTATCTGCGTGTCTTTACTAATAAAATGACTATTCTGAAATAATTTGTTGCAGTCTGGTCTCTCCATTGAAGACTTTTAATGTCTTCGTTTTTATGGACATTAAACACTAAATCCGGTTGTGTTGTTTTTCAAATTGACCAGATTTACTGTGTTTCCACAAAAGCATGAATCTGTTTGTTGTCAAGGCAAGATGTTCAGATTTAAAGAAGCTATGGTTTCATGGTGCAGTTTTAAAAATGATTTAATTCTAGCCAAAGAAGGATAACTTTCTGCATAAATAAATCAGGTTCAATTTGTTAGGCTTTTAAATACCTTCAGTACAATTTATCTTTGTTTTTAAAAAGAATAACTTTCTGGTTTGTTTCTGTTTATGAAAGTGTGGTTTATATTGCTTATATGCTTTGGGTCTTGCTTTTTTGGTAATTTGTTTTATGGATATGTCTGGGTTTAATGAAAAAGCTGGAATTACACTGAAAATCAGAGGTTACAATGGAATGATCCTCTCTGAGCTCAGTAGCTGGAAGACTAGCAAAACCAGAGGACTGTGGGAAACACTTAGGCTATGAGTGTGTGTTGGGATCCAGGATGGATCTCAGTCTGGATTTGTCACCTAGGTGTGACGTTATTTGAGAAAGAGCTGGGGACAGACCTAACTGTGTATCATATTCTTCCACCTCAACTGCCTTGTCTTGTGCTGTGCTTCCCATCCAAAGTGATACAATATTCTCCCATGAAACAGTGGCACCTAGACTGTGATGATCACTGTTTCTCCTGCCTCAAAAAAGTACAGCCTTACTTTGGCTGTGTCAGCAGCATCCCTTTTGTTTTCAGAATAATTCCCCCCCCTTCTTCTTTTCAGTGATATTTACACCTATTTTGCAAGTAGGATCCTATTTATGACATGATTTAAAATAACAGACCCAGAAAAATGGAATTATTATTTTGCCAGTAAAGTTTGGGGAGACTGTACAATAACCTGTTGCATTTTTAGCACGGTAGTAAAAAAAAATAAAAAAGATGTCTTATAAAGATAATTGAACATTTTTTCAAGTCACTAATATAATTTTCTATGATCAGATAACATTTATTATCCATTATCAACATTTACTGGATATGAATAACTTGAGGACAGGGAAATGCTGATCTTAAATATACTAATTTGTAATTCTTAGGTAAACTATTTATGCGATCATATGAAGCAATATAGAATCATGTCAATTGTCAGATATGGATTTATATTTAGCTGTTATACGTCTTAAACAACTTTACTATATTTTTACTGTTGGACTTAAACATAAGACCCTGTTACCTATTAAATATTCTGAAATATTTGCGGAAAAGGCATTATTTTTATCTTAACTCTTGATAGTTACTAGATTTTAGTTATATCTGTAAGAGTTGTATAAAACACCCTGTTTTAGAAAATGAATTTTCATTCACTAGTCACAATGCCTTTGCCCTTGCTTTTATTTTGGGAGTTTTCAAAGCTTTTAACTAACTAAATAAATAAAGAATGGATAGTTGGTTTATATAAGTCTTTTTAAAATGAATATTTTTCTCTGACTATTTTTTGTTATCCACATTGCAGGAATGAAGGAGTTTGGTAGCAACCTCTTCAAATGTGCTGTTCTTTCCAGTGTGAAATTGTTTCCAGTTCTGCTATCTGTCTCAAACAAAATATCAGGTGTTTATGTTCTGGCTGAGATACTGTGTGCCTGCTGTCACTCTGGCAATGTAATGATACGCTTGCTGAGATCTGTTAGTATGTGGGCTACAGCCATGGAAGACAACACCCTTTTCAATCATCTCTGTAGCCTCCTATAAACCTTAATCAACCCCCCCGTGAGGTAGGCAATTCCTGAACACCTGAATTCTTTTGGAAGTTGTTAGCATGTTGTTCTTGTTTTAGATGTCTGCTGACCCAATATTGTATTACAATACATGAAAGAACTTGTATCCAGCTATTACAAAATGTTGACTCTGCCTGGCTGACTGAATCAAGAGGCAGAGCTGCTGGGAGCTTTTCTAGCAGTTTGGGGAGCGGAAGGGAGTAAGCGCCAGGGGTAGGATGCTTCTGAGTCACCTGGGTTTTTATTTCCATGTTGTGGTACTGCTGGTGCCCATGTGGTGATGACATGTCATGAGCACAATGTCAAGATAATGTCTCTGGTGCACTGTCAAAGAGAAATGGCATTTCCTTTCAGCACTAGCAGTTTAACAAAGCCACCCCCCCCGCTTGAATAATTTCATGGTTTATTTGTTACTTTCACTGAACTTCCTTTTTTTTTCCTCTTGCTTGTGGAACCTGGGCAACTTTATGAAGCTAGTTCCCTTCCTAGCCACCAGCTTTTCATGAACCCGGTGAAGCTTTCTGTGTGGAAATAATGCAGAGGGAAAAACTGAGCAGAGAAGGAGGAAGGAAAAGAGGGGGTGATTGTGAAGGATTCCTCTTGGTCTCTGTGGTACTCTTCTGTACCTTTCTCAGCATGTGCTGACTTGGGTTCTCTGGGACCATCCTAAATGCTGAATCCAGTAAACATGTGCTGGACTATTTCTTAGCAATGAGGTCAACTAGTGTGGAATGACTGTCATCCATCTGAAACACATAATCTTTATCAGAAGTGCCTGTTAAGGATAGTTCCTGGGTCTAATTCCTGAAGCATGGAGATTTATTAGAAGAGTGCTATTTCTCACAAGGCAAAAGGGATTATTCTAATAGAATTCTAACTTCTGCTGGGAGAAGATGAATGCCAGGCAGGCCTAGGAGCATTCCCTGACACTTCTGACTTTACAAGCACAGGTAGTATAAGATATTCAGTGGTCTGCTATGTTCAGGATTAGTCTATGCTAATTTTTTAAGATGGATATTTCCTCAAATTCTTCAGCTTTCTCCTGCTCCCTGCTTCTGGATTTTAATCTTTATTTTGACTTTCAGTCTAAAATACTGATGTTCTTGGTGTTTTCCACAAAATTATTTCAACTGAGAGAATGCTGAAAAAAACATTTTAGTCAGTGTATTAGAGCAAAACATATTTTCCTTCTTTAGTTTTCTCTTTAAATTTAAATTGTTATACAGGTGCAGCAGATTTGATGCAGTCATCAGATTGAAGGAGGTGATTCTTACAATCCAAGCCTTAGTCATTTTGTTAGTAAGTGCAATTAAATCTTGTTCATTTAGGAGCAGGTAGTTTCTGATGAGTATCCTAATGAACCTCTATGACTTTTAGCAATAGTACTTACGTTTCAGGGAATTTATCATAAGCCAAAATGAATCAATCCTGTTAATTTTTTTTTTTTGTCCATAAACACATGGCCCTCTCTTCCTCTTCATGAAAGTAATAAGCCTGTGTCATCTGGAAATAACGTAAGGCATATTTTCAACACAAATGTTACAGTTTGGGAGAGGGTAAATTCCAGAAAATATCTAAAAAGAAAAAAAGAAAGCAAGCCAGTATAAAAAATCTTAAACAAAAATGAAGTTGGAATATTTTTATGAACAGTATGTGTGCAAAATCTGTGTTAAATAAGGGCTCCACTTACCAGCCCACATGCCAATACCCTCCTACAGGTTACAGTTGTCTGAATGCCCATAGGTATCAGCATGACTCTTTCCCGAGTCTCTAGACTGGAGCAGACAGACCTCTTTTGTGGGTGTCTTTCATCAACTCATTGACACTCTGTCAACATATGAAATGCCTGTAAAGATTTAACAGGCCTCGAATTGCCACAGCTCCACATCATACAGGGGAGAATTTCACAGTCAGGCTGAGATGGTAGCTGGGATGGGGCAGAAAGATGGATTTTGGAATGCATCTGAAGTGATCTGAGGAATGAAGTTGTTTCCCTGGAGTGTGGTTCAGAAAACTGGACACATCAACGTGATTCAGCCTTTGCTGGCCATGGCAAAAATGTAACATTACTGTTTCAGATAAAGTGCATGAAAAGAAGACATCCCAAAAACCAGCTCCTAGCACTTAACATCCTTACAGCTTTAGTGTCCTTTAGGCATCCCAATGGCATCTGCTGAATTCAGGAGTGAGGCAAGTGAAGAACTTTTCATTGTACTCAAACATCAGTGTGAACAGGCTCAGACTGTCCATTGTGTAGCAAAACAGTACCAGATGCCAAATATTTCCATTTTAAAATATAGTTCAATGTCTAACAAAAACTCTTAAGTAAGTTTTCGTTAAAATAAAGATTTAGCACACCACAGCTCCATGCAAAATGGCCATCTGGTTCTTATGGCTGTTGAATGAAAATCAGGGAAGAAATTTTCTGAAGTTTACCCTGATTACTCTGTGTATATTAAGGCCCAATATCTGTGTTAAAATGCCATAATATACATTTATGTTAGAAAGAATAGTCCCTCCTAGTTAATAAAAGGCTTGCACACCTTATTCACTTTCCATTGCAAAGAGTGGACTGAAAAAGGCAAGCCTCCCCCACCCTCCAAAAAATATTTAGACTGCTTCTTAAAACTATTTGAATATTCAGGTAATGGTCATCTGGTAGAACTGCCTACCACTTTTATACTATATTCTTTCAGATATGCTTAGTGTATGTTTCACATGACACCTTGTGGTCTTCAAGGAAAAAGAGAAATTTTGTCTGATTTTATGAACTGGAAATACATCTCTGTGTAAATAATTCCCAAAAGAGAAAATCTCTAGTATAGATGCATATATCAGCCAATTTATCAAAATCAAATATTCGAGTTTTATAAAGAGTAACTTTTAAGAGCATCAAATACAAATTAGTTTAGAACATGACCCTCAAACTTAAGATATTTATGTTGTTGTAGTTGTGCTGTATTTATAGGCAAAATAAAGATAAAAGAGGAAATATACAGGATGCAAATCCATTTCATCTCCAACATAGAAACATCAGCATAAAGACTGTACATGCTGGTTGAGGAAACAACTGTGATTTAGTCAGTGATACTGACATTCCAGGAACTGTCTTCATAAGAAATTAATTCTGGCAAATCTATAAAGATTTTATGATTGTAGAAGATTTCCACTAACTGAAAAAGTGTTATCTTTTCAAGTCAGAAAATGTTGCAATTTCAAAACAATTGAGACATTTGTTTTGCTGTTGCACCTTTCCCGAGTGACAAAATGGGAAGTTAATTCCATTTAAATTTTCCTGAATTGAGAACCTCTGAGACAAGCTGAGCTTGGAAATTTAAGCCTAACCTGCTTCTCTAAGTCTGGAAGGGTTTAAAGTTCTTGTAGGGAAATAATAAATTTTATTATTTCTTTAGGACTCAAAGGTTTATATGTCAGTTAGAAATATTTGTACTTAAAATGATAGAAACAGCACAAAAGATAGATTCTGTTTTCTAAAGTATTGTCTAAATTAATCAAAGGTATTTGAAAACTACAAGGAATAGATGGGAAAGAGGGAGAAAATAATGAGGACAAAGACAGGTAAGATTACATGGATTTTATACATCTGATATTTAAAAAAAAAATCAGAGTTCTGATTATTCATTTATTGTGCAATTTTTAGTTGGCTCATTTTTTAATAACACCATTGACTTAGACTTAGGAAGGAGATAGTAGGTTGGCTTATGGAAGATGTTGAACTCACTGAAGGCTTCTGTGTTTATGAATATGGGTCATCATATGTTGCTTTTTGCTAAGTGTGTGCTTTTTAGTGCTGTGTCTGCCTGACAATTAAAAAAGGATTATCAAAATTTTCTGGTGTCCAAGTGTCTCATACATATTTGAAAAAACAAGATCATTGCACATTTTGGAGTACAAGTTGAGATTTTGTTTTATTCTGCTATTGAGTGCTTCCAAGCACTAAAGGTCTACTTCTAAGCTTTTGGATACTTATTAGCAGTCTCATTTTGGTGTCAAGCAAAGCACAAATAATACAAATGATTTATTGCTTTGTTGATGGAAATGGCCAGGACACCTAGAAAGGCACACATAATAATAATAAAAATAAATATAAAAAAAGTAAAATTGGGCTGTAATTGTGCTGCATCCTTTCCAAAGTACTTGGTGTAATGTTCTGGCAGGGAAGACCTGACTTAGTGGTTTTATTCTTTGTAAAGATGTGGTGAGTTGACCTTGACTGTTCATCAGGTGCCCACCCAGCCACTCTATTATTCTCCTCCTCAGCAGGACCTGGTGGAAGAATATAGGATGAAAAAGAACTCATGGGTTGAGGTGAAGGCCATTTAATCATCCCATCAGCAGGTTATGTCCAGCCAATAACTGGGAAGTAGAGCCTTGGTATGCGTAATGGATACTCCAGCAGACAAACATCTTAATGATGAATGCATCTCTTCCCTCTTCTCCTTTTTTTTAATGTTATTGCTGAGCACAATGCCATTTGGTATGGAATATCTCTTTAGTCAGCTTGGGTCATCTGTCATGGCTTTGTCCCTTCCCAGACTTTTGCCCACCCCCAGGCCTTTAAGGGTGAGGGGGGATGTTGGAGCCTTGATGCTGGGGAAGGACTGCTCAGCAGTAGCTGAAATGCTCATCAACACCTTTCTGGTGACAAAGCACAGCACCATGAGTGCTTCTATGGCAAAGCTGACTCCATCTCAGTCAGACCCAATACAATCTCCATGCCCTATCTCATATCATTTGCATCCTGCTCATGTTGCACATAATTGAATACAATTATACATCTTCTAGCTGTCCTTTTGTGTCTCATTACTGAAATCCCTTCTTAGCAACACAGATTATGCTGCATACTTTAACCATCTTTATACCAAATATACAGATTTATGCAAGCTCATTCACTACTACCCTAGGTCTCTTAACAGATAGTAATTTTTCTTCCATTCCAAGGGCCTCCTCCACTCCTCCAAATGTTTATACAAAACAAGGCTATGTTTTGTGTCTATCTGCTATCCTTGTACATTGCTGTACATTCTTTGTGAACTTGAGAGCCATCTTTGCTCTTTCCTGTGCTGGTTATCTCTGTGTTGGTCTCCTGGGGTGCTCCAGGAAGGGCACTGCTTAAGATCTGCGCAAGAATCATCTCAGTTGCAGAAGGTCATCTGATACCTCCACCACCTGTGTACATACCAAAGTGTGCCACTGTTATTCATCTGATTAAGCCCCATTGTAAATATCCATTCTTACAGAAATGTTATGGAAATAATTTCTTTCCAATATAGCACATCAGTGAATAATGGCTTGGGGATATCAGAATAAGAAAACAACTAGCAATAAAACAGGACGTTTTGTACACACTATATGAATTTGAGGAAGGAGTTCGTTATCTATATAGGCTGTTATTATGATGCTATAAAAAGATTTTCCTTTTCTTCCTTGTTCAATTTCTCTAAAGTCTCACACCACATGCAGAAGCTGTTGCATATCATACAGACAAAATACCACTCCCTCCTTGTAATCTGAAGATCAAAGTCTTTGCATTGGACTCTCAGCATGTTCCCTCAATATAGCTCTAGAGACCAAGGAGAGCCTTCTATTAAAGGGCATTATGTGGAAGTACATTTGGGCAGAGAATGTATAATTGAGGTGTGCTCTGGATGAGAGCTATATGTCAACATCCAAACCTGTGATTTCTTACATGTTGTAACTACCAGAAGGCGCCTGCCCTCACAGCTAAGGCTATAGCTTTAATGTGTAAGCAGTAAGGGCAGTTAGGAGAAAACGTTGCTTTTAAATGTAGAAATGAAACAAATTATTAAAAAAAATAAAGAAGTGAAAAGGGTGGGGAATTTTAGTATAACTCCTGTCACACTGTGGCCATGAGCACTGGGAAGGGAGTCAAGAAAGAAACAACATATTAGGAACATGTGGATTCAGAAAGCACCAAAAAATAACCACATGAGCATTCATTGAATCCCTGCCTACTGAGTGATCCTTGCACTGTTGCTGTGCAGTGAAGTCCTCTCAGCCATCCTAAAAGCCATGTGTATTGACTCCAACCAGCTGAGCCTTTATGAGCATGATTAATTGAAGTCTTGGTGACTTCATCTGCTGCAGCAAGGTTGGCTTCTGAGGCATGAGGGCACGTGCCTCTGTGTGTTGGTTCTCTGATTATCCAAGCAAGGCAACTTGTTGGAGGATGTGCTTTGACAACCATCCAGTTTGCACATACAAATAGTTTTGACCAGGTAGAAAGTACTCAAGGAGCAAGAACACATGGACTCAAGTGGGATTCCCATCAGCGCAGAGTCTGAGTAAGGGCCAGAGCCAGTACAAGGACTAAGTGGTGGGGGTTCATTTGTGGAGACAGAAATTAGCCACATAATTTGGTGCTGCCCAAATGTCTGGCACTTTACTTTTATGGGTTAAATGATCTTCTTCAGGCTTTTGATGCCAACCTTAAAGGGTGCAGCCCATCCTGTGGTGGATGCTCTGCCTTTGTATTCTGCTCATATTTTTGTCAATACATCATGGGCTCTGCTGCATTGTACAGAGGATTATGTTTAAAGTGTTTCACTATGAATATAAAATGCCTGTTGACAATCCATAATGAATTCACCTCTGTCGCTGCTGTACAAGAGAGCTACCTGATTTAGCATTACTTGAAGTCCACGCATTGGCATTACCATCATAGAGGTTTCATGGCAATACACAGCAGTAATTAACAATGATGACCACTTGATGTCACTATTGTCATTCAAATTCGTATTTGAAAAGACTAGTTGTGTTTTGATATTAGTGAGAATATGAATATCACATTTCAGATGAACAGCATGGCACATCTTTTTAAATAGCTGCATAAATAATCAGCTTTATTAAAACACTCTTGAGGATAGATTTTTCTTGTGTGTTCCTCAAGCATTTGTAGAATATAAATATAATAAAGTGTTGTGATCTGCATTTCTTATTTTTCATAGAATCCCTCTAAAATGTAGATAGGCTAATTTAAGGCACCATCTGTATTACAAATCTATGGGTAGTTTTTACATTTTGGTATAGTTTTAGTGATTTTCATACGCAAGCACATTTCAAGAGATCTTTCAGTAATTTTCTTTATATAGAGCTGTTTATTTAGTGCAGTTTTAAGTTTTCATGCACATCTTACATTGCTAGAGGAGAACACAGGAATTTTTGGTAATGCAGCTGGATAAAATTATTATCAGCTTAGGTAACTCTTTGCCAAAAATTGCTATTGAGTTAGAAGATATGAAAAGTATTTTGAAATATCGACTCTAATATAATTTATCTTCTGGTAAATGATCTAATTTGCATTTGAAAAGAAAATCAAAGTAAATGCTGATGGATGCAGCTTCCACATTACTTGTTCATATTCTATAGTTCTTAACTTCAGGTCAACACAGAGGGTCTTAGCAGGGCAAGATAGATATTGAAGAGAAGTCTTGTTTGTTGGAGACTTTTGGGCTGAAGACACCTTTGGCCTGGGAAGGATGCAGCTGTGAGCATTGAAAAGTGGAGAAAAACAAGTCTATGGCCTTGCAGTGGCATGGGAAAGAAGGAAAACAACCGAGAAAAACAAGATGTGTTTTGAGTCTTGCCAGCATGAGGAGAGATGTGAAGTACCTATCAGAAGATGGTCTAGGACTGGTGGACAAAAGTGCTTGGCTAATAGAGTGTGGCATGTGTATGCATGGACAGATAAGAAAAAGTGTAAAAGAGAAGCCTTCTGTTAATAAAAAGGTCATTTTTGATGGTTGATGCTGTCGGTGTGTCACTGTGCCCGTGTGTGTGTGTGCTCACCGCTGCCGCATTGTTCAGTGTACTTATGTATTCAAACCAGGAGAGGAAATGCCAGAAAGGCAGAGCCACTGAGTATGACTGGCTAGAGCCCCGAAGAAGCATGGACTACAAAGGGTGAAGAAGTTTCAGACATACATATATTTCCCTCAGTCAGGTATTTCATTTATGGCTTCTTCAGAAACTGCATGAAGTCTTGAAGACAGATTGTTCCCTTGCAGCATAGTTAAGCTCCTGGGAACCTTATTTAGCTGTGGAAGAAATGGCTCTGTCCTTGTCTTACTGTTAGTGCCAAAGCTTGTATGAGAGAGTTTGTTCTGCCTTTGCCAAAGAAGCCATATCCTGAAGAGTAGGATACTTTTTCATGCATTTTCTATCTTACTTGATCACTGGCAGAACAGCTAAGACACAGAGGCTTACAAAACAGGAACCACCACTGAGGCAAAGGTGCTCAATACTGTGGCAGTTTGATGAAACACATCTCTTAAAGGACAAGCCCTCCTGATGAGGCACATGCTAAAAATCAGTGTGCTGACTGTCCAGATGCGTTGAGTTTAAAAGTCAAATGAGGACTCTGAAATTTAGACAGAGCTGAGTCTTACAATAGAGTACAAATGTTAGTGTTTGAGTTCTGTGCCTCTGCCTGCATTATTCTTATATTATCTCCTGTTACACACCTAGCTGTCCTACAGCAAATTTCACATAAGCAGGTATGCAACTAGCAGAACCTTTTTCTCTCTAACTTCATTTACCCAGGATGAACAAAGCACGCTGAGGATCTTGTCCAAAGAATATCACATAGGTGGACTGTAATTAGGCAGTTCTGAAAAGCTGAATTGTAGTGTTTTTCTATTGTAGAACTTATTTAAAATAGAGTTTGTAGATAGCTTGAGGAGACATCTGCCTCTGGGTTTGAAGGCTCCCATATCATGTAGGTGACAGATCCAGTCCTGGAGCAGGGATTTCCTGCATATTTTTTCCACCAGATGAGCTGCTCCTTCTCAGGAACAGGAGACAAAGTGCCATGAAAGAGGTCTAATACATGATTCCCTACTGTGTCAGAATTCTAGAAATTTGCCATAATTAACCTGTGTACCAGGAAATACTTCTATGAAAGTCTTACTGAGATCAGAGAAGAAGGCAGGTGATTTTTCATGTTTTCAGGATAAGTATCAGTAGTTTGAGTCATACATATTGTTCTTCTTGGTAGTAACTGTAGCATTTGGAAATAGAGTACTAAGATTGTTTTCCTTGAATGAACTGACAGCAAAACAAATTTGATGAGCTAACGATATCAGCATGAAATATCAGCATGAAATTTAGCTAAATTTGGTAGAATTTTTTGGACAAAAAAAAATCTGCATTTTCAGATAAGTTTTTTACTACAATTTTTTTCTTCAGGATCATTAGGTCTCACACTTGTGAAAACTCACTTATTAGGAAAGTTGTACATGCCTCTTATTGACTGCAGCCCCTAGCAAAAGTTTAATGCAAAAAGTAGAGAATTATTAAATTTCCTCCTTGAAGCAAAGAGTGCATTAGTAACTGACCTTTAAAATACTTGAAAGTTTAGCAGACAAGAAAAGTATTTGTATTACTGTGAGAGTTTTTGAGTTGTGGAGTTTTTCTTTTTTTTTTTTTTTTTTTTGATAAAACTTAGGGCAAACTAAAATTGTTTTCAGGAGATTTGCAAAATTCAAACCTGAGAGTCGACCCTGAAGCCATTAGACAACTTACTTGAAGATCTGGCTGAGAAATGTTGAACCAGTAGCAAATTATGTATCAGAAACAAAATTGAGAATGGATTTATTAACACACTGTGAGAAACACTTAACTGATATCTGCATTTTTTGCCTGTACCCTGCTCAGTATATGTTAATTTTTCAATGTTTTAATTGTGAAAGTTGTGTTAGCTAACAGTTCAAAAAGTAGATAATAATTTTCACTGTTTGGTCAATTATTTTTCTCCCGTTCTATTGCTGTGATGTCCACAAAACGTGACCTGCTGAGTTTGGATAAGTCTCTAGGATCTTTGACTTCATCAAGTAAAGGGTACAACAATATTGTGGTGGAAAAATCCCACAAATCTCCTCACAACTGTGTTTCATGCTAGTAAAGTAAGATTATTAGGAAATTAATAAACAAGACAAAGATTGAACCATTAGAATGACTGAATAAAATAAATCTACATCTTATGCATATTTAGTGTACTGCTGGAATTTAACCTGGATGTCTGACCATCCAGGAGCCATGCTGTCAGTCACACTCACACCACCTGGGCTAGGATCAAAGCCCCTTTGTAGCTACACACCTCACAATTACACAGTCAGACCAGGTTTCCTTACCGGCTTGAACCAGGTTTCCTATAGCAGAGTCTTGATCCTTAAAATGATTGAAGTGCTGTAACTAAATTGCAAAATAACAGCTCAAGCTGGTGCTTCTGAGGAGAGACCCTGAACAAAAGACACCCTGGGCTTTTATATACCTTAAAGCCTAAGTGAGTGAAAGTCTGGGGGCCATTGGCTCCTGCAGTGTCTCTGGGTGTCTGGTCACCTGGCTGGGCCACAGGTCCCCAGGCCCTTGGTTGTGCAAAAGGCCAGCAGGTCATGGCCTCTTGACTGGGGTTCTGGCCACCCAGAGCTCAACTGGCAGCTGACACTGCACCTGCATCCTGAGCTACCTGCACTGAAGTATTCCTCAACAAACAATTGTGTGCTTGTTCAAATACAACTAATGCGTGTTTCTGTGCCCACATTAATTTTTTTCCCTGGAAATGCTGTTTTGCTTCTTCTGTCCTACCATCTCCAGGAACTATGGCCAAATTTCAAGTAATCTTGACAGGTGTAGAGATCTCAGTTACTTAAAGTCAAATCATGTTGAAATTGGTCGTGTATGGACAGTGAAAAGACCCAGACTGGTTTTTGCTAAGAGGGAAAGTTGTAATTCTGTCCTGTATCAGGTTACTGACCAGTGTTTGTGTATGTGGCTGGACAGTCCTTCCGTGGGATTTAAGGGCTGTTACTTAACCCAGCCAAAGCAACAGCAGAATGCTGGAGACTCACAACATTTCTTAGCGGAGGTATGGCACTAGTTTGTGAGAAAATAGTCTTTGACAGTCTACCCGATCACAGATCATCTTATTATTTGAGTCAAAGTGAAAATTTTGCCTTATTATTGAGGAGCTGTTCATTTATTGGTTTGTCTTGATATTTTGTCTTTCTGTACTTATTTAATCAAATAGATTGACTGATATGCAGTTATTTAGTAGCTTGTTCTACATGATGTAGTTTTCTTATCCAAGCTTTCATTTTACCAGTTGATGTGAAAAGCTCAAAGAATAGCACCAAGCATCACTTATATCCATCATTTATAAATCCCTTTGTGGTGGAAAACTGTTGATCCCTACACTGAAACCAATTTTTACAACACTTATGCAGAACATTCCAAAATTTGCTCCAGTTTTGTTCCTTGCAACATGTGATGTGCAATATGGAGATCTCCTGGAAAAGGTATTTCTGTCAATGCTTTTCTTCCTTTGTTGCTCAGTTTCTTATTATTTTATAACTCCTTGAATCATTGGAGTGCTGTGCTGCTCTTAAGCAAATTCATGCTGTTATTATTCAGGCACCAGAAGCCAGGTCTTAAAATTTGCTTAGACAAAACGGTGCTGAAAGCATTTGTCTAAAGTGTTTTCTGAGTAAAGAGGTTGACCTTGACCTATTTTTTTCTCCATTCTCACACATTCATGCTTATTTGACAGATGTATAGATTTACTTCAGGTAATCATTTCAGTGCATCAGGACAGTTAGGTGCGTCCTTATTGAAGAATAATGTACTTGAAAGGTAGAAAAAGACTGTTTTTTTCTGAAAACATCTTCACTAAATAGTGAAAAGTACTTTTAGTGAAAAAGAACAGTGGTCACGCTGCTGCTGATGGAATGTTATTTCAAGTTTAAATTATTTCATAAAAATTTTCATTTCTTTCTTCTTCTAAGTAAAAACTTTACAAATTGGAAAGCTAAGGTCCAACTTCTGTTTAAGTAACTTGGAATTAAATTTTTAGTTTTATTCCTTAGACAAATTCATTAAGAGGACATGCTGAACTTTCTAGACATCTGAGAGTGTGCTTTATGGAAGGTACTCACAATATGAATATGCTGCTCAGATTGATTTCTCTCAGTAACAGAGGTTTTAATACTGTTAATAAATGCCTTCTAAAATAAAGTAAATTTTGGTAGTAGAGATGGAAAACCAGAGTACAACTTGGAAGTATGAAACTTGTGACACCTCATTTAATTTAATTAAAAATAAAATTACCCGCCCCTCCCATCTTACAAAAAATCTGACACTTATCTGCTGAGCCTTGTCTGTTCCCTCTGTAGGTACCATAAATGTTCAAGTTAAAGGAGAGTAAACGGGTAAATACAAAATAAGAAGCCTTTTGGGTGGTGAATCTCATCCCTTTCTCATAGGTTTATCATACATTTTTTTCAGGAAGCTTACTCTAGAAGGTGTTTCTTAGAGAGAATGTATGTTATTTTTGCCATACTATAAAAATCTAACCTTTAAGGCCAAGAAGATAACTTTTCATAGCTTTAATCTTTAATTTTAAGTTTAATCTTGGTGCTCATCTTTTTGGAAAAGATTATAAAAAAATTTGTGTGATCTTATATTTTAAGTATCTTTTCTTCTCATGCTCTAGATAAAAGCATGGTTTAGTAATGATCATGAAGAAGTTTGCAAAGTTCCACAGCCTCCTTGTGCTGAAAGAAGACTTATTTTGAGGATTTAGTTATGAAGCAAGCTGCTGAAACTCTTGCCAGCAAAAAACAGTGCAGCTGAGGATATTCTACAAATAAAACTTTGCTACTGAAAGTTAACAGCTAATACATTATTTGGTTTGGTGGTAATTTTCTGTCAATCATTTTTCATATGCTTGAATTAAACTTTTCATGTGCTTGCAATTGCATCAATTGACTAAAATTTTCTAATTAATTTAAGCTCAACATCCACTGGAAGCGCTGAAAGTGACTTACAAGGATCATCTAGTCCAAGTGCCAGTTGCACCAAATACCAGCACAGTTTGCCCATGAAAAGCCTTGGATATGTAAGCATGTTGCAGCACTGAAAAGCATTTATCACCTTTATCATTATAACCAGTACCTATAGGTCTGCTTTAATAAAGCCTAAAGCTCTTTAACTGACTGTCAGTAGTTTCTGAGAGAACAGGAGCAGAAGCAGCAGTTTGCCAAATAAATTATCAGATTCTATTCTCAGTTTCATCTGTCACTTTCCTTGGTATAAGATCAACAGTAAAGGCTGTGTATTTTTTTTCTTGCTCCTATACACTTCACATTTAATTTATTGAATAAGTCTAAGCTAGTGACACATACTTCAAAGTCAAGTGCAGTTATAAGATTTTCACATTTCAGCGAAGTCCCCTTCTGCTAAGCATCCACTGACTTGTCTTTTCCTTTCCTTGTAGTTTCTGAATAACCTAAAAAAACCATGGATATCCTCATCTGACTAAGTCATTAGGTACCTTTTATGGTCTGAGTAGAGAGAAATCAACACCTCTGGGCCCAGTTATCTCATTCTAAAGCAGATGGCTAGAATAAGTTCTTCAAAGGTGCAATTCCTGCAGGCTTTTTCTTGCTGCCAACAGCAAAGACAATCTCAGGTTCCTTTGCAGTAATTTTCTGAAAAGAAATGAAATGAATCCCACTTTGAGTGCCTGTTCCCTTCTCTGCCCCACACATGCTTCTGACTTTCCTGTTTATTTTTCCCCCCCCTTCTGGTCTATTTCTTCAAAGCCAGCTGAAATAGCACTTCTATTTTCAAGAAACTAACTGGCTAATTTTTGCATCTTTGGATACATTATAAATATTTGGGGTTTTTAAGAAGTTCTTTATTTGACTTTATGAATATAATTAATTTTGGTAGCTATTGCATCAAATCTCTGAGCAGGAAAACCTCATTTGTAGGCACCTGATCAAAATGCTGTTGCTAAACATCTCATGCACTTCTCGGTAGTTCTCTCCAAGATTGCATCGGTACTGAACTGCAAGAGATTTTCTAAAGGACATCAATCTATTCTGTAGCAATGCTTTCAAATACAACCCAGATTATGGTCCTAGAGGTGAGTGTGTTTTTATCCCTAATTTGGAAAATTTTTAGATGTATAATTCGATAAATATAATCTGTGGACAGTAGACATGGGATTAGATAATTTTAAACACCTACAGAGAGTATTTCTTACCATGTTATAAATGTTGTAGCATTAAATAATCTGGGCATGACTCTGTGATCGATGTGTTGATCAGGTACTGGTGTTATTAATTTAATCTTGGGGATCATCTTGTGCAGGGCCAGGAGTTGGACTTGGTGATCCTTGTGGGTCCATTTCAACTCATCATACTCTGTGTGATTATGTGTGATTCTGTTATGCTTAAAATATTCACTGAGATCACCCTTCAGAACGTACCTATGAAAAGAACAGAATCATTATAAGTAAAATAAAGGGGTTTGTTTTCTAGTAGAAAACAGTTCTGAGTGTAAAATTTCAGATTGTCTCCTTAGGTACAGAGCCTGTGCATTGAGAGATAGTGCCAAAACCACAGTGAGGCACAAAATGGATGGAGATTTTGAACAATGCTGCCAAGAAATTACAGAATCTCATAAAGAAACAGGTATGATTTTTGGCACTGAGGATTGTAAGATTTGTCTCACTATTCGTAACCAACTGTGCGAGACACAATTCTTTGCTCTCTCTTCTTTATTGCAAGGTTTTAGCCCTTCAGACTCTGCTTCCTCTTACATTCAGGTAATGCTAAAGGAGGACTCTGTTCCTGGGTGGAAGAAAACATACCCAAGTGTAATGAAAAACTGAAGATGCCAGCAATGCCTGTGGATTCCGGTACTCCCTGCTGTAATGGCAAGCTGTGCTTTATTTAGACTTTCCTAGAGAAGGTACTTAAGTCACTGCTACCTCTTATGTTCCTGTGACCTAACAAATTCCTGTGATGCTTGGCTCTTCATGCCAGAGGAACTAAATTTTTTTTAATATGCTTCAAAATGTGGGATAAATCAAGAGGTTGTTCATTCAGTGTAGTTTCAGAGTTCAAGTGCAGTGGCTGCTTGCCATTGTAAGATCCTGGCCTTCATGGCCCAGCTGACTATTAATGTCTCCTTCATAGCTACCTCTTGAAGTCCAAAATGTTGTACATGGCAACTTCTGAGTACTCAACTTGCTTTTAGTTCTATGAAACAGTATTTTCACCTTCCCTGCCTACGATATAGCTAATAGCAAATTGACTTCATTAACTTGCAACTTTTTCTCTAGACATATATATGAAGACAAACTTGAGCTCCTGTGATCATCTTCCTTGCAAATCAAGTAAGATGAGAATGGTGCATTTTGAAGAAAGGACTGTTTGGTCATGTTCTGGATTACATTTTCTTGTATGTGGTGGTTTGACCCTGGATAAATGCCTGGTGTCCAGCAAAACCCCTTCAAGGCCTTTCCTCCCCCCTTCGC
>JAWWMP010000081.1:125338020-125359933 GCA_035047865.1 Dendrocincla tyrannina | reverse complement strand
AACTTCCAGAGGCTTCCAACAGAAGCCAATTTTCCTCTTATATAAAAGAAAAACCTACCCAGATAAACCCACGACATTGTATTTCTTTCTAGATAAGTCAAAAAGAAAATGCAAAAAGAACAGAGACTCCGCAAGTACAGCCACAAAGAGGAATATTCTGTTTGTGTTCTCCCAGGATACTCCTATGGAAGAACATGAAAATGTAGCTCAAGACAGACAGAAAGGACAGGACAGAAAATGAAAGAGAGAGAGCCCTGTGGCTAAATCTCCTTCTGGAAAGAAGAATGTCAGGCTTCTTGAACACTCACACCTAAGAGAGGGGAATGAAATGCCAGATTGCCAAAGAGATGGAACTTCTGAAGACAGAAGTTCAAATGGTAAGTGAAAGGTCAAACAAGTTATTTAGCTCCTTTTCTTCCTGAGGAGAGTTTCAGTATTTATTAGGTTTAGGTTTCTTGAATTCCATTCTGTTACTTCTGTTGTGTCTCTCTCAAATCTCAAAAGTGTTTCTTGCGTAATGGTGCTGCCCCTCTAGTTATGCTGGCCAAAATCATGTTTTTCTGCAGCTGCAGTTTTTTTTGTTTCTGAGGTTGTTTTTCAAATGTGACCAAATTGAAAAAGAATTGCTGACTTTCTTTTCTTGTATAGTATCTTCCCAGTAATAAGCAGCGTAAGTTAAAAAGCTGCACATTAAGCAGAGGACCCAGAGTCACATGTGGTATGGAAGAGTTATATCCTAATGTTTGTGATGTAGGATGTGTTTCCTAACCTAAATTACTTTGGAGTTTGCCATGTAATGGCAACGGGACTGGGGGTTTTTTGTGGTTTTACCCTGTGTTTTTCTCTAGTGCTTTTTTTTTGTGTCTGAGTTTCTAGTTTCTAGCAGTGAGTTTTGCCTGAAAGAAAGTTAAAATCAAGCCATTCTCAGTGAAAAAGTAATAATAGTTCTCTTTATTGAAGAGAGATACTCTATTCCAGATACAGGATACTTCACTGATACTGTATTCAAGATAAAGAGAAATCCTGACTTAAATCCATGTCATTCCAGATTTATGGGTACACCTTGTGATTTACGTGAGATGTTCTCTGGTGGATAAACAACCACGAGTATGTGACAGAAAAGCAATGAAAATTTACACACAGGGAGCATTTGTGGATTAGTCTGAACTCAGAGAAGTTAATTTCAATGTTATTAATACAGAAGTAGGATATTTTCTTGCTACCTGTACAGTTGTACATTAAGTCAGTTTTTAACCAATGCCAATTCAAACAATTTATAGCAGGTGTATTTACCTTGTGAAATAATTCAGCCTTGCAATGGACTATGACTGTTGTTTCCACGGCTGGTGTACATGGTTGCTGTTACCTGTGGTGAACTAAATTCTAGTAGACTGGGTTCTCTTTGTGAATTTTAATGTAAAAGGGCTTGTTAAATTTTAAAATAGCCCACTTACAACATGCTTGTACTGTTGGTTATTAATGCGTTAGCAGTATCTGGAAGATCTGTAGTCTGCCTTCCAAAAGCACATTTTCCTAGGACCCTGTATTGCATTTCCTATGAAATGCACCAGTGGCTTTGCTGTGGCAGCTACTCTATGACAAAGGGCACTGTCATTCCCTGCTGTTCTGGGAGCAGTTGATTAGCAAGTATGATTACTGATGTCCTAGAGTGGCGAATAAGAAAATATTGCCTGAAATTTAAGCCTTCCTTTTCTCTGAAGTATGAAGAAAATATCTCATTTTCTCCAGTTAAATCTTGTGAGATATTTAATCAGTTGTCTGAAGTACTGCTTTTATTTAACAATATAAGACAGTGGGATGTATCTTGTGCTATTCTGAACTGTAGTTTCCATTTTGCCTCAGGATACTTTGTGACAACTCTGCCATTAATGTACTTTGCCATCAGAAAAGTGCTGAGTAAGCTTATGCTGCATCAGTGTCTTATTGTTACACACTATTCCACATCTGTCAGGCAGAAGAACATAACTAAGCTCCTGACAGAATGCTCAGGCAAGCAACTTTTTACAAGTGAAGCACTCATGATGATTTAATAAGGAGTTATATTCTTTGCTTTGAAACTCTATCTTTGTATAAAAATTACATTTAAAATATGTCATGCTCTTCCAGGTGAACATCAGAATACCCTTTTGGAGGCCAATTCTTAACTGAGATATCAAATTTTTTCTTTATCTCATATGTCAATAATAAAAAGCAGAATTCCCTGAATATTACAAGTCCTATTGTGAGTTAAATACTGAATCTATCATTTTGGAAACCATGTCTCACATGATTTTAAATCCATTGTTAATAAAAATAGGTGAAAGTTTACTGTTGATAAAAAACTACAATGGGGGAACTGCCCATATTATATAATTTTATGAGGTATCAGATTTTCCAAGGAGCTATAAAACATTTAATCATGTAAAACAATTATATTCCCCTTCACTGCAAGGCCTCTATTCCTAACATAGACTTTGTCCCAGGATTTTATAGCATCAAAAACATTAATGCATTGGCAGTAGGCCCTCAAAAGTACACTCTATGAAAGGGTTCTTTTGGGAATCACGTATATGCTAATCATGTAATAAATTCAGGAGTATTTTTAGGAGCTGCTATCACGAGCAGTTATTGCCATGACAGCATGTACTTAAATATTTTTAAAATTTGCACATTATAAAAATATTAATGATTTCTTATTATCTCTTAGCAGCCAAACTGTCTTAAGAGGGTCTAATAAATTTTTATAGAGGCTAACCAGATATATAGCATATACTTAGAATCTGGAACTGTAGATTTTTCAGTTCAGACTCTGTGAACTGCAAGTAATCAGCTTAATTTTTCTGTTTGCGTGCAGAAGAATTTTAAACTAAGATAGATACTGATATATAGTATAACATTTTGGCAAACCATATCACGTGACACAAAATACCTGTAGGCAGAAAGCACTCATATCATAAAATTAAAGAACAGAAAGACTGGGAAAGACTTTTTCCTTGTGTTTCCCTCCCCTCCCGCAGTAATATGAAAGCAGGCATTACTGAAAGAGAGATAATGACACTTCTCTAATTGCCAGCTTCAGTGTCACTGCTACCTGCAGCAGTGGAGGGAAAGGCTGACGTGTTGGGGCACAGCCCTGTGCTGATGCATTTACAGGGCTGGGCCAATGCAAGTGTCCAGCGCAGCACATTTCCCTTTCTGGCACAGCCACACTGCCAGCTGCCAACTCATCCTATCCATTAGCAAAGCAGCTGAGCAAGCAGTCAATATCACTGTGACAAGCTGTCAGAAGAGAAGGAATTGAGCATGTTTCTAGTCTGGAAGGATTTGGCTGCTGCAGCAAGTGGCAGGCCTGGGAGCTGCTTACCTTGCACTGGGCAAGCCTCAGCCCATCAGCTGTCCCTCTGCAGTGATGCTTCCAGTTAGGTGGCATTTCACTGTGCCTGTCTTATGATGGAATGAGTTCCTGCCAGTCAGCAAAGCTACGTGACCCAAGGTGACACTTCTGATGGAATACCATCCAGAATCAGAGTGCAGGTACACCCCAAAGGAAGAAGGGCAGTAAAGAGGTTTTGTGACAGCCATGAGCTCCATTATAAAGTGAACTTTGCAGGTAGCGGGATTTATAAATGCAGATTCATAGAGAGATTCACTCTTTTGCCAACATTTTGTACTGCATAGATACTGTTACATTTCAGTGACACTGGGGTTAAATATATCCTGTCAGAGATATATCCTGTCAGAAATATTATGTGTGATTGATTAAAGATACAGATATCTAACTCTATAAATAACCTCTTTTATTAAAATAAAATTTAGCAATTATATCTTGAAGTTATTAGTCACAAGGTGTTCATAACAGCAAAAGTAATGTAAGCAAACATACAGACACAGACCTGCTTACATATGCTTTCGCAGAATATACCACAGTAACTACATGTAAGCTAAAAATTCTTAGAGGTAACTTTTTAATCAACATTGAAATATAAAAATATTAGTAGGTGAGCTTTTTCTGAGTTCCCCTCATCGCTGAATAACACCATGGAGGGTAGGCATTTCCTGGCTTGCATGTGAAGCTGATCCTGACCATGCCCCACCAGGAGAGCCCATGAAGTGATCCCGTGCTAACTGGGAATACAGTACTATATATACTATTCTTTTGAGAAAACCTGGTTTATTAAAAGAGAAGCTACTTCATGCTACCATTCCTCTTTTGTTTTGACTTTGAAGAAAATATTGCCTTCCATATCAATTTTAAATACCAATATCATCTGTACCTCAAATAAGTTGGGATAATACATACTGTCTCAATATTTCTGTGGAATACTTTGACCTCTTTATCACAAATGTCTTTTGTTTGGGCTTTATATTTTAAGTTTTGCACAACTGCTCCCATCTCCATGCTTTAATAACAAGTCTGTGGATTTTTCCTTAACTCTTTAAGTATTAGAATTTATTGCAAGGTTTTAGTACTGTGCAGTATTTCTTCTGATTTATATTTGGTTGACTGAGCTGCATATGCTACATTTCACACATAGTTTTTAATTGTTGCTCTGGATCATAGATGCCTAAGAAAGCTGATCACATACCCTTTCATAATTTAGTGTCTCTTTCAAAGTATTTACACTTTGGTTTAAATCCAGCATTTTGTAAATATGTTTTTCTTATTTATAGTCATAATATCAAACTTCAGTTCAAATGGCTTGTATCCAGCTGAAGGTATTCTTGGTCAGAAGTGTCACAGAATCACTAAAATTGCAACTGCAATTAGCAAAAAAGCTAATGAATATATCCCTCTCACTTTCTTGTCTGTCCTGAAGAAATGGCAGCTTGCTGTATAGCACTGTATTTAAAAGAAACATAAACCCTAATGCACACTCTGAAGGAGGAAAAGGATCACTTATTAATAAGGAACTTTTTTTTTTTAATTAAGGTGCTCAGATATTCCAAAAGAAAATGTGGCTGTATTGCTCTACATACATAAAAAATGTAGGAAAAAGGATCTGTTCTCTGAGAATTACAACTGCTGTAGAAATGAATTTAAAAATCTGTTTAGTCTCTGTGTGCTTTTCTCACATATATTTTCTATAGTGGATTCTAGAGGAAAATGAAACCTAAGCTGTACTTCTTTCTAACTTGAAAAAAAAAAAAAAGGGTTTTAGCCATAATCTCCTTTAGGTATACATACATTCGTTCAGTGGTAAAGCTAAAAAATGCAACAGTTAATATAAAGTGTTATCCAAAAAGTAAGAAATAAAAGCAAAGAAAGTTAAGCTAATAGAGGTTGAGCACCCTGAGGCCTTTTGCTTTGCTGTTATACATTTTTCTACAATACAACACTGCAGAGAAAATGCAATATGCAATCAGAACAGCTGTGCAAGGAATGAAGGCCAGGGCATGTTTTTTCTAAAAATGATGAGATTTCTGCCTGACTGGTAGTCATGTTGTGAAGCTTAATTAAAGTTTATGAAGCACGTCCAGATCTTTGGATAAAAGGCATAGTACAATGAACTCGGAAATTTGTTCTTTCCACCACTAAAGTGTGAAAGACTAAAATACAAATGCTTTTGTCTTGACATGCCACCTTTGGTTAGCATTAATTCTGCATGTGAATTTAACCACAAAGAAATACATAGCGGCTTGCAATATTTTTGTTTTATTACCATTTATGTGAGAGAAAGTATTTGTAGTGGTCTGAAATACTACAGTAACTTCATCTCTGAGTTTAAAATATTAATATTTTAATGTTAATAGTTTTCTTATCCCCTTCAAAGTGTGTCCTTGAAATAAATAATTGGTATAACTATTCAGCAAAAATTCATATTAGACTATAGCAAGCTCTCAGATGCAGTTTTGTAGTCATTTTAAATATTCCCATTTTCTTTTCTGGATAGATATATTTTCAAAGGCTTTTGCAGCAGGAAAGTTGTAAGAATTACACATGGCCATGACTGAAGGCATGTTTGGTTATGTATTTAACAAATCATATAACTCAGAGTGTAACCAGGTTGTGCCCTGTACATTAATCTGCCTGTGCAAACTCAGCAGATAACAAAAAGTTTTATGTGTTCAAGAATCCTGTGGCTGAGCATTAATTTTATATGACTCATTCCTTATGCAGACTTGTAAATACTTCATCTTGGAAATCACCCTATTCAATCGAGTCTACGTTTCATTATTGTTTAGCAGAATAAATGTTCTTACAATTTAAGTATTTTCACTATATCTGGCTGCTTAAGGCAGTGGACATGGCTGAAACCACTGCAATTTGATGTTACATTAATCTCTTAAGTAATTATAGATAATTCATTCCTTAGTAGAAGGTAAATCAGTGCTGAAGATAATCTCTCTGCATACACTGGTTGAACAAATTTTATAAAATCCAGTAAAATAAAGTTGAATTTTCAGTAATCTCTTGATCTCTTATACCTGATGCCATCATGATATTACAGTCCATGGCTGTGACAATAAACTTACAAACTTCTCTTGGTGTCTTGTTGACTTATATTAGTGAAAATCTAACAAAAATCTATAAATATTGGGAAGAGGAATTATCATTGTAGTCTTCTTACTTGCAGTTTTCTTATTATTTAATTATTGCAGTTTTAGTGTTTGTCCTGATGGGGAGTTTGCTGCTTTATTCACTTTTATCTTTAAGGTGTGGTAAGTCAAACTCCATGAATCACAAGTCTAGAACTGACCACTGGCTCTTGATTATTATATTATTTGTTTTGGCTGTGTAATTTTCTATATAGTTAAATTAATCTTTTCCTGTTAACTTATTTTTGTGGTTTTCTATTAGTCTCCTTATGGAATTTTTAAACTAATAAATCAAATTAAACAAAAAAATGCAATCTTACTTGATCACCCATGTTTTCAGTTTTATCACTGGATAGTGTACAGTAATTTTAGTGTATGTAGTTTGTAAATAACCTTTATGAGAAAGTGGTGCTACCCTCATCATGTCTGTTATATGGGTTTATAAATTCTGTGTGTCCTGTTGTGTGACCCAAAAGTACCTCTGGGTTGCTGAAGACAGGATGTTGGATCTGGAGGCATATTGTTGAAAGTTGTCACTGTCCTGGGAAAGGGGTAGGTTGTTTGAATCTGTGAATGATAATGACCGAGATAATGGTGATTATCCAGAGATCTTTGTGAATAAACTAATATTTATTGGCAATAACTGAACTGACTTGAGTTCAAGACTGGGTGAAACTTGCAGTCAGTACTATCCAAACAATGTATGTTTGCTTTCAGAGAAGGGAAGAGAAGAGAGAGAGAGAGAGAGAAAGAGAGGGAAAGAGAAAAAGAGAAAGTACAAAACATCAGTGTGAGAAGGAAAAAGAAAATACTAAACAACAATATAAAATAATTTTAATGAGAAAAACTCTGAATTTCCAATTCCTAGTCTTGTCCCACCAGACATATATACAAATCTTTAGTTTAATTCCTGTACATCATGCTGCTCAGATACATGACTGCAGCATTAAGATGAAAAGTCTCTGTTCTCAGGATGCTTCATGAGCATTCCCTAAAGTCAGGTGCACTCTACTGTGCTGCAAACTTTCGTTTAAAGGATGGAAGCTTCACTTTTAATTTAATCCCATTATTAGTTGTACTGAAGTCAGGCATAACCATGAGAGGTAGGGAAGTTCACTTCTACTTTTTCCTTAAGATCTCCAATACTCTCATGTTCATGTATTAGTTTCACATTAATAAGCTTTTTCATAAATCTGTTGGTGTAGCTACTTCTAAGCCTTTTCAGTTTTGCTGTATCTTCCCTTGGTTCCCTGTAAAGTCAGAGCACAGAGAGTCTCCAGTCAAGTGTGACTCCAAGCAGATGCCTGATGAAGGTGTCTTAGGTTAGGCTGAGTAAATAATGCCATAATTACAAAGTTTTTCCTCCCTAGACCTTGCTCTGTTAGCAGATACCACCCTCAGAAGTTCTCTCACAGTGACAGAAGGTCAAGGTGAGTTTCCTAAGCAACATAAATCAGAAGCTTATCTAACTACACTCATTTATCGCAGCTGAGACTGTGGTCTTTCATCTTTACTTTCATGCTCTCTTCTTTCTCTTTCCTTTAGAATCAATAAATGAGCTTGGAGAAATTTCTGCCTTACTTAGCAAGTGTACTTTCTGCAAGTCATTAAGACTAATCAAGGTGTAAATCAAGATCTAAATGAAACATTTAAAACAAATGGCCAAAGATCATAAAAAATGTCCACAGTCCTGTTAACAGTGTCTGCATGTACTTTTACATGCCAGGAAACAGAGTATACTGAAGTTACACCACCACAATAAAAAAAGAATAAAGTCAAAGAGCCCCTCAGTGACAAATTTGATGCTTCTGATCAAACTTCTAAGTGAATCTTTTGATCTCTTATTTTGTACTGTGCCTTGATTTAGATTCTTCCCTAAAGCTTTCCTTGGTTCAGTATTTTTGTCTTACCCTTTCAGGAGTCCTTAGGATCAATGGTGCCATTAGTTCTGTATTTGTTTTCATTCTCTTATTTTATTGTGTTTTCTTCCCAGTGTTTGTCTTCTCATATTATTTGCCATTTCCAGCATTTGCCTTATTTTACTATCTGACGCTTGTTAGGCGGCTTATATTTCCAGTACTTGTCATTTCCTTTTGCATTTAATTTCAATATTTGTGACATGCCTTTTATTTTCTTCCCATGACTCAGGGCTCACTTGCTCCCAGTGCTTCTCCAAATGGCTACAGGATAGATTCATAGATAATGTGTAAGCTTGCAAAGTCCAGAGAGGTGGCTCTCATTAACATGTCTTCTTGATTTTAACTGAAAGGCAGAGGGGAACAGAATAATTGAATGCATTAGACAAGGCATCTTTCTGACTTTGTCTAGCAACATATTATTGACATTGGAGAATATTTTTTGTTACATTTCTCAGTCACACTAGAAATACCTAGTAAGTATGTGATATTTGAATATTCTCAGTACTGATTTTGAAAACAGTCATAATGCCATTATTAAGGAAAGGGCACATTTGTAAATACTTTCTCCATTGTGCATATTTCCACATGGAGTTCAGCTAAAGCATACAAGACTTTCTGTTTTTTTGAAAGAGAAAATGATAGGGATCCTTATGTGTAAATAACTTTTGAGTGTATTACTATACATTGTGCTGCTTCAAAGGCATGTTGGGCAATGCTTCAGAAGTATATTATATGTTATGTGCTTCTCCTTATGAATTTGCAGTTAATCCCAAAAAGAAAAGAAGCATGGAAGAGGAGAATTTACAATAAAAAATACCTATATGAGTATCTTATAAAAATCCTCAGCTCTTATATAGTATTTTATTAAGCATACATTACATTATATATTTAATAGGCAGAGGCAGACCAGGGACTGCGTTAGTGAAGAGCAGGAAGATGTAGCCATTCTCAGTATTGTTGGGAATCCAATCTTCTGGATGGTACAGGCAGTAATTAGCTGTGAACCACGCAAAGAAAGAAGATGGATTTGGATGCTCAAAGGTATACTGTGCAGGATTTCAGTTTCCTAGCTGATTACTGTGCTAGTTTCCCCATATTGGTGCTTTATTTCAATGTCTCAGGGAGGGAGATGTCTGACAGCTCAAGCCAGCAGCCTACTGCTACCTCTCCCAGCATGGCTGCTTCTATAGATCGCCTGCATTCTTCAATTCTTCTTTCCCTTGCAGTCTTTTCCTTTATTTTGTTTCCTTTGGTACAGAAAGTGAGCAATGATCCGCTTCTAATGTACTGGATGATCTAGTTCCTTTGCATTTTAAAATGCTTGAATTTGCACTCTCTCCACTTGAACTATTTATTCTTAAATCAAAAAACAGGAGCAAGCCTGCAGTCCTGGGAGGATACATGCCTGAACTCCAGAACATCTGCTTTTTTCCTGCTCTCCTACTTAGAAGTAAAATGTCAAGCTGCTGGGCCCTATACCTAGTGTCATTTTGACATATTTATTCTTACTTCATATCCAGTAAATTTTCTAAGTATCAGTAGATGTCACTGCAGTCAAAAGAAAGTTCCTAGGGAATTTTCACTACGAATAAAATTGCTTTCCTAACAAAATACAAATGATAAAACATTGTTATTTCTAGTACTACTCCGAAATTTTTTTATTTGGCAGATCAAACCCTTGAAAGGATGAAGTATGCCTTCAGGATTTAGGTCCAAGTTATTAACTTATTCTGAAAGTCGAGTGGTTAGAAATTTCTCAGCAAAATGTGTTTTCATTGGAAAGAAGAAAGTGATTAATTGAAATACTTTGTTGAAGTGTGATGGTTTCATGAAAAAGTTGTTATAAAAAAATAATCCATAATTTCTCTAGTGTAGAGTAGAGTGTTCGACCTTGGCAAAGGAGGTTCCAAGGCCAAAATTCTTCAAGCTGCTTTAATTAGGGATACAGAGGACTGGATAATGTGAGTAATTGTCCCTTCCCTTAATAATCAGTACTTGAACCCATCTTGAGGAACAGGAGAAAAGGAGAAACCACATGATAGATGAGGTACAAGAGCATCTTTCCCTTCAACTCTGACTGTGATACCTTTGGAGGGAAGAACAATTTATGAAGAAGGATAATGTCATAGGTAAGGCTGAGGACCGTGTGTTCAGGTTCTTTTTGCGGTTCTGCCAGTGAATTTTTATTTGGTATGGAGAACTTAATACCTCAATGCTACATTTTTCTTACAATGTGGATAATACCTAACTCAAGGAATCCATGAAGATGAATTTATTAACTTTTTAAAAGGAGCACGTGAGTGCACAACATTACAGATTCTCCCACCTATGCGTTACAGACTGTTGTGTTAAGCTCAGTAAAACAACTTTTCCATTTTCCCTTGTGATCTTTTTTCTGTGCAGATTTGATGTTTTGGTGTGTGTGTGTGGGTATAATACACTGAAATAGCATTAGGACTTTTCAAAATTGGTAGTAAAAAAGGCAGACCTATCTATTCCATATTACATAATATCTTGACAACTAGCACGCTAAAAATCTAGAACTCTGTTAAAGGCTTTGTGCTGTCCAAATATACCAAAGGATCTGAACTCGTGTCTTTCTTTTACATTTCAGCTGATGTGTTTTTCTTTCTGTAGGCTATTGCTGAAGCAGATATTTGAACCCTGGAATGGTAGATTTTAATCAAATGCCTCAATCATGTTATTGAGTAAATCTCTGTGCTTCAGTCTTTCCTACTGCAGATACTCCACTTCACATGGATAACTGCATTATCTGTTTGGCAGGAGCATAAGGAAAAATGACTTAATAGTCCAGAAAGCAGAAAACCTGCTGGGTGTGTGGGTGTGTGAGTTTCAGATCCATGGACTGAAATACACAAAGCAAGAACGTCATGGTTGGATTCTTACTTCCCACGTACCTGCCTGAAACCCTTTTAAGGTCAGTGAACATCTGTCTTCTGTCTGAATTTGACCAGTTAAGCTTTGCTCTTTAAAAGTCAAGTAAGTGCTTCTCAGCAATGCTTTTCTATTTGGACACCTCAACAGTTTCTGACAATTATTTAATCACAAAATTATCTGCCAGTTTTACTTCAAACAAACCTGTTTGCAATACAAAAGCTCAATGGTAGAACATATCAGGAGTGACTTGCTGAACAAAAAGAACATTTGTTTAACTAATTCTCTCTGTTGCCCAATATTGTCCAGGTTAGAAATGCCTGCTATGTGGGCTGAGGGTAATCATAGAATCACACTAAACATTAAAACCAAAGAATGCATCATTTTTGCCTGACAGTGTGTTTTCATGCACAGCCCGCACTTTTCTCTAGGGACCTGATTTTCAGCTAGAGGAAATGAACCATACTCATTGCAGCAGAGAAATTGCTGAGTGGAAAGTGATATGTTCCATGGACAGGGACGTGGCTTTTGTTGGCCGTGCTTTACTGTGTTACATGCCTCACAATGCAGTGGTGTAAGAATATAGTCACAGAGGGAAGAAAAGCATTATACAAAGCATGGAGCAGTTCTGGGTTTCATACAGGTGAACATTTGACTATTTCTTAAATGTAAATAGTATTTGTATTTGCTGTGAAATTGCACTGTTGTCAGGCTTGGGCTAATACAGGAAAAGGGACAATGTGAAATACACCCAGTATTGACAAAAGTGAAAAAAAGATGTTACTGCAGAGATGAGTACGTGTAAAAACTGATACAGTGCTGAGGGTGAGACTTTGCTTCAACAGCTGCCAAGATGTTGGTGTTGGAAGGTGTTGGAAAAGCACTGGAACTACAAAATCTGTATTTGGCTATGTACCATCTCCTGTCTTCTCAGCAGAAGGAATCTCTGCTCCTGTCAATGCAAAATAGGCCCTGCGCTGGTTCTGAGACAAAGCAACACTACTGAATAACAATCAAAATCACTGAAAAAACCCAACTCAAAAAAGTGAGTGGAGAGTTTACCTGGAGGCTGTTCCACAATTACTTGAAGTCATCAGAAAGACTTTCACGGAATTCACCAGGTGTTCAATCAGGACCTTAACAAAAAAGAAGATATTACTCTGTTTTATGGGCTAGTGTAAAAGCAGAACAAAAGAATGAAAGAGTTATTTGGTTATAATCTCTTAATAATAGTATATTTGCAGTGCAGGAGACTGGGAATTTAGTCTCACCAATGTGAATGCCCTGAAGATACAGCTGGGTAGACAGTATAGATATAGTATAGCACACACATGTATGGACTATATTGTTATAGTTTGGATGAAGACCAAGTTTGTGAAATCCCTCACAGACTTTTTGTAAGAAAAAACTAAATGAACCTCTGGAATAAAGTATATAATCTTTGCACCCATACCACTCCCTGATCTGAATGTGTCTTTAGAGGAGGTTACTTGCTTGGAATTGAATACAGTGGTTCTTACCCTTTTAAAAGAGTTATGGGATATCAGATGCATGCATGCTAAGCTGGGATTGCTTCAACAAGCCTGAGTAATGTTCTCTACCTGTTGTTCTGCTCTTGGGAGCTGTGAGCAAGAAGAGTTGGTGACTCAACAGCCTTTTCAAGCTAGTGTTTGCAGTAACACAGCATGCCATAAGAAAACAGCAATAAAAAGATCCATAGTCTATACACTGTAATTTTCCTACACACAATTCAGCACTGTCCAGCTGTCAGCCAAACACAACTGTCTTCTTCAGACTTCCTCTGCCCCACCTCTGTATCAGAGGAAGTTGCAATAGTTTTATGACTGAACTTTAGCCCCGACTTCAGTCATCAACAAACCTGCTGACATGCTAAATTGGTGTTCAAATTGTTTGGCATATCAACAACCACAAAGCCCAGACTTATGGATTCAGTCAGCGTCTCCATCTCAATTCAGCACCAGAAAGTAAGAACCTGAGGTTCTTGCTGGGCTTCAATGAGCACTTCTAGCCCATTTCAGGTCAAAGTCAAGAGAGCTTTTGACTACACTTCAAGGTGGCTTAAAATCTTGCAGAGCAGAAAGAAATGTTCTGGGCCCCTCAGTTCAGAAGAGACATTGAAGTGCTTGAGCAGGTTCAGAGAAGGGCAATGAAACTGGTGAAGGGTCTGGAGTACAAGTCTGATGAGCAATCACTGATGGAGCTGGGGTTGTTTAGCCTGGAGAAAAAGAGACTCAGGGAAGACTTACCACTCTCCACAACTACCTGAAAGGAGGTTGTAGTCACGTGAGGGTCAGCCTCTTCTTCCAAGCAACGAGTAACAGGATGAGAGGACAGTCTTAATGTGCACAAGGAGAGGTTTAAATTGGACATTAGGAGGACTTCCTTTGCAGACAGTGTGATTAGACATTGTAAGGGGCAACCCAAAGAGGTTGTGGAGTCACCATCCTTGGAGGTGTTTAAGGAAAGATTGGATGTGGCACTCAGTGCCATGGTCTAGTTGACCATGTGTCTAGTGTTCAGTCATAGGTTGAACTAAATCTCAGAGGTCTTTTTCAACCTAATTGGTTCTGTGATTCTGTAATTCGTACCTGTGTACACTCATTTCAGCTCCAGCAGCCTCTATTCCCAATGATAGGGCAATAAACTAAAATATGAGAAGAGATACCTAGTGTAATTCCTGCTTCCTTTAATATATTCCTACATTCTGTAGCTAGCTTGTTGATTTTGGCTTGGTTCATATGGAGTCAGCTACCAGGTGGCAGCTGTGACTAATGACTGAGATACTGGAAAGAATAACTACATCTCTCTGTAGCAGGATCCTGATCTGCTTCCTCATGCCCAGGTGAGGAGGATGCTAGATCAGTGTCATGGCTCACATGCTGGCTCCCTTTCCTTGGTAAACTCACACCCATTCTAAACTGGGGTATTTCCCATAAGAATACTGTGACTCAGCATTGCATTCCTGTGACAACTCAGATTCTCATTCAACCCCCTCCTGAAGCAGCTGCTGTTTCAGGAGATATTTTTGTCATTTTTCTCCCCAGATTTCTCCCAAGAGAACTTCTGAATATGAAGACTGAGATCTTGAGACACCAGTTTTCATTCTACCTGGCCATTTATACTTGTCTCCTCATAACCACATAACGGTCTCTGGTAAAAAATCTGAATACTCAGATGGCACATACAGTTCTCACCGCTTAATATAGTACAAGTTACATTTTCTGTGCATAAAGCTATTTTATATTTAGTTGTGTGGATGCTTTCAAATATAAAACTGTGGCAACACACCTTCCTGAAAATTTTTCAAGTATATCCAATATGTATATGACTTTTATTAAAACAAAATAAAAACTAAAAATCCTTCACATTGAAATGTTTCCTGAAAAGAATGAGACTACAGCAGAGACACTGAGCATCTAAAATAAAATACCGTCTATTTATTCTGACACATGGAAACAGATGTCCAGGAGCTAGCAAATCAGTGTAAAAATACATACTCCTAGCACTCATAGAAAATTCAGGGCAGTATAATGTAAGTTCTTCCAGCATTCAGTATTGATTATTATGCTAATATGGACATAAAAATAGAAGCATATGGCTGGAAGAGGCAGTCTAGGTCATGATCTGTAGACAGTCTGATTCATCTAGTTTAGAACACCCTGAGCTGTGGGTAACCACGGAAAAATCTCTGGTTCCAAAGGCAATAGAGACTCCACAGACAATTAATACTGCAAAACATCTCCATCACCCTGCACTGAATTTATAGTTTTACACAGTCTAAGTGTCACAGCTGTACCATGGGAAGCATGAATGAGAAGCTGAGAATTACTCCATTCTTTGTAGTAGCATAGTACATGATAAACAAAACTCACTCAAAGACTGACTACTTTTGTCTCTATATAGAAAGAGGAAAAAGACCTTTCAAGTCAAACTTGGGAGAAAAAACCCTCTCTTGATCAACAGCTTCTTTAACCCTGAGCATCAGCTAGAAGCTGTATAACGTACTATGACCCTCAAATGTATCTTGTGAACTGCAGTTACAGTGAACATTTTTTAACTTCAAAATGGAAAGTAAAGCCTGCCTCCCCTAGAAACTGGAGCATTCACCTGGGCAAATCCTCTTTAGCCTCCAAATATGACAAGAAAAAAGTCTTGAGAACACTTTATAAATTCAATACAAGCCCATAAATGTCCAGGTACTTAAGGTATGTTTCTGCCTACCTAGCACAAGACATATCTAAGACTGATTATATCTCTAATGTATCAGATCGGTACACATGCTCACAGCCTGACTGAGAAGCTTAAACATGGTCACCTCATGCCATTTGAGATGCAATAACTTAGCTGTAGAATATACACGTCTGGCAAATGCTACCCAGACCTCGTAGAAGATCTTTTCTAGACTGGCAGCTGGAGGCCAGGAGCGGTGTCTGAGGACACAGCACTACTTGCTGCTGTCTAGGAGACTGAAGTGAGCCAGCCAGATTCCTTTTCTTACTCTGTTATGCACCTCTTTCCACACATCTACTGGAGTTCATCTTAAAACAGTTTTGGCTTCACTTTCTCCCATAGCCAATGTGTATACTGTTAAAATTTTGCTCCTCAGATACAGGAATTTCCAGAATAGATTTATTCATGATCAATTTACAGTAATTTGATTTTATGTTAATGTGTATATTTAGCTTGAAGCATTCTATTCCTACAAAAATGTATTTCTAGAGTCGTCACATCCTCTTCCATCTCTTTTTTAGCTTGGCTAAACAACCCAAGCTCTGCAAGGTCTCATTATAAGTCTTCTTCTTTACTTAATCATTGCTATAGATTGCTTCTCTTCCAGTTCAATTTTGTCTTTTTGACCATAGGTGACCACCCATACATGGTATTTCAAGTGACATCTTTAGCAATGCATTGTTGCAATGGCACTTCTGCAATTCCCCACCTCATATTAGCATCATGCTGTGGGCCTTTTAGCATAGATGATCACTCAACTCTGGAAACATTTTATAAATGTTGGACATTTAAAAGTAATAAACCTGAGGAATAAAACATTTAACTTACAATTTCCTAAGAGCCAGGAAGGTCAATGCAGGATTTTTATGCAGGCAGGAAGTTTAGCAAGGACCGTTTCTTTTGTCTTTTGGTTCACTTCCCCGTTTCCTCACATGCTGCCAAAGAGATTTTTCATCAGTGCTTTGCCATTTCACCGTAAACAGCCTTTGGTTGTTCAAGTTCTCTGTACAGCTTTAATTGAGGACTTTATTTTCCCACTTTTTGCTTTGTTTTGTTTATAAGACAGGTTTGTTTTCATAATGTATTTTTTATCCCTTATCTACAGACAGCATAATTTGCTGGTACATATCTCTTGTAGGTCAATTGCCTCAAGGCACTGATGTCAAGGTCTAAGACCATTATCAAACTACCAACAGACTCTAGAGAGAAAGAGCTATCAGGGTATGCCATAAACCTATGTCAGTTTAAATGATGCATTCATATATGATATGTGATTTATGTTACAATGTGACAGAGACAGAAATCCTGCTCTGCAAAATGTAATCAAAACACCTACCTCGCTTATGAAAACACAATGGTTCACTAAAGACTGTCAGGAAATAGTTTATCTTTATAAAACAGAGATGTCTGTACTTAAGGGATATTATAAATGAAATTTTAAACTCAGTAAAGATCACTGACTAGGAAAGGAATATATACAAACTCTTTCCTGTCACTAAATGCTTATGAAATCACAGCAGGTCATCTGAACTGGAAAGGGCTTACTTCTTACACTATCTGCATTTAGGTACTGGAACGTGAAATGGTTTTGCATTTCAAGTTAAATAAGCTACTTGCAAAGTGGAAAAAGCAGGAATAAGTTCAAGCTAGTTTAAATTGATCACCTATCTTTCGAAGCACACAAACATGAAACAGACTAAAATAGACAGGAGTGCTAAGTCGGAAATGTAGGCAAACTCACTATCAGTGTTACTGTGCTCTACCCCAGGATGAGTATCTCTGTTGTGCAGAGAATATCAGTGAAAGCTTTTGCCCTTTCCTCCTGCTTTGCTTCTGGAGATATCCACATTCCCTAATGCCCCATTTAGTACCTACAAACTCTATTACTTTACTCTTTCTTTATTGGCAATGCTGTCGTTCTAGCCTCAGTTGTATTATTTTCTTGACCAGCTCTGCAGAGTCTGTCATTATCGTCTGTCCCACATTAACCTGTATGAAACTTTCCTGGGTTAAGAGCAACTGAAGAGGCTTTGGCTTCTATACTATCTTACGTCTCATAGCATAGGAATATACAAGTGGATTATATTATTTTTCTCCATAGGTAAAGAAAGAACTTCAGAAGAAGTAATTTCTGCTACTTGCATTGCAGTGACGAACTTCAGTTTCTCTTTTAAACAGAAAGTGTGAATATTTCTGTGGGAGTGAAGAATCTGCTATTCAGCCCAAGAAAGGAAATAGTAAAGCTGGTACTAACAAAACTATTTTGTGATGGTGACATAGAACAAGAGCAACTCATGAATAATATATTTTTGTGGACCTCGTAGTCAAGATATTGACAAAATGTCTCCAGTATTTCTGTCACCTAACAGCATTCCTTAGACTGCATTCAGTTATAGACTGCATCACCTACCGTGGAAGTGCAAGGGGCTGAAGAATATCTTCCCCATTCCCTAATTGCTGCCTCTGACATCCCTGTGGAGGTTTTCAAAAACCTTCTCTTCTGGACTTGGCTATTATAAGACTTGTTGATGCATGCACAACATTCACCTCAAGCCCTGCCCCCTGTGAATTTGGCTCCTGGCTGGAATCCTGGCAGACAGCAACCTGTCAGCAGTTTAATGGAAGAATCCTGCCATCATCTGTTTCAAGCTCTCTGAACAGGAAAACGAGACAAGGGTTTCATATTTCAAAGAACAATACAGCTCAGGGATGGTTTTTTAAATTGAAATTCTGGCTGCGAGAGTCATTAAATATAGTTCTGCTTCTCTTCTAGACTGTGAGATCAAACAGCACAGGCAAAAGAATATTTGCTGAGTTACAGTACATGTACAATTTTTGCAGATTGGTTGGCTTCATTCTGCAACCTACTATAAAAAGGACATAAAAATATCATTGACATGTCTGGTTTTGTGCTGGAAAAATCCTATGCTAAAACATTTTTTTCCCCAAACTGTTTCTGAACATTTTGTTCACTGATATTCAGGCTCTGAAATTTGTTTTTCTGGAGTCTCTTTATGGGTGATCAGAGTGATTACATGGTTTGAAAATTTTTTCAGTTTAACTTAGTGTACAGTATTTGACTTGAAGGATCTGATAGAAAAATTATTAATTTTCACCATAATACAGTCTTGCAATGGTGAAAAAAGCCCATAAAAAGTTATGCATAATGTAGAAGCATTCAAGACCATAAGCCAGAAATCTTGACTCTGTGCTCACCACAGAAGCAAAACTTTCACTAGATTCATTAGAGCATTGTCTTTCACCTTAGGATAGAACTCACATTACAAACCTGCCCCCTGCCCTACTCATGATCTATAAAAGGCAGACAGTTTATATCCAGTTTATCATATGTCAGCTTCACAAACTCCAAAATACAGAAGCAGCCAGCTTAATGCTGCAGGGTATACCTAAGCTGAAAATTATTTAAATTTACAAATGTTTACACCATTATTTCTTCACTTTAAGACATTATTTATTTTGTTTGCAATAAAAGAAATCTTCAAACTAATACAATGCTGAATGCTTTCTCCACAAATAATCTGAGGATTAATGAGGAAATATTAAAGAATGCAAGATGTGGATAATTTACATAAAATATACCAAAAAAATGCAAATTTTTGAGACATGGGACTGTCAAGTGGAAAGGACGATTTCCTCCATATCAAAATGGAGGAATCATAATAAATAGGTATAGAATCTGGTAAGAAACATGCAGAATCGTGTCATCATAGCACAAATCCTAAGAGACTATCTACTGTACCACACAGAAAAAACCTCTGGATCATAGGAATTCATCAATAAAGTAGTTTGGTGAATCTCACCCGATCTATTGGAATGGAGCATTGCAAGGACTCTTGCAACAAAGATTTGTGGCACCATTTAGTCAGGACTGACTATCCTTTCTGAGATGTTTGATTCCCTGTGTGAGTGCTACGCTATGCAAAGATCCTATGAATTTGCTTCCTAAGCAGTGCAGTGAGTAACAGCTGACAGGAAGGAAAAGTGAGTATTTAAAATCTTAATGTAAATACTAACACATTTATTCAGCTCTTTAGGTGAAGCTGGTATTTTGGTATTGCTAGCTCTTTGTACCTCTTCACAAAGAAGTAGAATCATAGAATCAGAGAATCACAGAATGGATTGTTTTGGAAGGGACTTGCGATGGACAGGAACAGCTTCAGTTAGATCACATTGCTCAAATCCATCCAACCTGACCTTGAACATTTCCAGGCAGTGAACATTCACAGCTTCTCTATGCAACTTGTTCCAGTGCCTCATCACACTCATTGTAAAGAATTTATGCTTTATATCCATATATATATATATATATATATATATATATACCCTCTTTCAGTTTACAGCTGTTGCCCCTTATACTGTCATTTCAGGACCTGGCAAAAATTCTTTCTCCATCTTTTTTATAAGCCTCCTTTAAATATTGAAAGGCTGCATTAAAGTCTCCCCAGAGACTTCTTCAGGCTAAACGTGGAAACTTAAATACCCTCTAGAAATGTAAAAAAAGTCCTACTACTATATTCCACAAAGATGTGATAGAAAAATCTGTCTTGCTGCAATGTGCAGAACTGTGGAATGAACTTCCTAGGAATGATACAGACATACATGACCAAGGACAGCTGTTCTGACTCACTTGAAGCTCAGATGAGTCCCCACAGCATGACTCACTCTAGGTTAGACTAGTTTTACCAGACCAATTCAAGCGAGGAGTTAAGCCTCTGCAATGGAAATGTACATGTAGAAAAAGCCCTTCTAAATGAAATTGCAATATCATAGCTGGGAAGTCCAATGATTTTAAGAACTAAATGTAAGCAAATTAGTTTTTCTACAGAGTTTTCTATCAGAAATTTAGATCTTAATAAATTCTAAGCCTGGTGTCTGATGTTGAGCCCTCACACTCCTTTAGGCTCCAGGTTCACTTTGCCCTGAACCATTACTGTTAGCTAGGTAGAGTTTTTTCACCTCTAAGTCTTACAAAAATGAGCTTTTAAAAATGCTGAACCACCTGCTAAAGAGTAGTGGGTAGATCCTGTTTTTCTTTGTAGGACTTCGTAACCAATGCATAATAAAAGTTGTCTTTCTGAGATTGTGTGTAGCAGCTGGATAGAAGATCAGAGCTGCTACTGGAGCAATGCCATCTACACAGGGTGAGAAAGTAGACTTGGCAAAGGGCTCTGGCTGTACCAAATGGGTCCCACTGGCAGATGAAACTTTAGCAAACTGTCTGAGTTACCTTATTATGCATCTGCTCCTCATAGTTTATCAAGGCACCCAGGGCATTGGTTAGTCTGACAGAACTGTGAGATTCAAGTTAAACTACACTCCATGCCAGCACTGTATATAGTGAAATAAAAAGTTTTTCTTCTCCTATTATGGGATTATTATGAGATTTAAATTTATGCATTATTAGAATTTGTTTTTCAGATAATGTTGCTGTTTTAATGGGTTCACTGAGTAGTTTTCATGTACATTCTACTCTCAAAGTCTTTATACAGCGTAAACAATAAGAATGGCATTGATAATGGAAGCTTTGCAGTAATTACTGTCTGAATATGTTTACATTTTGAGAAGAGACTGTTTCTAGTGAAATTTTCTCAGTGTTGTTTGGCGTTTTTTCTTTTTAATGTCTTTTCTGCATTTTAAATCTTAATAGGTTAATTTTCTGAGTCAATAATCCACCTTTGCACTCACGAGGTTGCGTGCTAAGTAAGCTCATTTGCATTAAAGATGGTGACATTTTAACAAAGTTTGGCTGCAAGGTTTGTTCAGTACTTTTGCCAAGCAGCAGTATGCATAGCTAGAAGGATTCTTAAAAATACTTTGTAATATTTTTCTTTCGGTGCCATGGACACCTCTCCAGCTGTTCTTTCCACTGTTGCCTTGCAGAGTGAAGCAACTCTTGGTTTGTAGCCTTGACTCATTTATTTAGATAAATCAAGACATCCTTGAGGCATAGAATGGTCATAGAAGTGCACTTTGCATGCCTGTCCACTGCTACTCCTCATAACAGACTAAATCATCATAGCAGTTACATCCCTCCACATCAATTACAGAGCACTTGAACTCTCTCAGTCCATACCTTTGCTGTGGTCTCCCAGACCTTGAAGCTTCTGTTGCTCATCCCTCCTAAATGAGTTGCTCCGGTCATTGCAGTGTGTCTTATCATATGGCCCAATGTGCAATCAATTTTCAAAGCAGCAACTCTTGCAGGTTGCATGGAGTTTAAAGCAGCCAAGGGTCAGTTCATTCCTGGCTGCTCTGTGTATTGCTTTGGCTGTGATCAAGATCATACCTGG
>JAWWMP010000081.1:125313182-125337920 GCA_035047865.1 Dendrocincla tyrannina | reverse complement strand
ACCTGGCCTCACTGTTTCCTGGGAGCGAGATGGATTCACCAATATGTGTGTCAGGGTGAGCTGGCAAAAGTATGTTAACTGGTGTTGAAGTGGTGCCAGGGAGCACAGAAATGAGCAAGGAGGCAGCTGGCAAGTATTAGACCCTCCATGTAAAAAGAATAGACTTCAAATAGACGTCAGTGTTTGCAAGTCTGAAAAGAGAGTGTGAAGAGAAGAAGAAGACTTTAATCAAATCAAGAACAGGTGACAGTGCTCAGGGAAAATGGCATCAACAAAAGGGAGAAGGACTTAGTACACGTAAGTTTTTTGTTAGAGAGATCAAGAAGCAGCTACTGGCTGAGAAGGAATGAGTCACCTCCATCATAACATTGATGCATGGCAGAGTGTGCATATAAAGAATCCTAATGTCATGGATGTCCAAGGGTAGTCAGTATGACCTTTATCCCTAACATTACCTAAGTTACAACGATACATTAAAATGTAAGTAATAACTTATTTCCTAGAGATTGTCAGAAAAATGGGTCAGCTGTTTGTGAGCATGATGACTTGTTCTTTGGGTGCAGATAGGATGTATAGGGATAGAAGCAGTTCTAGCTGATGACTTAATTATTAAAATTTATGGATTTTTGACAGGACATTAAAACCCTGAAGTACGTTAATTTTATACTTGAAAGATCGAACGTATAGAAAAAGAGAGTTCCAAATTTTGTTAAACATGAGGGCAGATATTATTTGTGAATTTCTAGCTCTGAATACTCTGTGATTAAATGAATTCAACTCAGAATATTCTGTGATGAAGTGAATATTCACTAAGAAATTAAATAATGTCTCCCCTTGCATTTAATAAAATTTGGAACTCTCCTCTTCTACACATTTGATCTTTCGAGTATCAATAACTATAAAACAGACTGCAGGTAGGGGTCTGTGGGTCCTTTTTTGAAAAGTGACAGTCATGAGATCTGTCCAGAACTAGCAAAGAGGCCAGGATGAATGGGGCAAATATTATTAGTCAAATCATCTAAGACTAGGGTAAGTGGGCAATGCCAAGAAGCTGATGGTGGAAGATGAGCTGTCTGGGTGAGAGTCTGGTGCATGAATTATGTTAAATGGTACTGTGACTCTTGATTGTTTGTGTGGCCAGAAGTTTTCCAGATGCTGAGGAAGTGTCATGGTGGTTGGCATCTGGGGTGTGAATTAGCATGTTAAAAAATTGTGAAGTCAGTTGCATTGAAAAGATCAAGGACTTGCAACTGCAGACTTGAAATCTTATTGTGTAAAAACCAATTTATGTTCTGAACTCTAGGGGAAATTTTGGGGTAGGGCTCTGGATCCCACTGGATGAATAAAAACCACAAAGCAAATCACAGGAGTAAGAATACACCCTACCAGGAACAGGAAAATGTCCTGCTCAGCAATGCAATTATGTTTAGCAGATCAAGAAGTATGGGGATAATGTGAGACATGCCAAAAGACAGCCTGAGACAGACTTTGTAAAGAAAATTAAACAAATAGCAAAAGGTTATTCAGCTGTATAAATAAAAAGAACACAGGAAAGCATAAGTGAGTCCACTACACAATAATGACAGAGCAGAGATTAAAGATAATCTTGTCATGTTGCCAAAAGTAAACGAATACAAAGAACAAACTGATGCCCTTGGAGTCTTAATGAGAGCAATTTCCTCTGTAGGCTGGTGTTCATTAGCTGTCGTTGGTAGAAGAGTCAAAAACCTGATGTTTCTGTAAACACAAGTCTTACATAGACTCCAGTGAGATGTTTATCAATCATTTGTAACTGTAATTTGTTATCAGCACAGGTGTAGACTTGAGTAATATTGACATGAAAAGCTATCATTAGCGTGACAGATAAATGGCTCAATTGCAACTGTGTAAGAAGAAGTGAAACTGTTGGATTGAGGGGTATTGACTACATGTGTATTGTAGCTTTGGCAAAATCATACAAACTACAGCTATTTTGGCAGTGAATGAATAAATAACGACTAACAATGTTAATAATATATGGATTCTGAACCTGGATCTCTCTTTTCACCTCTGGTTGCCTTTGTCTGACAGTGTTGCAGTATGGCAGATTAAGATGTGAGGCTAAACAGAGTGTTCTTATTTACTGAGTTTGCAAATTTTTCTGAGTGGGGCAGCATTGCATTTTCCAATATTCAGTGTCAAATACTTCTAAAGTATTATGTATTTTGCTTAGGCAGTGCTTGCTAACACCTTCCTGCAGTTTTTCAGTTGCATAGATACTGAACTGACACAATCAAGTTTGCCTTGTAGCACACTTCGTATAGCAGCAATTTTCAATGTTGAATCAAGTTCCTTTCATGTAGATAGTTTGAAAGGAGCATTGTTAAAACTGACATGGTGGTTTCTGTTACCTGGACATAGGGAAGCAGCCATATAGTTATAGGGAAGAAAGATTAAGAATACTTTGAAAATTCTTTTGTACCTCTTTGTGAAGATGATTTACTGTCTTCAATGCCTAATTTCCTACACATTGAATCAATATCCAGTTCTGAATGTGAAGGACTGTTGCCTTACACGCAAGAGCCTGCGTCTCAAAACCTGGCCTTAACACAGTTGAAGTGAACTAAAAAATTTCTTCTATTTACACCAGCAGATTTTTTGATCTTTCTAGAGATCAGACATATAACATGGGGGGAGAGAAATTACAGTATCCAGTTCTCAGATGGAGTTACTGGGATATAAGAGGTTAAATATTTGCCTGGGGCTTTACTATTATGTTTTTTCTGCTAAGATGACTTCATGTCCAGTCCAGGATCCTGTGCCCACAACCACATCCCTGAGCTCAAGTAACATGGTGTTTTTAATTCAAAATAGTTGACTGTTTAATAGTATAGGCTAGTCACAAATGCACAAGCACTGAAATGTCAGTTTAATGCCTGTACTGATCCCTCAACATCCAGTAGTTCCAAAAGGGGATTATAGGAAGCACAAGGAAAGACTCAATAATTCTTTGGAAAACAATTGCTAGAGTACTTCAGCTTAATACTGTGCAAAGGTATTGCCCCAGTGCAATGGAAATGAAGATGTTTTGAATGAGGTCACAGCAGCTTGAGTATTATTTCAAAGCCTGAATAGCTGTCATTTGAGGAAGTCTATCCTCAAACTGGTAGGCTGAATAACTGATAAGTCTTCAATAAAGATCTATGCACCTGAGAAACTCAGAATTGAACTCAGATATTCAGGGACTCAACTGCAATATTTTGTCCACAAGAAATGTCTTTCCAGGAACAGAAAATTCTTGTCTTGGATAAGAAAGGACTTACATGACAAGACGTCCAGCTGAGTGTTCACAGAGGAAAGTCCTGCTTACCCAACCTGATTTCCTTCTATGACAAGGTAACTCACCTAGCTGATCAAGGGAAGCCAGTTGAGGTAATCTGTTTGGATTTCAGTAAAGCTTTCAATACTGTATCTCACAGGATCCTTCTGAACAAACTGTCCAGCACCCAGCTGGTTAAACACATCATGGGCTGGGTGAGCAACCGGCTCATGGTTCAAGCACAGAGAGTAATAGTGACCTGTCACTGGTGGGGTTCCACAGGGCTCCATCTGGGGCCCTGTGCTCTTTAACATCTTCATAAATGACTTGGTCCCAGCACCAAGCCTGACAGAGTTCAAGAAGTAAAGTTTATACATTAACATTAACTAATTAATAAAATTATAGATCAAGATTTTGCATCTTAATAGCATTATACATAAAATGTTGAGTCCAAAGAGATATTGATGTCCTAAACAGAAAAAAAAAAAATAGAATGCAATTTCATTCCAAATATGTTCTTTTGGGGAAGGGACAGGGGGGAGGGTTGAGTGGTGGGTATTTTTAAGGCAGTTTGTGTTATTGTGAATTTATTTAGGATGTTTTATTTTGTAGTCAGACATTTTGTTGCTGTGAGTCTTTAAAGTTTCTGACAATAAAGACAAAAGCTTTGGTAAAATTGTGATTGTTCACTGATGGTCATTATGGTATAGGCTGTTTTTCCTAAAATATAATCTATTATTCACAGCTATAAATAATTTTGTTTGGAAAAATAGCTGTTGTTAACCTGAATGAAAATCTTGTTGATTTAAGCCAGTGAGACATACATTTATTTGATTAGTTCTATGCCAGTGCTTTTGATGATAAATTTTCTTCCAATGCTGTTCAAATTAATTGATAAATGTTTTTTTCCTAGAACCAAATAGTTTAGAAATCTAACACTTACTATTTTTTTGTTTTGTATTTATGAGAGCCACTTTATACTGCTTCTTCACGCAACTTGTTCCTACTTAGCTAAATGATCTCTTTCTTTTTTCACTCCTGACTTTCTGAAGGTGAGCAGGGCTTACACAACGTCAAGGCCTTTTCTGCTTCTCACATGACTCCACCAGTGAGGAGTCTGGGGGTGCAAAAGGGGGTTGAGTGGGGGCACAGTCAGGACAGCTGACCCCAACTGACCAAATATACATATATATATATATATGTATATATATATATAAGTCCCTTCCCCAAAAGAACATATTTGGAATGAAATTGCATTCTAATTTTTTTTTTCTGTTTAGGACATCAATATCTCTTTGGACTCAACATTTTATGTATAATGCTATTAAGATGTAAAATCTTGATATATTATATATATATATATATACGGTGTCATGCTCAGTCTATAAAGCTGGAGAATAAGAAGAAAAGGGGAAACGTTTGGAGTGATGACATTTGTCTTCCCAAATCACCATTATGTGTGATGGAACTCTGGTTTCCTAGAGATGGTTGAACTTGTCCATGGCAAGGGGCAAATGAATTCATTGTTTTGCTCTGCTTTGCCTATTAAACTGTCTTTATCTCAATCCATAAATTTTCTCACTTTTACTCTTCCAATTCTCTCCCCCATCTCGCTATGGTGGGACTGAGAGTGGCTGGGTGATGCCAAATTGCTGGCTGGGGTTAAAACATGACAATCCTCTTGGTGCCCAACATGGGGCTTGAAGGTTTTCAGATAACAGGGGATTTCATTGGAATAAGCTAGATCAAATTTATAACTGTTATTGCTGTTTAGCTATGAATGGACGGCTTTTATGCTTGCTATGGGACTTGCTTGCCTGTATATTAGTCTTGTGTTTCCTGGTGGCTGCTTTTTTACTTTTGCTGCTTGCTGTAGTGTTGTGCTGCCTATCAGCTCACTCTGCTGTGCCTTGGGAGCATTTTGATAACAGCAATAGTGACGCACCTAGGCTGGCCAATGACCAGGGCATCACTGCTGTTTCTCTGCTGCTGTATTGGACAGGCTGCAACTCCAATGTGAACCTCAGTCAAAGGATCTTTGACCTGTACATGAGTCCATGTGGGAGCAGGACATCCTGAAGTGTTTGTAGTCATGAATAAGTCCATGCCAGAGGAGGTGCATCTCAAAGTATCTCTTGCTGTGGTTGCATCCATGTCATAGCAGGTGTACCTCTGAAGGGACTGTGGCCCAAGGTTAAGTCCACAGTTGAGAAGGTGCACCTTGAAGCCTCCATGGCAGTGAATAAGTCCATGCTGCAGCAGGTATACCCCTGACTCGTAGATAAGTCTCAGAGCATGTCCAACTCTGACTGGACTGCAGTAAGTCCAAGCTGGAGCAGAGGCAGGGGGAGGAGTTCATTGCAATGTTAAAACCTAAGGTCTGGTCCAAAGGGACCAGTGGTGGAGATTGTAATGGAAGTATATTTAAACTGTAGTAACCTGTGATTTGAGTAGCATGTTATAAGAATTATGATAGCAGGAACTCTCTGAATCATCAGAAGACAATTTTGCAAGTAGCAGTGCAAGTGCAGCACTGACCTGACCTGAGCTACTTTGTTGTCCAGTAACCACACAACCACCAAAAAAATGTTTAATGGAATAAAACGAATTCCTAACTTCGGGAAGTGTAAACAGAGAGGAGTTATGTATTTCACTTCAAAAGCAAAGCAAAACAAAACAAAAGGCTTTATAACCCATCTAAAACCAAAAAAGTGAAAACCCCAAGCCAAACTACAAACAAACCCACAACAAAATGTTTGTCTATTTATTATGGTCCTCCTTGGTTCTTTGATATGTTTAAGTAAGTAAAAAATAAGGTTGGGTAAAAAGTGTTGCTCCTGTTTCATTTGTAGAGGGATAAGTCTGCTGAAATCCATAGCAATGTATATTAGTGTCTGCATTTCATCTTGTGCTTTTAGTGCAGAGCCAGGGACAGAGACAAGCTTCACTCTGCTCTCTTTCACAGAAAAGCCCATTACAGTCTGTGATTTCAGACAGTGAGTCATCCCTGGTCATGTGAAACCACAACCTTCTTCCTTTCTGTTAAACGTTGACCTGTCTACGTTGTGACAGATGAACCACACCTACCTTATAAGTTGTATAACATTCTGTCCTTTTTTGTCTTACTTCAGCAAATACCACACCTGTGCTTCTGTTTTATACTTTCTAGTCCAACATACACTGAGTGTAACAGAACCACTGCAGGGACTTATAGTGTGAAAAGTTTGCAGGGAGTGGTAACGTCAAATTTTCCATTCCTCAGCAGTGAATGGGAAGAGGTTGAACAGAAATAATGGTGTATAATATGAGGCACCTGTTAGCAGCTGCTGCTCTGCCTCCAGTTTTCAGCTTTGCTGATTAATTACCGTTTTGTTTTGCTTGGTGTCCATCAAGTTGCTGCAACTAGCTGTACTTCAGGCACTCTGTGTATTTACACAGAGAAAGAAATATTTTAGCACCTGCATGTTAGAAATAAAGAGATACATTCATCTTGATTTGGGGATGTGATTGCCCTTTGTGTTAAGAAATCAAACACCTATAGCTATGTTTCAAGGAGAGGAATTAGAAGTACCTTTCCAAAGCACAGCTAACTCACATATTTATCTTGCTTTCATTATTTGCTGTCCCTGTAGGCACAAGGGGTGCTTCAATCAAGTCATACACCTGCCAAAGTATAATACCCGGTATATTTAAAATTTCTCCTCTAAGTTATTGTCTGCAGGTAGATTCCCAGAGTGAGGCCATATATTCAGTGGTGGCAAGGTCTGTATTCTACCCCAACCACAGTATGGTGGCGTTCCTTACCCTCTTCTGCCCACGCCCTGCACACTCTTGCATAACCTTAACTCTTCTCAGCCACTAACTTAAATTTTACTCATTATTTTGGGCACTGCTCAAAACTTTCTGTAGTGCAGTTTTGGGGGTGGTGGTGGGGGGGTGGTGGGCTGTATTTATTTTGTTCATTCTATTTTTATTCTTTAGCATTTAAATTAACTTCTTTTTCTAGGACTCTCTCGTTTTACTCACATATTTCTACAGCTATGTCTTCTAGCTTAATGTCATTTTTCATCTGAGACATCAAGCTTGGCAGAAGAAAAATGCTTGAAGAAACTTCAAAACTTCATCTTTGGCAAAGCGCTGAGTTAGAAATTGGAATTCAAGTGCTTAGATTTTAACTTTGTCACCGCAGCCTTCAAAGAACTCATTGAACTTGTGATTAGGAGGCTTGTGTTGAGTTCTCACAGCTACGTTTTAGTCGCAGGGGCCTGCAGGGGTAGCTTGTGTGAGAAGCTGCCCGAAGGTTCCCCCATATTCAACAGAACCAATGCCAGACAGCAACAAGACGGACCTGCTGCTGGCAGAGGCTGAGTCCATCAGTGACAGTGACAGTGCCTCTGCAATAACATATATGAAAAGAGGAAAACCTGTACAATTGCAGCCAAAAGAAAAGAGTCAGAATATGTGAGAACAATAACTCTGTGGACACAAAAGCCACCAGTGAAGAAGGAGGGGGGGGAGGAGGTGGTCCAGGAGCTGGAGTAGAGATTGCCCTGGTGAAGCCCCTGGTGAGGCAGCTGTCCCCACACAACTCATGGAGGTCCACGGTGGAGAAGAGATCCACCTGCAGCCTTTGGAGGACCCCATGCTGGAACAGGTGGATGACTAAAGGAGGCTGTGACCCCTTGGCAAGCCCATGCTGGAGAAAGCTCCTGGTAGGACCTGTGGCTCTGTGGAGAGAGATGCTGACAATAGAGCAGGTTTGCTGGCAGGACCTGTGACCCTGCAGGAAACCCACGCTAGAGCAGACTGTTGCTGAAGGACTGCACTCCATGGAAGGGTCCCATGCTGGACCCTGTGGGAAGGACTCATGTTTTAAAAGTTCATGGAAGACTGACTTCTCTGCCAGGGACCCCACTCTGGAGCAGGGGTAGAGTGTGAGGAGTCATCCCCCTAAGGAGGAAAAGTGGCAAAGATAACCTTTGATGAACTGACTGCAATCCCTATTCCCCATCCCCCTGCTGAGTCCCCTGCACTGCTGAGTGGGGAGGAGGGAGAGGAATTAGGAGTGAACTTAAAACCCAGGAATAAGGGACTGGTGGAGTGGAGGTGTTTGGGATTTGTGATTATTTTCTTCTTACTCTACTCTGACTTGATTTTCAATAATTAAATTTCCTCAAGTTAAGTCTGTTTCATCCGTGATGGTAACTGGTGAGTGATCTCTCCCTTTTCCTTATCTCAGCCCAGGAGCCTTTCATTGTATTTTCTCTGTCCAGCTGATGTGGGCAGTGATGGAGTGGCTTTGGTGGGCACCCAACATCCAGCCACGATCAACCCATCACAATTCCAATCTCACATCTCTGCTGTGAGAATGCAGTGCATGGTTCCTCAATATACGAGTCCTGCTAAACCCGAAGACACCCTGGCTTACTTACTGACATTCCAGCCTGCACTGACAGCATATTTGGACCAATCTTGGAGTTCTAGGGAAATGGAGCAAAGGTAACAATTCCACAGTCAGAACTGATGTGGATTACAAAGTGGCATATAGGGCTGACTTGTAGTTATTCTTGCAGTTCAGGAAGTTCAGCATTCTGTCTCCTGGTGACCCACCACTGTGAAGTATAGCTCCAGATTTTCTGCAGAGTTTCTGCAAAGAATTTTCCCATTTCAATGTTCATTTGAAGGATACCTTGGACCATACCTTTGCTGATGTTATCAATTGCAACACAGTATTTTAGAGCAGCCTTTCAGTAATTTTGCTTTTCAAAATTCTTCCTGTCAGGGGAACCTCACAGTTTTTGAAGCTGTAATGCCAGACACCAAGAAGAGTGAATGGGGAAATAGGTGCTTACTTAAATACAAAGTTGTTTATCATGAAAGTTTTTCAGAAGTGGTCTTCACAGCCTTACATAAACCACAACATCAAAAGATATAGAGGATGTATTTGGCTCTCAGTTCCTGAAGCAACATGAGGTCACATAGCTGACTGCTCATTGTAATCCAGCACATTCTCATCTACAGAGGTCTCTTTTACAGACACTGAAGGTTTCCCACAAGTAGCTCATCTTCCCTAACACGATTACCTGTCCCTAAAAATTCTCCATAATGTATGTCCCATAAATCCCTTGTTAAATGAGTCTGATTTCTTAGAAACATGATAGAGTTCATGGTGTCATCATTACTCTAATATCATGCACTGATTATATATGGTAATTAAAGTCTGAAAGCCCTAATCAAGAAGCTGTATTTAAGGTAGAAACATTTTCATTCCTCTGAGACCATAAGTGCGTTTTTCCCTGGGTTGATTAGGTCTTTTCCAAAGAGTATTTTCTAAGCAGACACAATCTCCTTTTCCCTGACTTTCCAGTATCAGCTGTGATGGTTCCTAAATATTCTTTGTACCCTTAAGCTCCTTGAACTTTTTGATGAGTCCAAACATCAAGCCCTAGAAAAGATCATAGTTTTACAGACAATGACGAGATGAATCTTGTGGCAATAACTCTCTGAATTGTGATGCACAATCCACCTTCTCTTTTTACACCTTTCAGTTGAGTCTTCTCCAGACCATCAGATGACCATTTTTATTTGTTTCCTAATTTTCTTTGGCAATACTAATATCCCCAGTGCAAATAAAAACAAAAAAATAATAACTTTCTAATTTTACTTGTCAAAAGATTTCTTAAATGCAAATGTTGGTGACATACTGCAGAAAAAGTTAAGCAAATAAACATGTATTGAAGCACTGTGAGAAACAAAACTGTGTAAACACATAAAAGATAATATCACACAACTAATATTCAAGTACCACAAAAATATCTAATGTTGTAGCACAGTATTTTAAATATGCCATGGTACACCTACCAAAAGATTGCTTGACAATGAACAAGCAGAAAGAAAGAAAATTAAACTTGCACACTGATTCAAAAGGTTATAAAATTAGGTCTTCTGAATGTTCAGCTGTGGAAACATTTTATTAGTATATTTTTCTATAAGAATATGAAATTAATCTTGAGAAACACAAAAACTCTATGGAGGCACATAATCTGAATAAAATCATGACTTGAAAGTGAAGATTACAGGTATAGGTTATGTTCTTGATTCTGGAATATCTCTGCATGTTATAATACCATTTGTTTTCTCATTGAATTCCTCGGGTTTTAATGCAATGACTTACAGAAAAAAAGTATCCATTGAATCAGATTTTGGGTTGGAATTTCTCTTAGCCTCAGCATGTTAGACTGTAAAATAGGAAGAACTTTCGTCCTTATTTTTGTCAGGACAGAATACAATTTTTTTCGAGTGATGAATTCTTGCAGAAATATTTGGAATAGACCATATTATGTAAAGATTCACATGTGGATATAAAATGCAGTTTTGGTTGGGTTTTTTTATTTTTTTTTTCTCTTTGAACAGATTATCCTATCTCTGAAGAATATCTAGATCTTCTGGTACTGTCACATACAGACAGTCAGTGAACCAAACTCCTTTGTCTCACTTTACCAAAAGACATTTTAATCAATTTATGTATGAACACTGTCTTCACATACCTTGTGGACAGCATAAAACCCACACATGATTGGAACAGAACAAGGACTTACGAACTATCTAAATTGAATTATATATAGGGAAAAAAAGTAAAGAGATTGTGAGAAAGAGAAGAGGTGGAGAATGATCCTGGAAGTCTTTGCACAAAAAGAGCCTCCTGAATCCAACCTAACTGAAAAAAAAAAAAAAAAAAGAAGCACTGGAGGTGAATCATCCAGTCTTCTCTACAGTCTTGGCTTCTGCACATATGTAGGCATGAGTGTGTGTTTGTGACACATGCGAAGTGATCTACCTCACCCCACGAGTCCAGCTATGACAGCAGTCACTGAACACGCTCCAAGACTGAACATCAGGGAAGGAAAGTTATTATATCTGTTCTATATGTCAGGCTCTTGCTGACATCCTGAAATGTGTTAAATTTAATGTGAAAGCCATAAGTGGCAAGTCCATCAAAACCAGAATGAGTAATAATTTTTTTGAGTCAAACGGAAGTGTTCTATTTTTTATTTCTTATGAAATCTGGGAAGAGTCTGCTGGTTTGAGGGAGGGATTCAGTGAGACAAATGTAGTTATTAAAAATATTATGCTTTTCTTTTGGATAGCACTTCGCAAACAGGCATGTTTTACTTTATTAGTATTCTTGTAGTAGAAAAATAGATTGAGCTCTTAATAAAGGTCTGAAGACAGATTCTTTTTTTTCACTGTATTTCAGCTAAAAATTTAAGCTTTGTGTCTTTTTGTAAGTGTTATAGCTGCTAGTGAAAAATACTAGTGCCATTCGGTCTAACTATAAGTGAGAAAAAGCAACAGTCTAAAAGGCACATTACACCTACAAATACTCAAATAACTGACATTTAAGACTACCAAAAGAATGAGGAGGGCAAATTTCATGTCACAGGACCACAAACTAAACCAAGAAACTCTGTCAGAGCCTGCTGTGTACAGAAAAGCCAAGGGAAGGATGTACAGAGTGCTGCACTTCAATCACCTTGGAGATAAGATCAAATACAACCTCCTGATGCAACTTCCTCCCCCAGGGGAGAGTGATTCAGTCCTTACACTTGCACTTTCAGGTGAACTTGAGGAATTAATAGGATGTTACAGTCTTTAGGTAGTGGGAGCCTAATACTGGTGGAAGGTTCATACTTTGGCTTGGCAAGCTTGTGTGCTGAGCAATTGTGAGTAAAGAGCCAGTCTGGAACTTTTAGGGTTGTGGTTGTGACCATTTCAGGGGGAGTTTTCCTTAGAGGCATGAAAACTTTGTTTTCATTCCATGCTGCTCTCATATTGTCATCCATCTCAGCAAAAAAGTACATATAAACTATTTAGCATAAACTCAAATATATCTGCCTGAAAATAATTATCCATAACAAATTAATGGCCATTAGAATAGTATGGTCCAAGAAACACTTTTAAGGTTCAGTAACTTTATATCTGTCATGCTTACTGTCCTGAAACAGTAAAGAATTAATCTTCATTATAGCATTGCCCATAAGATGAAAACTTTTTGTTTGTTTTGGAAAATTATTAAGCAGTAATAAGATGATACCTATGCTAAGGCTGGCCTTTTATTCCTGATGATGTGTACAGATCATTTCAGCTTCATCTTTTGCTGCTTTATTAAAAGAAGTGGTCTACCACTATTTATTTATCCAAAGAAAGCGTCTAGCCACTCCTAGAAACAGCTGGTTTCCATTCTTCTTTCTGCATACTCCTACAGTAATTAATTAAAGTCTGGAAAAGATGTTGTCCTCCTTACAGGTGAAAAACTAGAGTTCAGGGAGAGCAAGTGATTAACTGAAGTAACAGACTCTGTTTCAAAAAAGGGGCTTAAACTCTGCTCTACTCAATCTAAAGTCTACATACTGAATTAACCGTAAAATAACTCATATGTCTCAGCTAACTAAACTCATTTGTTAGGATAAATATTTTATTATGCTATTGCCAACTGGTGCCATTATGTAAAAAAGAAAACAAGGAAACCATCAGTTCTGGGATAAGATGCACTGCTGAGTGATTATGATTAATTTTATATTTGTGCTGTTTTATTGCTAACATTTAGGCATGTATTTATTATGCAGCACTTTTTAACACATCACAAAATCGTTGGTCTAAAAGGGTTTTAGAAGGTTACACAGTCTGTCTCCCAGATCCAAAGCAATGTTAATTACACCTGTGTTATCTCTAGTCAAACACTCACATCAGACTCCCAGTGGTGAAAATTTCACAGCATTTCCATTAACCTATTTTGTTGTTTTGCCATCTTTTACTTTACAAAACTTGTCCTGGTATCTAACCTGAACCTCCCTCACTGTCTTTTAAGATTCTCCTATTTACTCTGGTCATGAAGAATATTTTATTTGATCTCCTACTGTAAATTTTTTTTAGTGATTTGTATACCAATAACTGCCATGATCTCCCTCCAGAATCCTTTTCTTTAGGCTGTACAACCCAAATTCTTTCAATCCTTAACACTTAAACACCTAACCGTTCCTGCTGATCTGCCTTGGACTTCCTCCTTTTGTCCCACATCCTTCCTCAATATACTCTAGGAGGGATCTCAGTTGAGTTATGTAAAGAGAAAGGACTTCATATGCTGATCAAAATAAAGTGCTCAGCACAGGAAGCTATCTCTCTAGCTAAGCTAGATATCTTTTGCTGTCTAAGAGTTTTGTCACTTTGAAAGGCATCCTGTAAATGCTGATGCATGACAAAAGAATAAATTTGGGGGCAATGGGGTTTTGCGAGAAGAAAAACCGTCATGCATATAATTCACTTAAAAGACCGAGTGGGTCCTGCTCACATTTTTTATTGGCATTTAAGGCAATGTTTGCACAAATACATCTTTGTTTCCAAGGCCACAAGCAATTTGCAATTAGCCTCTGTGACTGCTAGCTCTGGAAACTAACCAAGAAAATGGTTCTTTTTAAAAATGTAATAATGAAATGGAACATAGAGTGCTGGGAATATTTTATAAAGGATTCTATGCTCTGCAGTGTTATTTATCTTCATGGCTACTATATATTGCTCCAAAGTTATCCCTCTCAAAGTTGCAAAGATAAATGCCTTGGCACAATACTTCATTATATATTCTCTCTCTAGGTATACCTCATGTAAAATAGAGATGTGTTCCTCAAACATTGCCGATGGATGACAATTTGTGAACACTTGCCCTGAACAGTTGCCATTAGAAAATGGCAAGTAGCAGTGGCAGAGGATGCTTGGGACCAAATCTACAGAGCCAGAGCTGGAGGCCAGAAATGTCTCTAATCTAGACAAGCCCAGACACTTGGCTCCTGCAACTTTGCAATGGCCAAATGACTCAAGGTGAGACCCTGAGCTTCATTGGTTCCTGGAGATTTTCTTTGTTCCTGGCATAGTGGCTTATTCTTATGTATGGATGTTTTCCAAAGTCGGATTAGAATTTTTCTTTTTTAATGGAGAACAGTATCAAAGAAAACACCATGTATATAACAACAGCCCTGATGCACCATCACAAGTCTAAAGTGTTGGGAATGGAAAGAATGAAGGATAGGTGAGATAGCTGCAGAGACCAGCTGTCTCCTGAAAGACAATGTAGCTAACTGTTTCAGTGATCTGTGGAGTAAGTCCAGAAGAAGGTGGACACAAGATATGGAGAATAATGAGCAGAAAGCACAGCAATCGACTATCGTTGGAACAAGAGACCTAAAAATTTGTCAAGGTATAAGAATATATATTCATATCACACATTATTAACAAAAGTGACCAATGCTTTTAAATTCACATAACAATTCCCACTGATCTCCATTCTTGGTTTAGAAAATGGATGTTGTCACGATGGAGCAGTAGCTGTTCCAGGACTTCCTTAATTTTGTAGAATCTGATGAAACCATATACACATGGGAACTTAAATGCATATAATCAAGACATTACCATTTAATATCATTTTCAGGCATCTGATCCTACAGTTTCTAAATTAAGACAAAAAGGAAGTGTTTCAGCTTCAAGAGTTTCAGTATATTCTAATTCTTTGAGAAAAAAAAGTGCTAAGGTAGAAAATAGACTAGTTTGGAGGGTGAAACAATGTGAATTTAGACAAGCTCACTAATTATGTAAAATACTTATTCATGATATTCTCAAAGGTAAAAGTACATCCGTACTTCCATGGTAGAGTCAGTACAGCTCTGAGGATTTTATTTTCTATTAGCTAAAATAATAAATTAGAATGCCTATTGACACAGTTATGATATAAGAAAATTTCTTTTGAAAATACGAGGTTGGATCTAATATTCTTAGTCATCTTCAGATGGCTCTGGTGTGTGTAACCAGGATACTCCTTATATATGCCCAAAGGATATTTGCGTCCAAGATTACTACAACCAAAGTGACACATTATGCAAAAATTCTTATCATCAGTACTCCTTTTAATACTAGCATTTGTCTTTATTATTGTCCCGATTTGGAATCTGCATCAAGTTTGACTTCTAGATTAGTGCATTCGCCTCAACAGAATTTTCCACAAATAAGGAATACACGTACATTTAACATTAGCCATTCAGCAAGGATTTAATATTTTTTTTCTGATTACAGCACCGTAACATCTGTTAACAACTAAGCAGAAAAAACAGGAAAAGAATGTTCATGTCAGTTATAATGAGAAAAATGTTAAAAATCAAGATAAATGTCTAAAAATTGCCAAATTTTGTTGTAATAATCTGCATATTTTATTTAAATACTGTATATGACAGCAGCGCAGAGGAGTGAGCATTTCTGTGACAAAATATCTTCAGTGGAAGAGGTTATTTTTTTAAAATAGATTGTCTATTTTTGTTGTTGTTGATGTTGTTTGTGATGTGTTTTATCTCAAAATACCTTACATAAACTAGCTGAAGGCTTTCACAGCTGAGTGCTTACACAGTACAACATTCATTTTTTCAAATATGATTAAATACATTTATTTGCATGCAAGATGATTAATAGGTGAATCTTACACCAAAGAAAATGAAAGCAGAACCCTGAACCATGTCATAACTGCAGTCTAATTCCAGCCTGTCAGATGAAAATATTGCCAAAAGATTAATGTTTGATGCATTGTCTCCCTCTCTAGTTAGCACACAAAATCACTATGATTTTTAAGAAAGAATTATTCCAAATAAAGTAATCATTTCACTAGAGATGATAGGTTAATAGAATCGCCTCCACCACAGAAATCTGTTTGCCTTTCCTGATATCTTATTTGAAACTCTTGCCAGCACATTCAAGATTTAGCAAAGAGGATTTTTTGCAGGGTCAAAGCCCCAGAGATTATTGTGCCAGGAAAGGTATCACTATTTTGCTCTCTCTTTCATTTCCTATTTCTTGCTATTTTTGATAACACCTTCTAAATTAGTAAGTATCTCACTTTAGGGAGCAAGCTATATGACCTGAAATGTATTAGTCTTTTCCAAACTGAAAATGCTAAAGTGCAGAAGGAGCAAAATTTTATTTCAGTGCACTATCTCAGCTCTTATCAAAGTATAAAACCTGCATGAAAGGTTGATATTTGCAATTTATTGCCCATTTTACCACTGATCACTTTGATGCCATACTATAGGTCTCCGGCAACTGGATTAGACTGCCTAGAGTCAAACAATCCCAACAGTGTGATTGCAGAACACATCGAGATGAAAACCTGAGCTCATATGAAGTGGGAGAGAGAAAGCAATTTATCTTCATTCCCTTCAACTTCTTTACAGTACTAGGAAAACTTTCTTGCTTGAGGATCTTCTCAAGCTCTTGAGAGCTTAGCAGCTACTGAAGGTCCAAGTAAAGTAGCTAGACATGCATAGGTTATGAGGATACCCCAGACACAAACATCCATAGTGGGCAATGCTTGACTAAATCTTCGAATAATTGGAAGTATTTTTAGGGATCTGTACAATGTATATCTTCCCTGAGGATGTTTCTGCAAACAGATTTTTTTCCATTTCCTTTCTCTGCGTGCCGCCAAAAGGAACACAGTCCTCTTTCAAAGCAAAGAAATACTTTGCAATGGGAACAGAGTTAGTAAAGACGTTTCTGCCTTTTAAAATGTAGTTTCTGGCACTTTGAGTTTTCTTAATGAATTCTACTGTTGGAAATAGTCAGAAGAAGTAGTAGCAAAGAGAAGGGGAGAAATCTTCCTGATCGCAGATCCTTAGCAAGCTGGAACAACTTCTAAGAAGGATTTTACACTTTCTGGCACGTTTCAAGTCCTGTGGATCTGACATGCTTGGCATCCTAACAAGATGGTGATTTGCTGCTTTAATTCCCTAGAAAATGGGGAAGACATATTGACTTTGTCCAAGTTAGGTCTGTTCAATAATCTCTACTAATTTACTGCCATGTTTACTCTAATATTCCAGCTTCCGAATAGCTGCAATGAACTGTCATAACATTAACTAAATGTTTTTCTCTGACACCAATTAAGACGCATAATTAAAGCAACCAAAATTAAAATATTCTTCAAACATAGAACATCTCTCCTTTTAGAAGATGTTTTTCTCACTTTCTTTGAGTATGGATTTTTTAGCCAAAACCTTGCAGACCTGAAGATCAATATGGGTAAGAATCTGCCTCAGAAGGGCAAATACTTTAAAGTTCTGAATCTTCCTAACCACTGGGATTTAAAACATTTTATTCCAATAAAGTGGATTCATAACTGGATTATGTATGGAAAATCTATTTCTGGTCTCCTGCCTTAGCAGAGATGTTAATATAGACATATTGGCAGCATAGCTACTTTCCATGATGGAGAAATTGTTCAGGGAAACGACTACATTGGCAAATATGAAAATGTATCACCTTGATAATTTGTTTTTATTGTTACCATTATTTATGTTCCCAGATAACAATAACCTAGATCAGTAAAACTGAAATAAGTGTGTAAATTAAATTTACTTTAAAATGTTTTTTTGATGTGGTTCCTTTTTTTTTTTTCGTTAGTAAACTCAGTGGAGTCAAATCTACGGAATTTATTGCAAATCCTGTGAGATCACCTAAAACTTTTACAGTCATTACTTGTTGATTATTATTAAATACCAGAATCAAAGCTGTAAAAGATTCAATAGCACATTATCAAGATCTCTGTTTCCTACATGCGTATCATACATATAGTAAATAAGTATTAGCATTTTGTGCAGAGGAGATTCCACAGTGGCCTGGGAGCACAGGGTGCTGAAGCAGTCCCTGTTGTAGTTACCTATGTCAGGTGGGTAGATATATAATTTCTGGAAGAAAAGCAGGCCAAAAACTGGAAAGGTAAGAAAGTGAAGATGGTATGAGAGTATCCCAAGAATTGTGAGTTCAGTGGCTAGCAGTCACTGTTCTGATGTATACAATTCTTTACTAAAAAAAAAAAACCCAAATCCAGGGTGCTCATGAATCTTTGCAGTCTCAATCTGCTCAAAACCAACCAATGAAAAAAAAAAAGGCACTCCCTTTTTAAAAATGGGATTTGCTTGGCAGGAGAAAAGATGGAAAAGAATGGAAAGCAGATGAATTGTTTACTGGATACTTGAAACAATCAAGTATGAGAGTAAATCAATTGTTTTCTGTAATCTGGAGATGAGCCAGAAATATTTGATTCTAAAAGGACAAGAACTAATTAAATCATTACTTTTAAATCAAGAATAATTATTTGAGACTATCAGTATTTTAAGGAATTGCCACATGACAATGCAATTTTACTCTAGCAGCCTGCGCCTGAGGTGAGGGGTTGTAAAGGAACAATTTGTTTAAACTGACAGAACCTTATACTAGTGCCTCCATTTAAATATATTTATCAATGATATAAACAACAGTTTTCATGGGGGAAATATAATAAAAGCATAAAGTATTTGAAAAAATCTAAACTTTATTTAAACTTTTTATCTGGGATTTTGAAAGGTTATAAGAATATTTTTCCTTTGTCCTGAAAGAATAAGAATGTCCATTCATCCTGCAGATGAATGAAAGAAAACACAGTGCAAACAAGTAGCAGGGCTGTATATAAGAAAATGCATACAACAGCAGATTTGGAAGGGTTCTGAGGTGCCAATATGTTTAGGAACCTGTTAGCTCTTACTGTCTAGGGTTATTGTCTACAATATTGATAACTACCTAATCAACATAATTCATGTAAAGTTTTTTATCCCAGAATCACCAAAAAATAGGTAAATTGTGTGCCTACCTCTATTGTTTAAAATTAGGAAACAGTACTTATTAAGACACCTCCTGGTGGAAGCCAATGAAGTTCACTGCACACCTACAGGAACGTGCCCTAATATCTCTGTTAAAAACATTTACTATTTTACACATTTTTATTCACTTTCTTATACATATGTAGTACGATCCCTTGATTTATGTCTGCATGATTTGGAGGAAATTTAGCCTTCTGCATCAAGAAATAAAGTACATATATAGATAGATATAGATACAAAAACTTGGCAATAACAACACGTGAAACAATGCATCTTTTTCCGATGCAGTGGTTAATTATATTTCAACAAATGCACTCGCACACATGCTAATTTAGAAATATCATGAAACACAATAATCAAGAGGAAATATCAGGAGGTCATCACCTTAACATGGATGATCTTCTGATTGTTTTATTTTCAGATTTGAGAAACTACATTATTGAAAATATTTATGAAGTATGTATCACCTAATGAAATAGTCTCATATGTTGTAAAATTATGAAAAAATATGAATAAATGTCAGAATGTTCACTGCATTTGTTCTAAAAACAGGAAAGGTATAGTAAATAAGTTAATAGCAAAATTAGACTATCACACATAAGCATACCTGGAGAAAAATTATTCTGAATTGTGAATTCAACCATGTAGATCTGCAATATCCACTTCAAAAGAAAACCTGAAATTTTGAAATTTCCTCTTTTTCTGGCTTGGAAGAAAAACAAAACATTTCTGTGAAATGTCTCTCAAAATTTTGCAGCTCAAACTGAAGTTACATTACAATTTCAAACATATTTTTAGAACAGTAAAATAAGGTAAAATTTTAAACAACTATCATTTCAGAGAGAAAAAAACGTTCTCTCTATAAGAGCATTTACAGAATTATTGAGACTCTTCATACCTCTTCCTCAGTGTGTTTTGTTTAAAGCAGATGGTTCTGGATAAACTTTTATTTTAATGTCATAAGGCTTTTGAACTATTTCCAGCTTTCATAAGTACACCTCCAGGGTGCTTTTGACTGTAGATTTCAATCTTTAACTGTATCTCTATAGATCATTTTCCCACTGGAACTATATGTCTCTACCTTTCATTACTCATAATTTTTGTATTCTGATTTTCTGATTTTAATTGCATTCCAATAGTTACATACTGGCCAGGAAAACACAGAAAACCTATTTGGACATGTTGGGAGCAGGACAGGGTGACACACTAAAGCAAGAATTCCCATTCTTGGTTTACAGGCTGCAGGAGAGAATGGTTTGAAGTTAACAGATCATTTCAGATAGTGGATCCCGAATTTTTGTGGTCAGTGGATCACTGTGAAGCATCAAAGCTTCTCACCATCCACCCAGTATGCACCCTCAACTTTGAATTAAGGGTGAGAGCACTGCAGAAGGAACACTGTTCCAGGGGCCAGCTATGCCTGGTCTTTGCACTTAGCTAGAAGCGCTAAGCACTAGAAGTTTGCAGACCACAATTTCCTTCCACAACTTCCACACATTAGTACAGGCATCTTAGAGACAACCATACCTGAGGACTGGTGGTGGAAAATGCCAATCAACCTCTGAGGCTAAACTTGCCTTCCATTGCCTAATTGCTGCCATACAGTGGTAGAAATAGCAGGCTTTCCTTAACCAGGGAACTTGCCTTCTCAGCCTGGAGAAGAGAAGGCTACAAGGAGACCCTATATCTGCCTTCTAGTACCTAAAGTGGCTTACAAGAAAGCCAGAGAGGGATTTTTCACAAGTGCAGGTAGTGACAGGACACGGGGGAACGGATTCAAACTAAAACAGAGTAGGTTTAGATTAGATATCAGGAAGAAATTCTTTACTCTGAGGGTGGTGATGGCCTGGAACTGTTTGCCCAGAGAAGTGGAAGTGTCCAAGGCCAGGTTGGATGGGGTTTTGAGCAACCTGGTCTAGTGAAAGGCACACCCTGCCCATGGCAACCATGGCAACCATGCAATGCAAACCACTTTCTATGAAAAAAGTACAATCCTGCCATCTAAGATTTCTTTGCAACATTTTGTAAGGATTTGTTTTGAGTGGTGCAGGACAGGCTGTCCTTTCCTCCCTGCCTGCCCAAAGGAGAACATGTTTTCCCTTATTATGGCCTTCTACATAACGGAAGAGTATTTTCTCTCTTTTTTCCTCTCTTTTAAACATAGCATCTAAAGATGGTACATCTGTGATAATAATTTTCCTGTCATCTTTCACCTCCATTTTCCCCTCAGCTTGCTTGTTCCTGTGATTTCATACATTGGGACCCACTGTGTGTCTAGCACATTTACCTTATGTGTTGTTTTATTCTCTGATGGAGACATCAAAAAGGCAGAGAGCAGAATTCACTTCTCCTTACAAACTAAGGATGAAAGCAACCCACCCTTGCAACTTTCCTGTTGAATGGGATTCTGAAGATTGAAATACTGCTTACTAAGCACAGGGATTATTTTGCCAACAAGCTTGTCTAAATTAACTGGAGAAAGAAGAAAGTATAAAATAAAGCTTAAAATGTTTGTTTTCTCTTTGGAGAGGAGGTAAAAGCTGCATAAATTTTCATTATTACCATTTGCACCCCCAGAGGTAAGGTTAGATCAGCATTCGCAGTTTCCAGAGGTTAACAACTCAGCTATAAGGCTTCAGTCTCAGTTTAACATTTGGCAGAGTTGCTTCCTTGAAACAGTACCTCTGGTAAATATATATATATATATATAAAATACCTTCTCCCAAAGGGTCTTGGAGCACTGTAACGCACTGAACTGTGCAACAGCTTGTTTCATCTATCATCAAAATGCAACTACTTTTGCGGTGTAATGTAGTTTCAGAACACAGAAATCTAACAACATTTTAGGTAAGGGCACAGCCTGCAAATTTAGAATTTTTTGGTTTTACTGCTACTTTAAGTTAGTAACATCTTCCCTTTCTCAAGATATGCTTTTGTAGTCACACATATAGTACAGCAATGATGAGATTTGAGAACATATTAAAAGGACAAAGACGTTTTTATACACTTTCAAATCTTCCAACCATTCCTGATTGCAAAGCCTTTTCTAGTACCTTTCTATTCAATAAGATTATGCTCTTACTTATCTCACTGTTGCTTAAGCACAATGGTACATTCTTTAAAGTACAATGAAATTTAAATCTCAAATTAAACTAATGAAAATTAAACATAGCTATAATTAGCTCAGTACTTCCTACTAAAGAGTCAACATTTTGGCACTGACATGTAAACAAGAAGATTATTTGTCGCTTTGCTACTTCAGCAGGATGAAGTGATAGTGTTATCATCAAGAACTTGTGAAGGCAGACAGCAGTGATCAAAATACTCAAATCCATGTGCCTGAAGTTAAGAGTTTTGTTCACTGTTGTGCTGGTTTTGGCTGGGATAGAGTTAGTTTTCTTCACCTTGGCTTGTATGGCAATGCTTTGGATTTGTGCTGAAGACAGTGATAATACAGAGATGTTTTTGTCTTTGCTGAGCTGTGTTTACATAGAGCCAAGGCCTTTTCTACTTTTCGTACTGCCACACTGGCAGGGAAGTTGAGGATGCATAGGAAATTGGGAGGAGACTCAGCCAGGTCAGGTGATCCAAACTGACTAGAGGGTTATTCCAGACCACAAGTCATCATGCTCAGCGTATAAAGTGGGGGGAAGAAGGAGTAAAGGGGAGGATGTTTGGAGTGATGGTGTGTTTGTCTTACCAAGTAACTGTTACAGTGTGATTGGTCCTTGCTCTCCTGGCGGTGGCTGAACACCTGCCTGACCATGGGAAGCAGTGAATTAACTCCTTGTTTTGCTTTGCCTGCATGTGTGACTTTTGCTTTTGCTGTTAAACTGCCTTTATCTCAGCCCATGAGTTCTGATAACCCTTCTGATTATCTCTCCACTCTGCTGGTGGGGAAATGAGAAAGCTTCTGTGTGGGGCTTGGTTGCTAGCTGAGATTAAACCACAACTCTTTAGACTCTGAAATAAAAACAAAATTGTTTTTAAACATGCAACCATAATGTGAATGAGTAAAAGAACTCAAGCTATCCAATAACGATCATGGGTGCCTATATGAAAAAATTCTTCAGAGACAGCTGTGGGGTTAGCACACCAGAAAAGCAAGACACTAGATGGTTACAAGCAAATTCAAGTGGCTCATATAGTCCACCAGACTTGAAAGTGCACTCTTTGCTTTATTCTTCAGAGACAGTGTTAAACAGTTTCCTTAAAAAAAGTGTGCATTGACAAACCAAAGCACTTAAACACCTGTCTACCTCCTTGCAGTAGTGCCCAAGGCTGTATCTACACCAATTAATAACAGAGACGCTTGCAGTCAAGTGGGCTGTTTAATTATTGATGTTTCCTTGGCACAGCTTTCACCCTTTCCAGAGAAATGGCATTCATCAGAAACAGTGCCCAAGAGACAGTTTAGACATCAACATCCTGTTGTGGGGAGGAAAAGGGAGAATCTGGATTTGTGGATATACCTTGTACAAAGACTGGAGTTTGGTCCTGGCTGGCCCTGCGGCCATGGTATGGATGTAGCTCTGGGGATCTCAGGTGCTGAGCCTCAGTGAAGATTAAGCAAGACCAAAGTACCAAATAACTTCATCTAGGGAAGTTTTGAGGAAAAAGTAGGAAACGTTAAGTCTAAGGAGGGAAGCCCTCAGAGCTCTGCAGTGCCTTAATGGGTGAACAAGTTGGGTTTATTAGACGCCTAACCTCAGCCTAAATCCTGCTTTATGTCTGAAAGTCAAAAGAGATTTAGTATGTGGGCATAACATATCAAAATATATGTTAAGGGTGATGGCAAATGAGCTTTGAATTGAAGAAGTAACTTAATTCCAAGCATGTGTCAATTTGCCTGTTACTACTAATCAATTTATAAGGTTGTGCCAACAGACGCAAATGTAAGCAGACTGATTTTGAATCTGAGCATGGCATACTATTTACAGGTACTCAGAGATTGTGTTTCTGATCTTTTTTTAGTGGAATAAATCCCGAACAATGTAAACCAAATTTCTTGAGATCAAAATTAAACCAATAACAACATTAAAATACTTGGGATGTTTCTCTTCTGGTTAAGCTAGTGTATAGATACCCTAGATCCAAAATAAACTCATGGTATTCTTTGAGACAACATTAAAGTAAGAAACATAGATCTTTTCACCTAAAAATGCCTTTGCAACAGTCAATTCAAAGGAGCTTTTCACACTTTGTAGCCCTGGATCTGCTGATTCTGAGTGACAGTTAAATCAGATCTGGCTCTTCTCTTGCAGCTTAATCTCACTTAGCTGGGAAAAAAATGTAAAAGGGACATAGATCAAAGAGAACTCTAGCTGAGGAAGAGAAATGACAGGGAAAAAGATGACCTAAATATTCAAAGCGAGGGATGATTTTTGATATTTCAATTTTGGGGCTCCTGATTTGAGACAACTTAATGGATCTTAATAATCAGAGTGCAGTTGCTCAGCATATTGTTTGAATTCCCAAAAAGAGCCTTATAAACACCTCTAAACCCACATTCAAGCAGGCAGGATCCAAACAGACAAATCTGGTGGAAGCTGGAGTATCGCAATGTTCCCAGGTTTCTAGAAAGAGATTGGTAGTAGCTGAGGTTCTCAGAGATCTTGCAATAAAATCTTTTTCCATGTGTTTTCTTTTCTTTTCTTTTCTTTTCTTTTCTTTTCTTTTCTTTTCTTTTCTTTTCTTTTCTTTTCTTTTCTTTTC
>JAWWMP010000081.1:125232285-125313082 GCA_035047865.1 Dendrocincla tyrannina | reverse complement strand
CTTCTCTTCTCTTCTCTTCTCTTCTCTTCTCTTCTCTTCTCTTCTCTTCTCTTCTCTTCTCTTCTCTTCTCTCTCTTTTTTCTTTTTTTTTTCTTAGCAGACTTCCAGTTCAATGCTCTCTAATCCACTATGCTCGAAGTTCCTTGGTCTCTACAAGCATTCACTGTGAATTGCTTACCTACATTCTCCAAAAGTGGTATGAGCATTATCTCCTGCAGTGACAACACTGAGCTGTTTCTGCGTGGCTGCTTTTCGATTTATAAAGACTTCCTCTCAAACATTCAATATATATAAAGTATATATAAATTATGTGTTGCCTGTTCCATCCTGTGGCCTATGGGTGGAGTAGAGAGTTCCTCCTACCACAGAGCTCCTGTCCATGTCCTCCTGAAGCCATTCAGTTGTTTCCTTCATGCCAATAGCATACTCTGTTTTCCTTTGATTCTGCCTTCTCTTCTGGGATTTCTGCAGACCACCACATGCCTCAAATGGCTTCTCTTCCCTCTGGCAGCTAAGATGGTGTTCCAACAGCCTTGCCCTCCAGGGCTGAACTGCCAGAAGGGGCTCTGGCTCTAGCTCAGCAAATGGAGGCTCCTTTCTACCCTGCGTGCTCAAGCTCAGACCAGTAAGTCCCTGCATTTCCATAAAGAAGAACAGCTCCTCTTGGCTTCCATGTTGCAGCTATGGCTCTGGCCCATGACCCCACAGGCCATCCTTCCAGCCTGCCATCAGCCAACACTCAATACTCTGCCCATCACCAAGACTCAGCAGCATCACCTTGGTATGAGATCACTGCAGAATACTGCACTCTTTTTGAGGTTTAGACTCCCTACATAATTCACACGACAAGGTAAGTGAAGTTTTGAAAATAAAACCATCTTACACTGCCCTTTTGTGCAATAATAAAAAAAAAAATTACCTCTCCCTGCTACGCTGGCATATTGGACTGCTCTCCCAGGGACATCAGAACAGCTGTACAGCATTTCTGTGTGTTTCATAAACGAAGAAAACCTGAAGTTTTTTCCTCTCACAATTCAACTTTTACAATGAAGCAATAAAAAAGAAATTAAAACATCAAATTATATATATTTGAGGCAAGGTGTATGGTAGAAAATTGTAGAACATTCATGTTTCAAATTTTCCTCTTTTCTTTCTCCCCCCAAAAATAAGATCTTATTTTACAGAAAAATCCAAACAATTAAAATACTTGTCCCTGGATTTTTGAAATTTTCTTTTCAAAGAGCTCTTAAAACTCTAGTGAATGGCTTGGGAGTGCATACAGTGGGTTTACTTTAAAGCTGCAAACTCTGGAATCATTGGGATTCTTGCCAGCCCTGTGGTGATTCTGCAGGAAAACTTGGAGGGCTTCAGTCCTTATTTGATTATGCATCAGCGAAATGCCTGATGACTGAGATCTTTCTATAAGAGATATTTTTTTATAAACTTTTATATTTATTTAAGAAACTCATTCGGCAAATATTATGCAAACAGTTCTGATGTTAAATCAACAAGTAATTTTCTAAAACTGTGATAGGATGAAGATGGTTGAGCTCTCCCCCCAGGTGCCTTGACTTGATACCTAACTCAAGGCTCTCTTTCTTTCATTGGGGCTTTCTTCTTTTTCTTCCACCACCCCCCCCTCCCCCCCCCACCAGATTACCCTAAGCAGAGTGTTTCATTGTTTAAGTCCAGATGGAACCACCTTTCATGGATTACAGAGCATATGAACACTAGGATTATTTTATTGCTGGATTGGGGACATCCACTAATTCTGTCCTTAATATGCCCTTTTATTATGAACAATTACATACTTCTCTGAAAACTGTATGATTCCACATGGGATAAAATGACTGCGCTTAATGAGGTGCTTTATGGACACAATTCAAAATTGACTTTGAATTTCCTGGCTTTTGTTGATTTTTGTCACAACCTTAACATTTTTCAAACATAGAATCATTACATTAAAAAAATAAATCTGTATTTTAACCAAGATTTATTATACCCCAGTGAGATAAACCTTGTTTTCAGTTTTCAGTAATAACATGATTTATTTCCAAGCAGCTGAGCAGTAAAAAAAAAGGAGAGATAGACCTGAATGAAAAATAATAATTCTTAACAACAAAAAATATATTTTTACAGGTTCTTTATTAAAAACTCAGTCATCCCCAAGAATGAATATATCAAGTCTCTCATTCTGACAGGTTTGTTACATACTTTGCTTATTCTTAAGTACAATTTAATATGAAAGCATTGATCTGAATAGCTATTTTTAAAGTTTTCTGTACAATTGAGTATCTGACATTCCCTCATGTATTCAGCTGCTGGGCAGACTCAGAATCACTCATGCTAAGTGGTCAGCTACCATGACTCCTTGGAGTTGATAACTATTATATAACTTGCTATTTTGCCATCTCTGGTCTTTGCGCAAAGCTACTGAGACAGCAAGTGTTTGACAAGGCATGTGTAGTATCCTGAACACCACTGGTGGCACAGAGATAGATAGATTTTATTTTCTTCTTTTTTTTTTTTTTTTCTTTTAGTTTCTTCCTTCTGTTTCAGTGTTCTCTTTCCACTGGGTCCAAAGAGCTCCATTTGAATATAATCAGGGCAGCTCAGAGCTGGGACACTTCATCTACTTGGAAGGGAGAGGGGTGATCTCCAGCTACTGACAAGAAGAGAGGGTAGAAGGACTGTGTCCCAGACATAGGCACTAATTGGAACACATTTGCCCCCCAATACATACAGATGAAGCAGGTATATATATATAATATAAATAAATAAACCCACTCATGTCCATTCAGTTCTAGGGGTAGCTGAGTCCCATTTTGCAGCTGGTGACATCTCTGAGCCTTTTGGATAGCAGTTGTTTTTCTCTTGCTTAGATTTCTGTTTTCCACATTTCACCCTCAGAAACAAGTCTGGCATCAGTCATTTTTATCCACCTGGAAAGAGACTGTAATTTATCCCTTTATTGACTGACCACTTTAAGGCTTGTCCCACTCCTCACCCCACTGGTGAGGCTTTGTATCTCCCATGGAGACTACCGATTTAGCTTTCCTATTTGGAAATAGTTGCTCTGTGTTCACTGACACTTTCCTGCCGTGCTTACTCAGTCCCTGGTTCCTCTCAGTAAACATGTCAAGACACAGAGGATTGAGACCAGAATCTGGCTTTCCTCTCACTTCCTTCAGGCCGAAGTCTGATGCCCAGTGTTGCAAATAAGAAGCAGGGAACTTTTCCCCCACCTTTATTCTATTTCTCCGTTTGGGGAAAGAATGTTCTTTTAGGGGCTTGTTTGGACTGTTCTAGTCCAGCACTCTTATTTTGGCACTGGATATGTTATGCTTTCAGGGCTCTCATCTTTTGGGATCATGACCTCAAATTTCTTAACTGCTTTTCTGGTGTATTGCCAATGACACCACCTTTTCAGATTGTCATATCTGTTGGCTTTGTACTGGTACCCATTCCTATGGGCTTAGACCATCTTCCACAGTAAGACTCTGGACTCTATGTCATTAACTTGCCCAGTGAATTTTCATGTACAACATATGAGATCATGTATCCACACATGGTATAGGATACCTCAGATGCAAGATAGCTACTTGCTCAGAGCAGGAAACTGCAAGAGAGTCTATTTAAATTTCTGTGCAGGATAAAAGTCTGAGTCACCCCTTTAAGTGTCTGGGCTTATTATCAAAGGGAGAGCAGACTAAACAGACTTCTAATATAGTGGGTGATCAGACCACCTAAGGAAGCCTCCTACTCTGACTTGTCCTTAGAAGTCTACCTCTTCATTGACTTTGAAGACAGTCTGAAAATACGAGACTTAGTAAAACAAAATTAGCTTCTTTGAGGATCCTTGGGGTCTATTCAGTCATTTCCAGCAGTTCTATAAAGATTTACATTATTTAAATATAGATTGCACTTATGTATTGGAAAAATTATCTATAAAGAAATCACAGTACAGTTTTAATGAACTAAAAAATCCATTGATATGTTTTCAAAGAAATTTTCCTGTGATTAGATACTTTCTTAAGTCAATCTGAGAGTCAGACAACTTTTGAGAGCAGCCCTGCAGGGAGGGATTTGGAGGTTCAGCTGGATGAAAAACTGAGCCAACATTGTGTGTTCACAGTGTTCACAGCCTGAAAAGGCCCAGCCGTATCTTGGGCTGCATCAAAAGAAACGTGGTGATTTTCCCCTTCTTCTCTGCCCTTATGAGACTCCATGTGGAGTTCTGCATCCAGGTCTGGAGTCGTCAGGACAAGAAAGACATGAATCTGTTAGACTAGGTCCAGAGGAAGGCCACAACGATGATCAGAGGAATGGAGCACCTCTCCTGTGAAGACAGACTGAGAGAGGTGGGGTTTTTCAGCCTAGAGAAGAAAAGGCTCTGGGAGATATCACTGATTACTTCCAGTAATTAAAGGGGACTTTTAGGAAAAAGGAAGAGGAATGTTTTACACCAACTGATCATGACAGGATAAGGGGGAATGGTTTCAAACTAAAAGAGGAGAGGTTTTGATAAGATGTTAGAAAGACATCCTTTACCTGGAAGATGGTGAGGCACTGGCACAAATTGCCCAGAGGAGTTGCGGATGCCACATCCCTGGGAGTGTCCAAGGCCAGGTTGGATGGGGCTTTGAGCTACCTGATCTAGTCGGAAGGTGTCTGTGCCCATAGCAGGGGGGGAACTAGATGATCTTTAAGGTCCCTTACAAGCCAATTGTTCTATGATTCTATGAGAATTAGTTTCACAGTAAATCTAGATTGAAGATTCGAACACACTCACCTTTATCTCTTTATGACCTACAAAAGTATCACTGGGGAAGGAAGTCCAGCCAAGATTTACCTTTGTAAAATCTTGCTCTCCAGATCTCACTTTCTGAGCATACCTAATTCATACCTGTGTCAGTGTATGTGTGCACATACACTGTGTGCACATATGTGTACACATATGAAAAGATCAGGCGAAAAGAGCAGCTCCTCACTGTCCTCATAGGAAAATTCTGAGCTGAACATATTTTCATTTCCATAATGGGGAAATTTCTACACAGTCATTGTATTTCTGCCTCTGAGCATCTATAGACAATTTTTCACACTATGAAAAGCATGAAAGGAGTCTGACCAACAGAACATAAATGAAATATGTTGTTGGTCAGTAAATGCCTGAGGGCAGTTTTAGTCTCCTGTACAAACTCTACCTTATCACTCCTCTTCAGAGAGAGAGACCACAAGTCTACATCTTACATATGCTTTCCTCTGTCCATTAAGGATTATATATATATTTTTACACAGCAGTTGTGGTGCATAAATTGCCTGACTCAAATGAACAGACAGACCATTTGCAGTAAGTGAAACTTGTTTCTCTAGGGATTATGTGTTTTCTAATAAAACTTCTAATTTTCATTCAATAAAAAGAGACAGAAAATGGAAAATTGCAGTTCCTGACAAAAATGTGAATTACATTCATATTCACGAAAATGAGGAAGCACAATAAGGTCTTCCTGAAACACTGAGGATAATTTTGATAATTCCTCTGTGATGTTATCATTATGTGAATGTAATACAAAACTAACTCAAAGATCTGGGATTGTAAATACTCTGTCAGAATTCATCCTCAAAGTTAATGCCTATTTCAATCCAAACACCATGGAGGGGGATAAGATTTTACCTCGATTTCTATCTTTTGAAAAAGAAGATATGGAAGAGGTTTTTTTTAAAGATTCCATTCCCTTTGTCATTTTGTGAATAAGAGGAAAAAATAAGAAATAATCATAATAAAAGAGAACCAAAAAACCACTACCCTTTATGAAATATATGAGTCAGAGAATAATACTCATTTTAGCATTTTTAACAACTGAATCAGGATAAGGAGAAAAGTGCATGCAAATTTGACCTTATCAAGTCTAGAAATTTAGCAACAACTAACTTCTTGTTAATATGAAAGAAGTAGTAGTAATGTTGGTGAAAAGTGATATATTGATGATTCATCCCTCTTCATAACACAGGGTAAAGGATGAGGGGGTTATTGAATGAAAAGGAGAAATGGTGATGAAGACAATGAAAAAAATGTGACATTGAAATTTAAAGAAAAATAGTATCCCAAAAATGACCTAAAATTATTATCATTTTGAGTTAGGCTTGTAATGAAACTTGTTTCTAGAGCTCAGCAAGCCCAGTATAATACAAGGACATAAAATACCAGGATACCAACACACACTGCAATTTGATTGAATATTTTGAGTGATGTCTCTCTCCTCACTGAACCAAATATGGAGAACAGGAGCAATGTAGATATAGAGAGCAAACACATTGCTGTGAGGAACTGAGGAAGATGAGGCTCTTAGCAGAGACATGCAAAATGAGATATCTCAAGTCAATCATGAGAATGAATTAGTTTCTCAGTAAATCTAGGTTAAAGAAACAAAGTGGTTGAACCACACCCACCTTTACCTCTTTAAAACTTCCTTTATCTTCTTTAAAACTAATGAGGAAGAAAGTCTTCCTTAGATCAGGCTCATTGCACAGTAAGTTTGATAAAGCTGTAAACTGCATTTTTTGTCACAAACCAGTGAGGTTAAAAAGTTTAAATTTTGAAGTTTAAAAAAATATTTCAGTGGCAAGCAACTTTCTGAAAACATGTAATCATAAGGCAACTTTTGTTGATGGAGACTTTTCAATCACTATTAACCCAGAGTCCATCCTTTACAACATCTCAAATTCTTTTTTTTGGTCAAGCTTTTAATCTATATTTAGAGAGCAACTGTATGTGTTGTGCTGAAAAGGTAGTAGATGAGAAATGTTAGTGGAAGGTGTGAAAATCAACTATTAATGGCCACAAAAAGGTTATTTTAACTTGAAGCTCCTGTGTAATCTTGTAAAAATAAGGTCTACCTATGAAATTAGATACTCTGGCCTCTCTGGGTGGACCCAGGAGACAGGTAAAGGAGGGGGAGAAGGGAAGGGAAGGGAAAGAAGGGCAGAGAAGGGGAAGGGAGAGGAGGAGACATTAAATTTGAACACTAACACTAAATTTGATAAACCCACTGTCTTTACCTGACATTTTGATTTTAATAGAAATTTTCTCACTAGCCTTTTCCAACCAGCCCTATAGACCATCAGGAAAAGTATAGCGTAACTCAGCTCTTGCAATTCATAAATGAAATATAAATTGTTTAACTATTTAACTCAGGCAGGGAAAAGCTCATCTACTGCCAATTTTGAAAAGGTATTTTTTTCCCTTGCAGTAATGTAAGTGCTTCTGATTAAAATAGACAGATGTCTCCTAGAGAGTGCAGCATTATCAGTATTATCAGTTTTTGCAATATGGATGAACCTAATGATAAGGCAAACTCGTTTAGTAGCAGGGATTAATAATGAAATAGTTTAATTAAGACTAGGATCTAGATCAAAACCCTGGCTCCAAATGCCCCCTAACTTGTGAAAGGAACGTCACGGTCTAAATCATAAACCTCATGCTCATCACTAATTTTACTGCACTAAAACAAAATTATCAGTGATAATTCTCTTCTTTTTAAGCAGTTAATTAGTTTGATTTACTCTGATGATTGTATATGGGATAATTTATTAGGTAAAAAGTTAGCAGGAATTATGTGTTATTCTGTAACATTATCAAGCTTGGCTATTTATACTGGGGATTGGCTGGAAACTGAGCCTCATTTACTTCAGCCACAACTAGAACCATTGTGATCTGGCAGGATTTTGTTTAACCTAAAATAACTGGGTCAAAATCCCAAGGAAAACAAAAGTTTCTGTTTCATTTTATTTTATCATAATGGTATCATTTATAGAGATGGGGGCTATTTCAGGTATAATAATGATCCACTGGGTACTTAGCACGAGAATGAAGGAAACAACTGCAGATTTAGTTTTAGAACTGTACCATATCAGTTATTAAGATCAACATCTTATTCTTTCACTCAATGGAATTGGTGGGAAAAGTCTGACAATAATTTGTCATTGAACCAACATGAGACCAGCGTCACTAATGTGATCGGTGGGTCTGGTGAAACACAGTTCTTAACTAGAGCCATGAAGTGCATTTTTGTGAACATAATATGAATCCTTGTAATGCCACTGATCTTTAATATTGTGTTCTCTTTTCTCTTTCCCCTAAATCAATATGTTTAAGGTTAGAATTAGTACAACTGCAATGTAACACATTGGAATTATAGCATCTTCCATTTGACATTTTAAAACCTTTTCAGATGATGGCCACGTTTCATCTTTTTTAACAAAGAAGAAAACTGAGGCCTAAACTGCAGGAGACCTGAGATGTTGTGCTATATATGGGTAGCTTCTGTTTCAACAAGCGACAAAGTGTCTACTGCACAATCTGTGGGGCCAGGCAACTACAGTCCTTAACCATACCCACACTGCATCTTTTTGGTATATCTACAGAGTATGAAGGAGAGAGGATGGGGAGCAGGAAAAAGCATTTTGGAGAAGAGAGGAAGAGGGAGAAGAATTAGGACTGTTTGGAAACAAAAGAACAGAGGATTAATCAATTTATAATTCAAAATGTATGGGTACTGTCCTATCTTGCTCAGGATAGGTGACAAGTATTTTCAGACTCTACAGGGCAGTTAGGCAAGATTCCCTGGAATTGTTTTTGTTGCTGAGGAGTTGCCATGTTTCTTGAGCTGGAATTATCTTCTAAACTTTAACAAGAATATACAGACTCTAGAGTGGGATTCAGTCTGCCTAATATATGGGTGGCATTTGGCCTGCTTAAATCTACACAGATGTAGTCATAAACACATAAGCCACAGGGAGCCACTCAGGTTGTCTATTTTCTGGGACAATCACAACTAATGGTTAATCTAGAGTGAAGCTTCTGCTTGCAGCTCTCCACAGAGCCTCCATGTCCCATGACATTGCTGGCATGGTGGCTCAGCTTCATCTGAGCTTTCTTCCCTTGTGCAGACTCCAGTGCTTGTATGGGATGCTTGAGAACTTAGTTCATGCAGAATACAGTCCAGGACACCTGTCTGCTGGTAGAATACTCACATAGAAGTGGGCAATATTTCTCCTAAAGATGGATTTAGTCGCAGACCTTGCATTGGGAAATGGGCTGAATATTGGTGTGTCTTTGCTTTTACTTAGATAGTTGGAGATAAAAGAGAGACACCTATTTTCCCAGTGTACTTTGGGTATAAGAGCCTGGGAAACTTTTAGAATAAATAGGAAGGTACTTCAGGTAATGTAAGCAGACATAAATATGACCTATTAACTGAACTAACTGTGTGTACATAATGAGTGTTGTAGTTGGCTATACCCTCTTCAATTAAGATCATGAGATTTCATCTATTTTAACATTTCTTGTGCATACCAGAACTTCATCAGAACTGAGAATCAAAATACACTTTTCCTCTATTCTGACCATAAGCACTGAGGATCGCTTTTTCCATTCCTTCTTCCTCCTGTTCTCTTGTTCTCTCTCTCTCTCTCTCTCTCTGTCTCTGTCTGTCTGTCTATCTATCTATCTATCTGTCTATCTTTCTCTCTCTCTCTCTCTCTCTCTCTATCTATCTATCTAAAACCAACCTCCTATCCTTTAACAAATATTTTTTTTAAGGCAAAATATATTTTTATTCCTCAGTCCTGATCTACTCAAGCTGCTGTGTACTATTATTGTGATGGTTGACTGTGCATAAACATAAATGGTTCTGTTTTCTTTTTTGGAAAGAAAATGCTGAAGATTGGAGCATTTTTCCCCTTTCCCCTTTTCCCCTTTTTATTGTTGAAACATATCTCCGTGGTGAGTTGATTCTGGCTCGATGTCAGGTGTCCACTAAAACCTCTCTGTCACTGCCCTCCACAACTGGACAGCGGAGAGAAAATAGGCTCATGGGCTGAGATAAGGACAGGGAGAGCGCTCTTATCAGTTACTTACTAGGGGCAGAATGGACTTGGCTTGAGGCAAAAATGAATTTAATTTATTGCAGATCAAATAAGAGCAGGATAATGACAAATAAAACTAAAACTTAAAATCCCCTTCACACCACTGCTCCCTTTTTCCTCAGTTCACCTTCACACCTGAGTTCTCTTCCTCTGCCCCTCCAGAGGCACAGGGGGACAGGGAGTGGGCGTGGCAGTCAGTTCATCCCATGTTGTGTCTGCCACTCCTGCCTCCTCTCACTCTTTGCCCTGCTCCAGCATGAGCTTCCTCCTATGGGAGACAGGCCTCTATACTTCTCCACTGGGAGAACCAGGCTTCCGTTCTTCCTGTACTGCTGCAGGGTGGGTCCCTTCCATGGAGTGCAGTCCTTCAGGGGCAGGCTGCTCCATCGTGGGCTTCCCACAGGGTCACAGCCTCCTTCAGGTATCCGCCTCCTTCAGCATGGGGTTCTCCAGGGGCTGCAGGTGGATCTCTGCTCAACCACGGACCTCCACGGACTGCATGGTGACAACCAGCCTCATCATGGTCCTCACCAGGGCCTGCAGGGGACGGTCTGCTCTGGTGCCTGGAGCACCTCCTCCCCCTCCTTCTTCACTGACCTTGGTGTATGCAGAGTTGTTACTCTCACATATTCTCACTCTGCTCTTCTCTGGCTGAAGTTGCTCCTGCATAGTAACTTTTTCCCATTTCTTACATACCTTACCCCAGAGAAACTGAGGACAGTGAAGAGGAACAGGAATTCAAAGGTAAAAGTAGCAGATACAATTAAATGAATTTTGTAGTTTGAGTGCTCAAAGACTCATACAAGTAAAAAGTCTGAAGTTGCAATTGTCTTTGACAAAGAATTTAAATACAAACCCACCATTCTTCTGTCTTCATTAAGAGGCCTGTTACAACAGTTTTTTGGTTTGAGACTCTTCTGCTGCCAGCTGTTACAGATGAAACCTCACTAGGGTCACCATTAAACACTCTCAAAATTTTTGAGTTCCTCTGCTGCAGTAGGTGCTGGTCTTATTTGGCAGCGAATATGAGACTGAATGAATTAACCATTTAACTATGGTTTTAGGGTGGTGCCTACAGTGCACTTACCTTCATGTCAATCTCTTGAAGGCACAGGAGGTGCTCACTCCCATATTTTAAAAACCCAGTGTGTTTAAGAAGCTTACAAATTTCACTTATTTTAGTGTTTTTGTTGTATTTCACTTGTAAAATAAACTCTCTTCTGAGATCAACTTTTGCAGGCTAATTCCATAGTAGTAATCATTTTGTATGGACAGGTTCAGCTTTCAGGAATTCTAAGCAGTGCTCTAGGTTGGGTTCTTGATGAAGCTGCTTCTATGAAGAAAGAGGGTATCACAGTCTGTCACTTCAGTGTAGGTCTTAAATGGTACACAGTCTTGGGCCAGCTCTTTGCCTCTGGCTGAATTGCGCTTTAAGCCTTCTAGTGGAAAATGTGAAATTGAAAGCTACCTTGAGAGACAAGTTTGGGGAATGTTCTTGATTGGGGATAAATTAAAAGTTAAATACTATGGTTCAATATGGTTAAAAATTAGCTTGTTAAGAGCACTGGCTGCTTTATCACAAGAAATGACAGTTTGCTTTAAGTGCTGCCTGAAATAGACACAAAACTACTTGATTTATTTGGAACCATTTGATCATAAGTATACTCTTTTTTAGTATGGGCAGGAAGTACCATCAGTATGGCCAGAGAATTTTATCAAGAGAGTTTTGTGATGGCTAGGTGGAGATTTCTGCCATTTATTACTGCAATTGTTTCAAAGATAGTAGTAAATCTTTATATTTTATTTCTACCAGCAGAATAGATACATAAAGTCACAACATCTATGGTTATCATCATACTCTAAGAACCTTATAGTTGTTTATAATTTTAATAATTTAATCTGAAAATTGCTATATTAGTGATCTACCACTAGCTCAAATATTTGGGGGGTTTCAGCTCATCATTTTGCGACAATGGATATAGAAAAACTGTTCTGAGGTTGGAACTGTTCCCAATTGTGCTCCAGGAAAACCAGTGTTTGAAGCAAGGACTTGGAGTTCAGCTGTGGATTTCTCTAGTGTTGAGGGTGGTGCCTTTGCCTTTTTCATCAGTGTTTGTTCAAATTTGATCAAATCATGGTTTTTGATGATTGGAATGAATCACTGATAAAATTAAACTGAAATTTTATCTCAAAAATTTTAAAATAGAAATGGAAGATTATGGCACAACAAAAATACTGTGCTTTTCTTAAAAAAAAAACCAAAACAACATATGGAATCTGGTATAATCATCTCAACTTCTCTACAAATTTCTCCCTCCCTTCTGTCTTTTTATGTTTGCTTTTACCTGGAGTGAATTATGTTGCCCTGCTAGCATCTGTGAGATTTAGCTAAGTGCTTAAGAAGTTGGGTTCAGATTTGATGCCTGTCCTATTTTTCAGCAGTCATTATACACTTATTTGAAATAATGTTGTTCTTGTTCATAAAAGAACTGCAAGCCATGGAAAGGACTCATGTTTGAGAACTCTGTAGTGTACCACCCCCTGCAGGAGGAATCCCATAAAGGCGCAGGGACAGAGTGTGAGGAGTCCTCCCTCTCAGGAGGAAGGAGCAGCAGAGACGTGATGGAGTGACCAAGCCCCCATTTCCCATCCTTCTGAGCTGTTGGCCAGGAGGAGGGAAAGAAAATCAGGAAAGAAGTTGAGCCTGGGAAGAAGGGAAGGATGGGGGGAAGGTGTTTTAAGATTTGATTGGGTTTTTTTTGTCATCATCCTGCTCTGATTTGGCAATAAATTAAATTAATTTTTGATCAAGTCATATCTCTTTTGCTTGTGATGGCAACAGGTGAGTGATCTCTCCCTGTCCTGACCTTGACCATGAGCCTTTCATTATATTTTCTCTCCCCTCTCCAGCTGAGGAGGGGAGTGATAGAGTGGCTTTGGGGACGACCTGGCATGCAGCCAGGGCCAACCTACTACAATAATTTATTAGTAGAAATTGCACCTTAATATTTTTCTATTAAAAAAATAATGCATTTAAGTATATTCATTTTCAGTCACATATCAAGACTCTGGTAACTGCAATGTAACAGTACACAAATGCTACCTGATCCCCAGCTAGCATATATTACCACCAGCAGTTATTTCTGTGAGTACTAAATACAGAGCACTGCACTGAATGGAGCTCTATTCTTCTCTAATAAGTTGCATTAACTCTGACATGCAGGAAATTTATACAATATGTTTATATTTTTTAAGGGTATCTGACTTTAAGTTGCATTTAGGTACCGAATAAAGAATTTTAGTAGGAGGTAGTATGTGCTATAAAGCTTTAATAGGATATAAAATGCCTCATTAAGCATTATCTAATATGTCTAAGACAAAATTCAGGCTAAAGATGTGGTACTTTGGATGTTATTATAATTTCCCTGAGCATCATATGTATAATTACAATCCCAAAAGATTAATTTCCACATTTAAATGTAAGCAGAAAATGAAGGTCTCAATTTGACTTCAGAATATAAATATACAGCACTTGTTGGGAATAATTAAGGTTCTGATGTCCTCTTGTACTTTCTTGCAGATGTTTGGGGTCCTATTAATTTTAGTAGGGTCCATGTGGGAGAACAGTTCTACTCAGGCAGATTACACTGTGGTGCTGTGACTCAAGCTCTGCTAAGTGTGATTGTGTCCAGAGCTTGAGGAGTGCCTGTGTCACTATTTTATACTTCTTTGGGAGTAGGGAATAAAGCTTTAAAAAATACTGTATTTCAAGGTTTGATGGTTTTCAGGCACAAGTCCAGCCAACTACCCTGACAAAAGTTCTGTTTTATAAAGATTGTTTTCCAACTTTTTGGCCATTTTTCTGTCTTGTTGCTGGAGGAAAGTGAGGAAATGAATACACTGTCTTATAGGTGATGAGTATACATGATGAGTTATTCAGGTCCTCAGAAATAGACATAGACCTGAAAGTTGTGTGTTTTTTTCTTTCTTAATGCTTTGGCTCAGTGTTAAGCGATGCTTGAAATAGGGATTAATCCCTTTCCCTTCACAGATACAATCTTAAATGCGTCTATCCACATTTTTTTAATGATAGTTACAAAACTCAATTGTATTCATTTAAAATGTTTTTCAGATCTTTCCTGTCTAGATAATTATACAGCAGTGACCTGTGCTTGCTGCTACTAGTCTGCTGCATGCAAGTGTGGGGCTGCTGTAAATGAAAGAAGAAATGTGTAGAACTATCAGAGACCCAGAGGAAAACAGCTGTGAGACCAACCTTATAACACAGATCCATGAATGTCCAGGACCATACAAAATGTTAATAGTATGCTTTAATCCTTGGAGCACTGGGCTTTCAAACCTCAACATTAGTTCAAATCATCTCAGTGCAAGAAAATTACTGATACTCTTGTTTCTTAACTTGTTCCAGGCAGAGAAAGTCTGAGCCTTTTGCTGTGTACTCCCACCTTATACCACATAAATACAGCAATCTGGGTAGCCATACTGCGACCCATGCTGTTTATCTTTGTGTCTCTTCTGTTTTCTGTTTTTCCCCAAGTTTTTTTTCCTTAAAGGGAAACAATTGTGTACTCCTTTTTCTGCAGTATTTAATAGTATCTGTGTAGACTTTGTGTACTATTTAGCAATCAACCTGATGATCAGCTTGAGTCCTTTGGAAGCTACTTAGAAGCCAAATATTATAAAAAATTTTGACTGAAGAGCACTGAGATGAGAGTTAAATGGACATGCAAAATTTGCTGATCCAAAGTAGATGTGGGGATGAAATTGGATGGAAATTAACTTAATAGATAAATACTAGTTGCATGCACTTTTTTTTTTTTTTAAAAAAAGGTCTATATAATGGCAAATTTTGCAGTGTAAATGGTCAATTGCCAAGAGGCCAATTGTATGGAATTAGAGACCAAGTAACAACTGAGCCATAGAACAAAGTTACTAAGAATAAAGAGATGATGAAGGATGCATTGATTTTGTGATACATGGTCTTGGCTCCTAGAGTTATGGCTAAAACTGCTGCTTAATTAAGGTTCAACCTGACTTTTACTCTTTTCATGTGTGAATATTCTCATGTACTTTAACTTCCTGACAAATCAGTTGTTACTTTTCACAAGAGGACATTTCTTTAGGAGAATTTTACCCCAAGGAGTTGTGTTTATATTTCTGAGGGAGAAGTGTACTTCTTGCACACAGGAAATCATCATAATATCTGTCCACTTCTCTATTAGGTAACTTCAGAAGGTCTCTTCTGGATTCCTTGTGGCTTTAGAAATGGTTGCCTCAGACAAAATCTAGTCCTATGTCTAGACAGGAATGCAAAGTGATTTTGGCTGAACTGATTAGCACAAGTGTGTTGGCTCTGAATATCGTTCAAAAATGGGAAAAAAGTAATTTCTTTGCATGCAGGTGATGATCGTGAGGAGAGTGAAAATAACTTCTGTCCATTTTATTATTTTATTGCAATTCTGAGAGAAAAGAAGTAATCTGGGATAGCATGAAACAAAAGAGTTCTGTACATATTAACATACCACAAATCATTTAAAACCAAACCTAGTTCCAGTGAAATTTTCAATATATTTCTTAGTGTAAATAAAATTAGAACTATGAAAAAAGAAGGAGGTTCAGCAGTATCCCTTTGGAGTCAGTGACAAAGGTGAAGAAGGGAGGTTTTTGTGGAAGGCTGAGGAGCATGACCACTCATGCTCCCGTGTGGCAGGTACAGCTTCACACTTTTTCATTGACTTGGATTAGCATCTTGAATTCGTTTTCTTGTCTCCGGAGCAGGATACAGGGCACTAACTCCAGAGCAATAGGAAATTTACAATTGCCTCAGCAGTTCAGAGTGAAATTATTCCACACACTGAAACATCCTGGCACTCCTCAGTCACCTACCACCTTTTTAACAGCCAATACTCAACAAACACCAAATGCTGTATTAGTGATGCAATTGTATCATCTTCAGAATGAAAAGATAAAAGCACTTTACCCCAGGCTACCTGATTGTTTATGAGAAAGTACTTTCCTTGAAGAACTGAGTTCTCCTCTGCTAGACAAAACTTAGTCTTGAGCCATGTTTTCCACACCAGACATGGGTGCTCTCCTGACACGTGCAGTGAAGGATCAGTGTTAGGCTCTGTGCGTGGCACCCAAGCTCGTTTGTGAATCTCATCCCTCAGAAGCGGGAAAATGTGTGACTATACATTCAGATATTTATCACTTCCCTCTTCACATCCAATCTCTTCTGTTTGATTCCAGTTCCTTCTCCTGCTTTTCTTTCAGCAGGGGTAGCACAATGGATTGGCACAAGCTCATAGATCACTTAAGCTGTTGGAAACTTTCATTACTGTCATTAAAATCATTCTGTACTTGTTCTGTGGCTGGAGTAGATACTACATAATTCTTCCATGACACAACTGCACTGCTAGTTCTGTCTTCATTCCTGATATATTATTCATATTTTTACTATATCTTTCTTAAATACATCTCACATATGTTTCTGAATTTCCTTTGGCAGACCAGGATGCTTTCACTACTTTTAATTTAGTAATACTCATTAAGAGTCTGATTTCACTAAAATACACTTCTTATTTACCTTTTTGCAGTCTTTCTGGCGTTTCAGCCTGGGTATTGCAGTAATTATTGTATTATTCTCCCCAGCTTTGACTGTGTTCATCATATCTGCTTTATTTGAAGTCCCTATATTCACATTACCCTTTTCCTGTACAGGAAACAATCTTGTATTACTTTCATAATCATGTTTCCTTCCTACCTTTTCCTCACTAATATTTTCCTAGGAAATGTCTAGGCAATTGAACTCCTAACATGATCATTACACCAAGTTTGATACAGACTTCCTTCACCTGTAAAAACATTTCCTGATAATGCTTTCTCATTCTCCTCTGAAGCTCTCTGGAAAGATCCAAGGACTAACTTTTCTGTATCTCATTCTTCACTTTCCTTCAAATAGTCCCTCTTGTGTCAGCCAAAATCCTAGTGCCATTTGTTTCTGTTTATTCAGTATTTTCCCTATTCACAAATTGCTCCCTCTTTCATTACTTTTGTTTTGCCTCACCCATCTGCAAACTTTATTTGTTGGTAATATTATCTCCTAGTTGATAGCTTGATTTAACCAAGTCTTTGTCATTCCAATGTAATCATAATTTTCCCTCAACATATGTTTCTAATACAACAATCCTGTTACATATGTTTCTAGCATTTGTAAAACATGATTATCCTGTTCTTTGTCTGTTCACTTTTAAAAAAATGTGTAGGAAGAAATAGTTTCCACAATGACTTCATTTACAAACTCAGCACCTTTTTCTCTAGCCGTTATAGTCCTTATCTATTTTGTCAGTATGAACTCTGGCCGTTGAGCCACAAAAGGAAATTAAGACTCTTTCAATTACTCTTTTCATTCCAATCTGAAAATGTTTCTGCAAAGTCAATCCTTTTTGATCCTAGTAGGTTGTTAGTCCTTCTTTTTAAGTAAGAGAGCTTAAACTATTTTTATCTCTTCACAGGATATTTCAAACCTGTTTATAAGTTTAGTCTATAAGATTCATCTGTTGCCTTCTTGATTCAGAAGTTGTTCCAGAAAGATATTTAAATGGTAGACCCACATGATTTGTCAAGCAGTTACCCATGTTGTCAGTCTTCTCTGGGTACTAATGTCTTCAGCCTGTAGTAAAATTGGCTGGAAATCAGACTATTTAGTATTTGTCTGGGTTGCATATATCACAGGTACTTTTTTTGTTTGTTTGTTTGGTTTTTTGGTTTTTTTAATCAATCAACTTTACTGCTCTCTCTTTTAGACAGAGCTGGAATAACATAGAAAGGTTTGGATGCCTGTCAATCAGTCATCAATCTGATTTTGGAAATTAATTAAAAAAAAACCCAAACACTTATCTGTCTGTTAATGGCAGAGAGCAGCTGTCTAGCTCTCTTGCAGCTGCCCGTGGAAAGTAAAAGCCTGGGCTCAGAGGACTGGAATAATTACAGGCTGTCCCTGTTCTGGTTTGATCCAATCTAATCTTCACTCCAGCTGCTTCTGCCTAAACACAGGGCAGCACCTTAACTATCCAAATAGCTGATTAAATTATAGTTGTGCCCATCTTCCTAGTATGAGAAAGGCACAGTGTGCCTCCCATTCAAGAATATTTCTACTTGATTAAGGCATGAAGGAACTGGAATTCCACTGTAACTCAACAGATTTATAGCTTCAGTTTTCCTCTCCTTTTTCACTTTCACCGTCTATCTTCTATTGTCAGCTGTTCCCTTCCTGTTGCCTTATTTTACAACAACTACTTTTTTGACAATTCTTTTGACATATTTGCCTATAGGTCATGTCTACATCTGCCTGCCAACTTTCTCCTGTCTAGCTAACCTGATATGTTTCACTGCCATTCTGGTAGCAGCATTAGCAGTTATGATTCTGCTAGCTGAACTCTGATGATGATTGACCTAGTGTAGAGGGTGTGAGAAAATGGAATGTCTTTTCACTTTTCTTTTAAGTAAAACACCTGCTTCTAAGCCTTCCACAAAGAGAAAGGGAAAAAGTCAAAAGGGAAAAAAAAATCAAACCTATTCATTACAGTAAAACTGCAGAGTGTAGGGAGATTGATTTAGGCAGGACGTGTTTATTCAGATTGGAATATGCTTTGAAGTCTGAAGATCAGGGCCGTATACTTCAAAGGGCTGGAAGTATTTATGGGGTAGATGGAAAGTCTGAGTGTGCTGTGTGAACCAGGCAGCGTGGACACAGACCCAGGGATCTGGGTGTGAGTGCTTGGCACATGGATGAACACATGAAGAGCAAATAGCATTGATCCTTGTCTGTGGGAGATGGGGCTCTGATGAGCAGAGATAGGCAGGTTTCGCTGTATCCTGTGGCGGAGAGCAGGGGAAGGAGTGCATGCTAACTCTTCTGTAATCTATTTACTACTTGGAGAATTCCCTTCTGATTTACCTTCTTTAGAACTAAGTGGAACTTAACTATTTGCTGCCTGAAATAAGGATAAGTCAAGATAGAGAAGAAGCTATGCCCAGATCATCAGATCAATGAAGAAAAAGTTCATCACGATGTAAAGAGAGGAAGAAATATATTACAGCATGAGGAAAAAGGCAAGTAAAAATGCAAGTGAATACTTTTATGAGAATGAACAAAACCAAAATATACAAAACTGTGTTGTTGAAATTTTATGTCTGTAAGGATACAGACATAAAAGATCAGTAAGAGAGTGAAAATACCATTACACCAAGAAAAATGTTTAAAAACATGTATTTACTTATCTTAATACTTCAACTTATAAAATAATGTGGTATCAGTACCAAAAATTACTTTAAAACTATTAGCTTGTTCAGCACGAAAAGCTTTACCATGCCAATTGCTTATTTGCATGATTTTTCATGTATCCAAGAGCTGAAATGGAAATTATCCATTATGTATCAGTATGATTCCCGAATACTCTAAAACAGATACTGTGGCTTACCCTTTAGAACAGAATAATATATCTGATGGATTTTACTTTAAATCATCAAAGAAGAGGATTAGGGGTAGGCTGATATTTTTGAAGGTACGTTTATTTTTAATGTATCGGATGACTAATGATTGCACATATGAAATGTTATATGCATCCTTTTAAACTTGATACAAGCTGATTATAAGGAGCTACATGACCTCATCTCACTCAAAAGTTAAGTGATCTTAAACATGACATGATCACACCTTTGGTCAAAATCTCCTGTCACCCCATTGAACTAAATGGTAACAGAGGGAGCTTAGCACCTTCTCTAAGAGTTGTGGGTTGTTAACAGGTTTGAGCAAAGAATGTGCAGGAGGTGAATCAGGAAAACGCTGTTTTTATGAACCAGGAAATATCAATGGCTGTTATTCTCATTCTCTACACAGCACCTCAGAAGAAACTTGTACAAACCAAGATGGCAATATGAGGCAAAAACAGACTTAAGGTCTGATTGTATGGCTACATATTACCATCAGGTAGAGATGCAAAAGTTTGCCTGTGGGGAGAGGTTAGCCAGTAAAGCCCTGATTTAATGATAACTCTCCCGCCCACTCTGGAATATTCAAATGTTCTGCAAACACCGGTATAGGCATTTAGAACTAATACAGCTTTTCTTCAAACTTTAGTTAATATTCCATATAGGCTTTTTGCCATGATGACTAATGTACTGCAACCTTGCTGTTCTGCATTAAACATCATGAAAATGTACATCTGCACTGGATTTTTTTCTTTCCTTTGTTTCTAAAATGCTGAGTTCTGCTAAAAAATATTGGATGGAAATCAAATATGAGAAGCTTAGCCAACTTTAGTGAAATGATATCAGATTTATATTATCCCTTAATGAAACAAGTATAGAGGGCTGATTGATTTATAGAGCAATTTTTTGCACCATTACCTAACTTGATTGTGTACAAATAGTTTTCTGTACTCACAACCATCATGTCCCTGCATTTTTTTTAGTATGTGCATTTCAAAAACTGATGTCTTTTTATACAGGACTGAAAGATCTGAAGGTATCCAGCCAAACAGTGTTGACCTCATGTGAAGCTTGAACTTCCATACATTTTAACACTTTTCTCTAAGGATGACAGACAAATAAATTCCTTTTTCCTGCTATGATTAATATGTCTTTGGAACAGAGGGAAACTTCAATGCCTAGTCTAAGTATGTTGTTGCACAGTTGTGATATGATATTCCTGCTTACCCACAAAAGGGTTGTGTTTTCTTTTAAATACATGGAATGTCATTCTGCTCAGATATTTAGTTAATCTCCACCCATAAACACTGTAAATTGCAACTTCAGGAAGTTATTGTTTTAAATGGCGTTTCTCCTGACTCCTTTGCCTCTGGTTTTAGGTCTAGATCTTGCAAAGAAATAATGCTTTTCACAGGGATTCACAGAAATGCAAGGTTATTTCCCTGAGGGAGCACTGTGGAATTATTACTGTGAGACCATCACTTACATACACGTCAGATGTTCAGGATCTCATTCACTGCTTGCAAAACATGTATGTCTGGCTCCTGACTCACACCCCTGAATGTAGATTCGTATCAGGAATGCTTGTTGATCTACTTTCTCTGCAGCCACCTTTGGTGTGTTGGGTGAGGATACACAAGGAAAGTCACGGTCTTGCTCTTCACATAGAAGAAACCTGGTCTTGCTCTTGGCATAGAAGAAGCCTGTGCTCAGGGTCTGAGGGGTGACAAATTCTTATCACCCAAACTCCTCCTTGTTGTTTTACTGAGGTGACCAGCAAGCATCTTTTTTATATGTGACCTAAGCATTAATGCAGAAAGAAAGAACACTCAAGGGTCAGAATCTGGGAATTTGTGGGTTGGTTACCTCCATCTCTGTAAATAAAACCTTTGAGTGCTGAAAAGTTTTAATTCTGTTTTAGAATCATAGTGGATTTTGGTTTCTTGTGAATATAATAATAAAATGCAAAGAAGCTTTTTGAGGGGAAAATTTCTTATGTGCTGCCATACATGACTGAATATAAAATTTCTGCTCTCAAAAAATTATTTTCAAACCATTTAATTATGACCCATCCAGTGATTTTGGTGGAGACTTTCTAATGCAGACAGATGTTTGAAATAATGGATTTTCATGTTTTTTTCCATTTTCTGTATTCCAATAAATCTAATTTGGAAAAGGAATCCTCTACACTGCCTGATTTCCTCTCTGTGGAAGCCTAAATGTAATTGATACTGTATTCCAGTATAGTGACAATCAGGCTGTTTTCAGCCTCGGATCTTGCATATCTAAGCAAGAGAAGGAAATATTTAAATTAGGGGAATGGAACCTATATTCACATAAATATTTAAATATAATAGGCCAGATTAATTTCTGACATAATTACATGGATATTACAATGGTTACACCTATAATTGAGAAATGGGTCTGTTAAGTACTATTGTCAGTAGAGCTAAGGCAGAAATTAACCAGTGTTAGAAAATGCCCAAGTAAACACAATCTTATTTGCATGTTACAGAACAATGAAATAGATGTTTTTGCTCTTAGAGCAGTCTAGACATGGAGAAGAGTGGGTGATAAGCATTGCAGAGCTGGAACAGTAGGTGCAAATGAGAGAGTAAACCAGAACATCTGCCTATCCAAACACGTCACCTTCACGGTGTATTTCCTGTTAGCAAGTCCCTTTTGACATAAGTGACTCCATGAACAGACCTGATCTTTCTGCTTTCGGATGCTTGGGAGTGTCCTCCCGGTCTTTGTGATTTGTGAAGCCAACTCAGACCCTCACAGAAACACATTTGGTGTATCTGCTGTAAAAAATTAAACACGCAAAGCAGCAGCTCTGACACAACTACCTCTACTAGTAGGTTCACAAGAAAGCAGTTCTAAGTTCTCTCCACAGAGAGAAGCTGGAACACTTGTTATGTTGCTCCACAAGGACAGAGATACCTGTGTGTGACACAGAACCTCTTTCAACACTAGCTTAATGACCTATTTGGCATCTTTGAAAGAAAAAGTAAATTCTGCTGACACTTTTACACCTGGTAAAAGCCAAGAAAAATATGACAAGATCTGCAGAGGTGAAAGTCTCTCAGAGACACACCTGGCAACAGGGACAACCATGAAGATTTCCTTAGAGCACTGTTTTGAAGAGTTTCCAGGAATAATAGTGTGCTATGAATAAGTATCAGCAAACAAAAGAATTGGCAGCTGAAAACAATCCATTTGTTTCCAAGTGTATCTTCCCACTGCCTTGAAGGCAGGCCTCTCAACTCCTGCTGAAAAAGGACTTCAATGTGGTTGTTGTGCCAAACAAATCTGCTTCTGTAGGACCAGACTCCTTTCTACTGTAGACCTAGTCAGAGGTACCAGGTCACATTTCAGACTGGCTATGGAATCTCCCAGGAGTATTTCCTTGACCTTGACAGCATCAACATCAAGCCTGATATATTCAGGGGAGTCTTTGGGATTGAAATGTTAATAGTGTGGTGTTATGAATCTGGTGATTTAGCAGAAAGTATTTTCCATGCTTGAGTGAAACTAAGGAATGTAGTTCTGATACTGTACTTAGTACTTAGTTCTGGAAACATGACAATTCTATTGCAAGTTAAGATGATTTATTGATATTCATGTCCGCAACCTATTGGTTGTTTCTTAGAGTACTTTCTAAGACCAAAATCTTTGTTTCACCTCCTGTGTGCTAACATTTTTTCTCAATTCTATCAAACCTACTAATAGCAGACAGTAAATTTTTGCTGCTTTTCTTTCAAATGTTTATTTTGCTTCAAAGACAGTTTTTAAAGGTACGCAATAAGCTCTACTTTAACCAAATAAAACCTGTTAAATAAATAAATAATAAAAGTTGTTAAAAACAACAAAACAAACTCTTATAGCTTTTCTTACAATGATTCTTCTTTTCTTTGTCTTTGAAAAATAATTAATGTAAATGCCATAATTAAGTCCCAGGTCAAAGTCAACTCCACATCACCACACTTCAAGCTGTTATATAGGTCACCTTGAGATGTCACAGGTTGAAAAATTACAATGTGAACTGAAATTCTTGGTCCTCTTAAGGCCATCTCTTATGTACCATGATGGAGATTATCTACTTGACAGGTGGTTTTTACCAGCTTCTAACTTATCATGTTTTGTTCTTCTCTTTCAGACCGCCACACTTTTCAGTTCTGAAGTTTAAGTTCTTCAAGAGAAATTTCCATCCTTAGTTAAAATTAGAAGTTTAGTAGACTATATGAAATAATTTTTATTTAATTTTACCAGGTCTCTTTTCCAGTTTATCCTACCTAACTGATTTATCAGACAGGAGCTGTCTGGGGCTAATAAATATTCATTGGGTGAATGTAGCCCTTTTATTTTCAAGCTGGTCACATTTTGACCTGTTTTGGAGACTCTCAAGTCTCTGACATTTCTTACTGAACATTTCAAGGTGTTCAGGGCTCTGAAGGCATTCCCTGTGAATGCTGCAGCCTGAGTGGCAGACAGAGGAGCCTGTAAGGTCCCAGGTTGGTACTGTTTGTTCCTGAGGACAGATCTACACAACACTCATGATTTTTTAAGATTGCATTTTACTGGATTATCTGATTTTCCAGATATTGCTTCAAATGTTCCTTATCAGCACAAATGTATAGCTTTGTTGAACCTTTGTCTGGTGAACAGGCTTCCATGTTCTTGTTTCCTCTAACCATTGTCATACTAAGAATCCTTCGTACACTAATGACAGAATTACATACATTTTTTGGTGTGTTTTCTGATCTATATATGGAAGATTGAAATAATTTACTTTGGTCACCTTTCCAATAATCGTATAATATTCAGGGGTGTTCATTCTTGATAATGTATGTATTAATTCGTAATGTCAAGTATGATGTCCTTACTTGATAATAAAAGACTGGTTTTTATTTTGTCAGCACAATGCTGAAAAAAACCAAACCACTGAAGGCAACTAATCACTAATTGTACATGCTTGTCTCTATTTATTTATCCTAGACATTTTCCCAGTGTGTGGAAATTTCAAGTGTCAAATGTACGTGAACACTTTTTTTCCTACCAGCACTTCTGCCAACTCAAGGAGGATAAGAATAGTGTTCCTTGCTACAAGGCATATAACTATTCCCAAATAATCTGATCTCATTAGCTGTGTTTTTCACTGCTTTTTTGTTCTATTTATTTCACTTGTATTGCCCCTCATTTTTCACCTGTCTAATAATCCTCTGGGACAGACCCTGGTTACACTCCTATTACATACAGCTGGCAAATTAAAGATGCAAAAAGCAATTTCCATGGCTGTGAAAAGCTTGGTATTGTAAATGGCAGTTTATAATTGTGTGAGGTTTTGTTTGTTCAATTCACCTAATTAAACTAAAAGGAAGGAAAGAGTATAGGAAGACAAACTACAGGATGCAGCAGGGGATAAAGGTATGGAGCAAAGCAAAACAAAACAAAGCAAAACCCTACTCAGAATCCTCAGTGTAGTTCCTGAAAACACTGACTATACTCAATGCTTCTGTCTGCTCTGTCAGAAGCAGCAAACTTAGTCCAATGTAGCTGTAGAGATCCTCTACCAATCTTAATAACAACTACAATGGTAATAGTTGCACAGAGAACTTAAGATTAAATAAAAATTTAAACCTATTTGAACGTATAAAATATTAGCCCTACAAGTGTATGATGAGTCATCTCTCTGTAGAAACACTTGATTTGCTGGCATGTATGTTTGCTTACCACTATATATGCTAAGGATACAAAAACATTTGAACATGTTTGGCTTAAAAGTTTTTCAGACTTCATGACCTATCTTAGGCCATGAAATGAATTTGACAGTAAACATGAGACAGTTAACAGTGATGTTGAGGTTAAAATTCACAGTAACTTCAGCAGATGTGATAGTGATGCTTTTCCCAAGCTCCAAGACTGTATGGAACCTGTGGGTTAAGGGACATTTTATCCTACTAATTCTAATGGGAACAGAAAATCCATATTATATATCTTGTTACTGAAGCTAGAACAGCAGCAGAGTTCTTGTCAGAGGAAACATATGGAAATAGATGGAATGCATCATTTTATGTCTTCCTTTCCATAGACTTTGCTCAGGAAGTTGCAGGAAGATTTTGCTAGGACCAGATCCTGTGCAACTTTGTAAGTAATTTATGGTTTAAAATGTCTTTGAGTTTAAGGTCTACTTCTCCCTACACAGTGGAATATTTTAATTTTTAGATTGATTTATTGCTTCAAATGATACTTCATAACCTCCTCTACAAAGACTACAGATGAATGAAACCATTTCCAAATGACCACATTATGCAAATTAAGGAACTGAAATTATATTTTTGCCTTCTGATATGCATTTCTAATGCATAAGATAAAAAATCAAAACTACAACTTCTGCATTCTGGATTGCTCAGGACTCCTAAATGTGTCATTTGGGAGGTAGTCCACTGACTACCTGAATGTCTATTTAAGGAATTCTTTCTATGCCTGTCTATGTCATGTAAGGTTTGTAACTTTGGGTAAATACAGTGTTTCCCTAAAGGAAGCTCTCAAATCTCAGGACATCCATTTATTTCTAGAGTATTCTTTTTAATGACCATCTTAACATGAGGCAAGTGTCCTTGGTTTCCAAGAGCTGCTGAAGAGAATTGCATGTTCTCTGTAATAGGTTCAGAATTAGAAAGAGCAACTGGACTGATTTTGGTGCAACTGCACTGGAAAGATAAAGAAATGTGTGAATAGCTTGGATGTGTGTGCTAGTTCCTGATGTATGAACGTTAATTAAAGATTTGCTGGAAATGAAAATTTTGACTCTACAACATTTTATGGTCTCCACAAATGCAGCATTCATTTCCTGAATTATTTTCCTGGCTTGCATGCAGGATACAGATTTCTCCTCTGTTCCTGGCAGCAGGCATCTGAAAATACCATGACAGCACACTGATTTATGGTATTAGAGTGAGTCACAGAGGCTATCAGACATCTCTCAGACCCCGATAGTGAAAGGGAGAGGTTCATGACTTCCACTCTGAAAACTTTCTCCACCCCTTATTGTGTGAGAAAATGAGGCCCTGGCTTAGAAACTGCCTCAGATAGATTTAATTAAAGTAGGTGTAATTAAAGTACAGATCTCTCTTACAGAAACTTCCAGGTCTCCAAAGCAGCACTGGCTCCCTATGGGCCTGTCTGAAGATACATCTTACGCAGCAGGGGGGATGGTTCATAAAAGAACATCAGGACTCAGCACAGGCTCTGCAAAAGCTGATGTTGACAGCAAGAGGCTGAGGGACACCTATGTTCAGCTAAAATGAAAAGGGGCAAATAGGCATCCATCAATCTGATGTGGCAATACTGTAAATAAAGACATGTTTTTCCCTTGTGTGCAAACAATATAGCTTTCTGAGATGAGCAAGGACTCAAAAAAGATTACAGACATGGCCAAACAGCTGTCTTTATCTGTATGCTTTCCCCTTCTCCTTCCTTTGATATAGATGGTTTTGTAGAGAGAAAGGCTTTTTAGGACTAAGAGAAGAAGTGCTTTTACTGCCCTGTAATAGCAGCCATTGCTGCTCACAGCTTCCACCTTAACAGGGTGTCAGGACCACAAGGCTGAGCTTGCAAGAAGTGGTTATGTAAACTGAAGCCTGGAACCAGGTGTTCTGTGCTCTCCTGTGGAGCACAGCCTCAATAAAATAACACAGAAAAATGGAAATATGGGCACAGCTTGAAAACAGGCTAGCAATCCTTGAAGAAATGCACCTCTGAGAGCTGGGTAAAACTAGTATAAGCATAGCAATAAGAACACAGAAGAAGATGGCTGAGAAAACAATTGGACTATGGATAAGGCACCTTAAAGTAACAGAGAGTATAGGTTAAGAATTGCCCTTGAGACACAATTGTTTGACAAAAGATGATGTGGTACCTCTCTACGGTTTTGTTGCATATGCTGAGTTAAAGGTGGAAGCATATAATCTGCTTCACACAACCTGACTCTTTAAGGACATCATGTCCAGCTTGTCCAGCTGCTCATCCAAAAGAATATATTGTGTTTTGTGTTTGTGTAGCTTAATATGTTCTTTCCAAGGAAGACATGCAGATATGTATGTGTATGTGTTATGCATATGGATGTATCTGTGTGTGCTTTCCTTACAAAGCTCTTTTCTCTAAATTCATTAGCACTTCTGAATAAAAAAATCTCATTGGAGATAAATTGAATTTATCTAGTTATTACTTTGGATAAAACTAAGATGCTTTGTGACAGCTATAGTCTTTTCTACATTCATCTCTCTGGAAAAGTGGCATGTACTCTATATTCAGCACTTTTTATAGGAAAAAAATCTTGTCATGGGTCCATTATGGAATTAAAAATTGCCTCTAAACATTCACTGTATAATTAGCTGAAATCTGGGCAAAGATCTTGCCAGATATAATTTCAAAGCTGAAAATCACTCCTGGCAGCAATTGTCACTTTGAGAACTGAGGATTTTTCCTTATAATGAAAATTCATTCTCACATTTAGATCAGTCTCCTTTCCCACAAGTTCCCTGATTTGGTCATACTACACTGAGTTGGCCATGTTCACCTAGAAGTTACTGTCAAAATTCCCATCAATAGTACATGTACAGGCTTTTAAATACAGTTAATCTTAATTATTTTGACCATTTTAAGAATAAGTGTAAATTACTCTAAACTAGTTTGCCAGGTTCCTTCTTTATGAGTCTCAGAGACAGCTCAGCCCACCCTAAGATACTTGTCTAAAATAAGGTACCAGAGTTACATGGTCTTAGACTAACTGAGTAAGCTGAAGACACAACATGTAAAACTATTTATAGTGCTTAATTAACATTTTTTGTCTAATTTCCATGCATAACCATTTTGTTGTGGCCTCTGGTTTTCTAGAAGATTGATTCAAATGTAGTTCTTTATAGACAAAGAAGTTTTTTGATTATTCAGTCATTTACTACACATGATTTTTGAATGCCATCCAAATCAGATGCAACAGATAGACCAGGGAAGTAATTTTTTATCTGGTTTTGCAGTTAATCTAATTTTTTTTTTTTTTTTAGTTTAGCTCTGTTAGTGATATGATATGATATGATGTGTTTTGGCATAATCCTTTGATTGAAATACACTTTGGAGCCTCTTATGTTTTCTGTTTCAAAATTGTTTTGTATTTTTATAGCAGCATTTTTGAAAGATGGATATTAAATGCATCATAGCTAAATATTCCTATTTTACACATGGGAAAGGTAAATTAAGGGCTAAAGCATTAATTCAAATTCTAAAGTATTAGAGTGAAATTCAATATGTTTCTGAGATATGAAAACACAAACATAAACCAGAAAATTACTAGTTTTCTCTCATACACCAAGAGAAAAATAGGTTCATCATGAAAACTCTGACAGGCAAATTTATGGATATCAAAAATGTTACCTTAGGATATATTATGTCTCTGCAGCAATTCTGGTAATGTCATTGCACAAGTTTGTGCTATAAGTACTACGATGCAATCATATTAATAGTGAGAGGGAGTGGAGGGGCTGCTGACAAACTGTGCTTTCAGGTTGCACATTTCTGAACTGATATTTAACTCATTGGTCTCTACAGATTTTACACAAACTATTCAGACAGTCTGGAATATGTTGTGCACTAATACAAATATAATGAAAAAAAACCCCAAAAGGATGATTTTCTAAGGATGGAGGATTTTAGTCTTGTAATGAAATGTCTGGGGGCAGAAATCTGGCAGATGGATATGACCACTGGACCAGAGGCTGTGGTTTCCTCTTCCGTGTGCAAGGGGTAATTTTCTCATATGTGAAGATCCCTGTATAGCAGAGGGATGACTACTCTCAGGGAACAGCAGAAGGGAATTTTTCCCTTAGGCCCTTAGAGTCCCTTCTAAATCTTCTGAATCATCAGCAAAATACCTTCTTCCCTCTTTCTAGGTTCCCAATAGTCAGGCTGTCCTGCTTTGTACCAAGGTGGGAATGGGGAAGGAGCTGATGCATATGTGCCAGTGAAGCATAGTGGCTTGTCTCATGAAAGGTTATGGGCTCAACAATGGCCAGAGGAGTAGGACTGCCAGCCTCAGCTAGGAGAGTTCTGACCATGTAGAGAGTCTGGGAGGAAAGGAGCAGAGGAAGAAGGACCTTCAGTGGTGCTCTCTCATACATAAATGCTTATTGCAGGGTTGAGTGACCAGTTCTGGGGTCAAGGTCTGAGCTGAGAAAACTAAGTGAGTATGGGATGTCCTGGACCTTGGAAGAAATTGAGAACATAATATGACTAGATGAAATCATTGAAGTTTTATGACATCTGGGCCATGTGAAAAGATAGGAAAACACATCCTTATTTGGATCAGGACTTGAAAACTGGTGAAAAAATAAAAAGGAGTTAGTGTCATAACCTTAAGGTACATGCTAAATGTTCATTATGTAAATGTTATGCTTGAAGAAGCCACATGGCCATCAGTACACAATTACACCTGCAAACCTGGGACCCGGTTAAGACAATGTCTGGTTTCTTTTAGAAGCACTTCCAGCTGGGAGTTGTTCTGAGCCCTGCCTGTTACTGGATGCCCTTGGAATTAGATACTAAAATATTAAGCTGTAATAGCCTTGCTGGATGTCTGGAATACTGCAGATTGTATCTCTAGCTTTCTGAAATAGCCATTTTCACTCACCTAGGTTCAAACTGAGGACAGCAAAGCTTTACAGCCGCAGCAAATGTAATGTACCTTGGTCTCAAGTTCCAAGTGCTGCCACACTCTTAATAGCTGCAGCATCAGTGGAAAATAATTGTCAGAAAAGAAGTCAATGTGGGGGAAAGTCAATGGTATCCATTTAAAATGAAACATTTCTTTGTAGTCTTTAAAAGAACTGCAGTTAGGTTATAGATGATTTTTCAATGAAGAGTTTAAGAGCTGCAATTTATAAACTCATAAAATAAATTCTTATTTTATAGAAAAAAAAATTATGTCCAGATGTGAAACCTTTTATAAACTGCATTTTGGTTCATATACTGTTTGTTGCTTGATTCAGCTGCTAAATCCATCATGGTGAATACAACAAAAAGAAAAACTGTGGTTATTTAAAACAAAAAGGTTCATATTTCTGCAGAGTATTTACTTAATTCTTTGTATTAATTCGTGTACATCTCAGATGTTGCTTTCTTTGTTCACTACTATACATTTTGATCAGTGACTTATCAATGCAAAGTGAGGTACAAATTTCTATCAGGTTGTATCAGGAGTGGGAAAGAGACTCTTGTTTTAGCACAAGGATCCCTGTTGATCCTCTCTCAGCAAGTTGAACTAGTTTTCAGTGATTATGTTAGTTACCTTGTAGCATAAAGTAGAAGAAAATTCTATCCAGAAAGCCAGTTAACATTAGAAATACTCTAATAAGTATGTAAAAAAAGACTTACAATCAATTTCCATCAGCAAATCTTCAAAGATTAGGTTCCTACTTTCTTAACCTTTCAATAGAGCAACTACAGAGACAATTAGTATATTTATAATATACTCTAATTAGAGGAGACCCCTGGAGATTTAAGCAGCGAACAAGGGGAAACTGACTTCTAAAGCAGAACACTTAGTTCCCATTGCTCCTGCTCTACCTTTCCCCGCCTCCCCCCCCCAATTTTGCATTGCATGGTATTTTAGATGGGGACTACCTGTCTCTTCTTCATGTTCAGTGCAGGCTAGGAAAACTGACTTTAAAGATTAAGCTAAAAAAAAATAAATCTCAAAACTTACAGCAAAATTAAGACATGAATTTACATGTCTACAAAAGTCACTGAGATAACATTTTACGCATAAATTGAAACTCTGTGGCCTGTTTATTGTCACTATAAGATTTAATGCTGAGGAATACAAAGGTACAGGATTAATAACACAACTCTACAATAAATAGCAAATTACATTATCAGTAAAAATAGATAGCATAAAATATACTTTGTCCTGGGAAGAGTGATAACTTGGAAATGCACAGTTTCTTCACCACTGTTTACACACAGAATTTGGAGGAGATAGATAGCTTCCTTCCTAATGGACTGTTACTCTGAGGGTCATTAGTATGGAATTAATGCAAGCATGTCTGTGCAGCAATTATTTTCCCATACTTCTTTAATAACAAAGAAAGGAAAAGAAGAGCTGTCCTCCTCCCACAGCTGATATCTGTGTTCCTGTGCCTAGAGCAGAGTGTTGGAGGATTGGACCATTTGGGTTTCTTCTGTAACATTCTTTGTGACCTTGGAAAAATCATTTGATCTCTCAGTGCCTTAAATTCCCTTTTCACAAAAGGGAATTAATTACACTTCATTACTTCCAGAGAAGTGTCATTAGGCTCAATCAGTTAATGTCTGCAAAGTGCTTTGAAAGCAATCTTTTGACAGATGATATTCTAAGTGCAAAACATCATGGTAAAAATTTGTAGCAGTCTGGCTTAGTGTTATTTGTTTAGTATAAACAATCATCTTGGCAGTCTAGAAACACTAATCTGATACATTACACAAAGATAAGTTAAAATTACACTTATTTGGACTCTGATTCAGCTAGATACAAATCACATGCCTTAATGTAAACTCTGGTTACTGAAAGTGTTCTGTGCAGTTTTGCATTTAATACCCTTGAAGTGAAGACTTACTCATCATTAGTTTCTCTCACCCTAAGTAATTTCTTGAGGCCATCCTAAAAGTAGTATTTTTAATTGGTGGGATCATCAGGAAAAATGGTATAGAGCAGAAAGTTGTGATTAGAAACAGACTGATGTTTGAATCTTCAGGATGCGTGTTTAAAACATAAGATGATTATTATGCAAAGGAAAGATCACTTTGGCAGCATTTAGAAAACAAACCAAACCACAACCAAAACAACAAAAGCACCAAAGCAGAGATATTTGAAGGTTAGAGCCATCAAGGCAGAGACAACTAAAAGCTTGCTCTGATTGTTAAGAACTAAACAAGAGATTGAAGACTTTAATATTTCACAGAAGGAGTGGTAGGACTCAGATGCAGCTTTGAAATGTTAAGGAAGGAAAAGAGTCAGGGATGACCACTCATCTTTCAGATTTTAATGGCAAAGAGGATGATATTTATAAAAAAAAGTGAAAAATGAAAGGACAACAGGCAATAAAGAAATTTGCAGATAAATGATCTATCAGCATGGACATTCATAAAAAAATTTTTTCAGGGAAACACAAATACTTTTGCAAGCTTGTCAAAACCCCCTAAGAAAGCAAGAAAGCTGTGCAAACTGTTGCAATCTGGAAAGAGAATAGGTACGAAATGCAAAATGCTAATACCAAAACCAATTTCCTAACAGTTTAATGAACTGAATGGTTATGAGGTGATTTGCTTCAACAGCATATAGTAGATTGAAACTATGTAAAAAAGTGGCCCCATGTGTTGATGGAATTCCATGCTGTACTTCCCCACTCAGCCTATGCTTCCTAGAAAGGTTAGTGCATCTCTGCAGAATGTCTTATGGAATCATAGCCTAGAATAACATTTATTATCTTCTACATATAGTACTTTAAAAAAATTTTCAATAACAGCTGAATTAGTTAAAATGACATCAGTAAAAGTCAGCAAAAAGAAAGTTACGTGTCCCTATGACAATCTGTGTACCTAACCTATTATTACATTTTTACTTATAAACCTATTCATTTAGTTAAATAAATTGATTTCAGAGAAAGCCAGCATTTAGATTTAATATATGCTGTAAGGTTTTGAGTAATAAGACATTTTCCTGTGTTGCTTAGAAAGCAAGAGAGTACAAGGCTGAGATCTTGAACAGGTTCGGTGCTAAAGCGCAGCTTTGGAAGTTAGTGCTCTGCATATCTCATGTGGCTTGAGGGCGAGAACTTGAGAGGCAAAGTAGATCATCCAAATTCATCCTCTGAACATATGCTTTTTGTCCCTGTAGACTGACTGATCCAAAGGATTAATGGTGGAATTAATGATCTAACTCAAGCCAAATTTTGTGGTTATTTCTCTTCTATTTTATGCAAGTAATCAGCCTGGGCAAGTCGATAGTTCAGTGAATGTACTCGTAAGATCTCCTGTAATGTCTCTTGAACTTGATTTTGAAACATAAGAACATTAGTTTCTACTTTGGGCATAAATCCAAGTTTGGATACCAAACCCCTGATGCTTTATCTAAAAAGAGTTACAGATTAATGTAGAATCCAGATTTTGCTTCAAATCTGTAATGAATGATGCATATTAATAATAAAAGCAACAAAGCAAAACCTCAGTAACATTCACTTTCATTAAGAAGGAAAGCCTCCATCCTTTAAAGCTGATGGGATTTTTTCCACTGACTTCAGTGAAAGCCCGGAAAGCTGTTGCAGCTATCACTGACTTCTACAGGAATAAAAGAAGTATATTGGAAAAAGTCCAGATATTATGGATTATGTTAGCTGTGTTCAAAAAATAAACACCTATTTGAAAGTGTCAGTTCTAGCATGGTTTAAATGTTTGAAACACAGAATAATCATTGGAAAAAAACACAAGGAAAAAACCCCAACTTGTTTGAAACAACCCAAAGTTCATTCAGATATAGGCAACTCCACATTTCTCATCTGGTATATTCATTGAACTTCCCACACACAGGCTGTTTGACCCCATTCAGGGTCCAAAGTTGTCCAAAACGTTAATGACACTTCACTTGCAGAAAATTAAGAATTGAATGGCCTCTGTCTGTTTTGTAAAGAGAGATAAAGTGATGCTAGTAAGGTAAAGCACAGACATTCATGGGCTGTTCATTGGTCGCAGCTGTGGAATTATTAATGATTCTCTCTGAGTACTGCAATCCACATACATTTGTCTGAAAGCTGTTGGCAGATGCACTTTCTCTACTGAACTCACAATTTTGGGTTTATACCTCCTTTAAGACCATAAAATGCTCTTTTCATTTCTGTGTTGTCCTTTGAATAGCTGTAGAATGGAACTATCACTCACGATTAGTGCTAAGGGAACACCAGCTCAGAAATGCACCTTAAAATGCTGCTGTTTCCCACATCATTTTACATAACTTGCATATTAATACATGTCCCTTCAATTGTAAGCAGTGTGGCTGGTCTGATTTACAGGTCTGGGGATCCAGACCCTCTCTTCGAAATGATGTGTTTGATACTTGTTGCATCTTTGTGGTCTGATGGCTGGGGAAGTACTCACAGTCATCAGGGTCATTAGCGCATTTTAAGCTTACTCAAAGAGAACCTGAAGACCTAGACACCATGAAATACAATATAAAATAGCCACAAACTTCTCCAGTCTATGGTAGTATTCCAGGTTGCAATAAATTTTAAGGCAGCTGCTGGTGCTTTTTTATTGACTTCTCCCTAATCAGAGTCGCAGAGCAGTAGTACTTCAATATCACGTGTTGAATGGGGATGATATTTTAAGCTATTCACCACTAACTCTGACATCCTGTTTTGAATCTTTCTAGATTCCCGAGTAAGAAATACTGCTTACTTAACAACCCATTATATTTTTGGATAGTTTCCTCTAAAGAGAATGAGTAATTTACCATTCTTGCTGCAACTTGCACTGGTAAAGCTTTGCACTGGTAATTTAATTCTATATTCATTTAGTTTGAATTACACAGGGAACATCTGCAATGATTCCTAACAATAACTACATTTCAAGACAATTACACAGTAATAACTAGAGCTGCAGGGCGATGCCAAAACCAGAAGAGGAAAAAGAGGTGCACAAGGACTTTGTGCATGAAATTAAATTTTGTTCTTTATTGGAAAAATGCAAGTTTATCAGAGAAAAGCCTTTGTGACAGCACATGTATGCATTTAATATATGTACTTCTGTATGTCCTGCAACATTTTCTATTGGCATCAGATATTTACTTTCATTAGTGATTCTCTGAATCACTGATGAGATGAATCTCTCTTTTGGAGTATACAAATTTCCTTTCCTTCTGAGCCAATTCTTATTAGGATGAAGACAATGAAATAAAAAGACCTTGTGAGATTTATTTTGTCAGTTGTATGGAATTAAGCACTGTGGGAGGTAGGAACTCCATTTCACATATTTGCCATTACAACTTTCATATGTAGATTCATGGCACCTTTATTGAATGCACAGATACTTCCCTGTGGGTACTAATGGATTAATTCATTTATGTACTTAATCACATATTTTTGTCTGGAGAATTCAAATGCCTGAGTGGACATGTGTAGTGAGTGAGTCTAGCAGCTTGGAGAGTAGCAGATGTGTTGTAAGTGCGCTGCAAAAATCGTAAATATATGTGGATCAGTTCTGGTGAATTTTGGATGTAGTAGGTTTGTCCAGGAAGTTGAACACAAATTGACGCCATAGTGCACTCTGCTATATTCTGTTCTTTTCATCCCTTTGACATCCAAGTTTATCTAATCTATGGTGAGTTTTTTTGTTTCTTTATTCAAATAATTTTTATGCTGCTGTATAGTAATTTAGAGTACCATAGACATCAACGTTCAAATTTTACTTTTCTCTTTGAGAAGAGAAACCCCAATGTTATATATTGTACTGGTGCTATAATTCTTCCCTCTTTCAGTGAAGAAAGAAGAGGAAAACCTATTTTTTTCCAAATCTTAAAAAAAATAAGTATCTATTTTGGGGTGCAATTAATATAAACCAAAAAGTTTTGATCTTTCTGCAGTACAGATCTTCTCTCCTTTTCTACTAACTGAGCAGATATATCGCTTATCCTTTCAAAACTCTCATCTCCTCTAAAGAGCAATAATATTGTGGTAAATAGTTGGTCATGAAGATAACTCATTCTTGCCCCATTTGAATCTGTTACTCAAAATCAGTGGCCCCCATTTCTCTTCACGTTCTCTTGGCAAATCCCCATCTCCATCACTCAGTGTGTAGCTGCTCATGTGGAATCATATCTGCTGTCTGTCAGAAATAAGAAATGTGTTTTCCTGCAATTTTTATCCATGTCATCCCTTGTAAGCGAAGCAAAGAGAAGGCAATGGAAAAATACAGAATAAGCAATGCTTTAAGTGTCATGATCAAGACTTCTTCTGGGTACAGAACTGTGAGAGAAAAGTCATTCAGAACTAAAATCCAGGGGTTGCCACTGGTTTATAGCCTAGATGAGATGAAAGCCAACACTATCAGTCATCCTGTAGTCCTGATGGTAGAGTGTCATTTAGAGGGGACGTTTGTCACTTACTTAGCACCCTCAGTCAGCTTAGAAGGTTTCAGCAAACTCTCTGAACATTTTGATTCATAAAACTTGAAGGGGAAAAGGCCCACTTAGGTGTGTCTTTGAAACTTCAATATGCTGGGAATCCCTAATCCAAACCAATTGCTCAGCCTCTTAAAGTTTTCTTTCTGCTCTTCTTAGAGAAGCCTGCCTGTGAACATACTTCTTGTGCTTGAGCACAAACCTGAAAAGAGTTGATTCTTTTGTTACCCCTTCTGTTAAATTTCTCTTTTTATTTTTCTCTGTGACAAACCCTCAAGTTTTGATGTGAAAAGTATGTACTTGTAGAAGATGATACTAAAACAATGCAAATGCTAACTTTTACTCATCTGAATGAAGGCTGGTGCCAGTGTGAAGCTCAACTCTAAAAATGGAGATCTGATAGCATGGCTTTCTATAATCAGTTCGATTCATTGGAGTAACAACAGTACGTGTACTCCATTGTAATCTATATTTCCAGATTGCTCATTAGTATCACACTGCATCACATGGTAGTGCTTAGCAGTAACACCATATTGCAAAAATCTGACCAAAATTGATACATTTCCTAGGAAAATTAAATGACAGAAAGTTGCTTTTCAGATTTTAATATTTATATGATTATCTGGAGTAGTCTAAGAAAGAGGATAGAGTTGCTGGGGCTTATGTAGTGCAGGAAAATACGTAAATTCAGAACCTGTGTGTCGCGATCCTTTTTTAAGGAAGAAGGGACTGGCACACTCTCAGTGGGTGAAACGAGAATGACCATTTAGTGAGGGGAAAGGACTGCTTATATAGGGTCTGAGGGGAAGGTTCTGGAATATGAGCGGAGCGTACCCATATAAGGGAAATGGGGGAGGGACAGAAACCATATAAGGGAATAGGTAGAAGGGACCGCCATAAAAGGAAAGGGTGCATTGCACCAGACATCAGCCAATTGGCAACTGGGGTACAAATAGGGGATCAGGATAAAACGACCAATCAGAATAATCGTATAATAGAACTGTAATTATTCCTATTCTAATACAATGGCTATCTGTCTAAGCTACCCGAACAATAAAAGCTTTTGAAACTCATCAGGTCCTGGTTCATCTTGATGGTTCTTTTCTTTCCCACTAAGCGCAGGTCTCTTTTTGTTTCTTTTTTGTTTCTTTTTCTTCTTTTTCTCTCACTCGGTGTAACTTGCCGGGTGTTCCCCGACACCTGTTCCTTCAAATTTTTAAAAATTGTAAATGGGAAGAAGCGGTGACTGGTTATTAAAAATAAAATGGGTCATGTTTAATATTCCATTTTCTAAGCCTCTCTGCCTAATCCAATCCTCTGTATCCTTTCTGGGAACACTAGCACCTTTCTCAGCTGCACAAGCACATGAAGTGATGCTGGTCAACAACAATCTGACCAAATGCAGATCGATGATAAGATTTCCTGTGGTAGGATTAATAAGGCAGTACATCAACTCTGTTATAGACATTTATTTTGCATCTCTGTTATTTCTGTCGTGTCAAACCTGTGGGAAAGGGAGAATGGGCTTGATGCTTTACAGTGAGAGGTAGTTAACCAAAACTGTGCCTATATGTGGTCTTACAGCAGTTGTCTTGGGGAACCTTGGGTTTGACTGTTGCATGTGGTCATACTATGCATTTCAGCAATTGTCTTTGTGGCTAGAATTCTTCAACATTTCTGGCTCTCCAGTCCTCTCTCTTAGTAGTTGCTCATCCAAAATTCCGAGGTGTGTGTTCATCTGAAAACATGAGGTTCAGTAAAGGAAAACTGTAAATTCAAGAAAGTATTTGGCTTTCTTGAATTAACAGGATGTTGGTCAGGGCAGGTCATATGCTTCAGAAATGTAAAAACAAGAGCTGAAAAGAGCTTTTTATCCCTTGTCCTGAGCTCCAGAACCACCTGCTAGCATAGGTAGCTATTTGGTGGTGCTAGGATAAAATTAAGAGCCTGTCAGCAGCTTTTCTAATGAAAGGATATAACTGAATCTTGCACATTCCATCAGGCAGAAATTTCACATACCTTTGAAGTCCAAATATCTTCTTAGAGTCTCAAGTTTAGCTTAAAAGTGTTTTATGGTAAATGGAAGAAAAATCTTGCTTTTTTTTTTTTTACAAGTTTAATGCCAATGTGTCAGAATTTTATTTTATGATGATTTTGGTTTGCTTCTACCTGTAATTCATTTACGAGTACTGTGGCTGGGACTTTCCTTCTCTTCTGGGTAATCTTGCATAGATGGGGAATATTTATTGACAATCTGTGGAGCCAGGACTACTCTTTATGTACACTTTGAATATTTATCACATAGAAGGAACCCAAGTCACTACAGGATTTTGTATTTTCCTGCCCGTTGTAAGAAAAAGGAAGTCTTTGCCGGCACACATTTGTGCCAGAAAGATGGATTGGTGGCAGGAAGATGGCAAGGAGTTTCCTGAAGGAAAGCGTGAGCATCTGACAGTTACTTCAAAATCTTTGAATTTTGCAAACCTGAAGGCTGTGGTTATTTCTGTGGGAAAATTTATAGACAGCTTTGCAGAATACACTCTGGAGAGTTTCTGTGTGCAACAGGAGTAAACACAGAAGAAATAAATTTTTTAAAACTTAGATTGAAGTTCTTATTGCATGTGATTTGCTAGGAGTAATGAGTTATTAAAGTTACATTTCTTTTCTAGTCCACAGTCAAATGCTGAAGTTTTATGACATTTCAGGTAAAAAAAAAACCCACACAAATGAAAGTAATTATACTAACCTGTAAAAGCACTAAAAGCCTTAAATCTCTGTTTTACTAATGTCTTCCATGGTAACATTATTGTGGTAGTTACCTACCAGACATGCTGCTGATTTTCAAAAAGAGCTAATAAAATATGCAAACATTTTTAAAAATAGCAAACAAACCTTCTTGAAATAAGGAGATATTAGCATAAGTGAACAGTATGTAATTCTATAATGAAATATCTAAGAGAATTTTTCTCTTAGAAATATAGTAACAACTGCTCATGTTTGTTCTGACAATTTTCAATTTCAAGGGGGTCTGTGTAATTTTGAGAGTCAGTAGGTCAGTAGTCTCTTTTTCACTAATGTTTAAGACTCACGTATAGATTCATCTAAAGGTATGAAAACAAAGGTCTGAAAACTATGTAGAAAGTAAGATGCAAGCTGGAACTGGATATTACAAGTGACCTTCTTATACATAATGAGAAACATTCACTACTGTGGAGAATCTTGGATCCAGATCTTGAACTGCCTCATAGACCTCTGAAGCCTGGAAATAGGCTCTTTGGTGAGAGTGGGCTTTGCAATAAGTACTTTTATTATAAATCTGTATCTTGAAACAGCAAAATAACACTGTTTGGACATTATCTTTGTCTCAGTGAAAATGCAGGCACTCCTGTGTTGGCAAACAGTAATGCAGGATAACAGATGTTCTGGGCAGTCTGGTAGAGAAACCAGACAAATCTAATTGCAAAGACAAATCAGTTTGGCATGATTGTTGAAACTTGCCTGACATAGAAATACCTACTGAGTGCAAATGACTAGATCACAACAATAGACATGAAAGGAACTTTTATTCCAGACTGAGCATCTCTTCCTCAAAAATGAAAACAAAGTTATTTAAAAGCAGAGACAGTGATATAGGTCTTAGACTGCACTACTGAGTAATTTGCTTTCCCCCCTAACTTGTTATTTCTACCTTCACCTATAATTAAATATGAATGACTGGATGCAGAAAAGGCCACCAGAACATTAACATTTCTGCTATGTTGCTTGTTGGGAGAAATTCAAAGACATGTAGGCAGTTGAGGAGTCTGCAAGATTTGCAATGGGAGCAAATGGGACCAACAAGTCCCCTTCATGCCTCTGAGATTTTTTTTCTCTCATCCAAAATTTCATGGTATGTAGGAGCTCTCAGGTCTGTGCTTCATCATACAGATAAGATATTTTTTTCTATTTTTCTCTTTAAGGACTTTATTTCCCCAGAACAGTCTAATCTGGAAAAGCAATGTGAAAGCAAGAGCACCTATCAAATTTGAGTGGTCAGATGGATTGGATTTGCCATAAATCCATTATTGTCTTTTTTTTTTTTTTTTCTAAAATGGAAGAGATGTAGTTTTCCAAGATACACAGAATTTTTAGGGACATGTCTTTTCATTTGTGTTTTAAATTGCTTCAGTACTTCCTTGTTTCCCTCCCATAAGCAATTCCAGTGTAATGGAAGCAGGATGTGTCAGTCTTTGGAGAGGCAAAATTTTGTCTTTTGGAGGAAAGAGTTCAGAAGAGGTGGTGTGCTGAAAACTTGGGTGAGTCTCTTTCTGTGGCTTATTCTTTTGTAGGGGTGAATGACTTGCATCTTGAAATGGCTATTTTCAAGCACAGACTTACACGTCTCTTCCTGAAGCAGGTGAAATTTTAGTTGCTTTATATGTTGCACTGCTTCCAAACAGGATAATATCTGATTTGAATGTTTTCTTATGGATTCCTTTGCATCTTATATATGTGAGGAGTTTTATTACTTGGTATCTGTGGCAGGATGTTCTACTCCAATAAGACTGAGAATCTGGTCAGAGAATTCAGACAATGCTAGCTCACTGTGGTGAGTTTCCAGTGGTGGTCTTAGTAATGCTTTTAGTGTTGAATTATGCTGAAACCAGACAGATTCACCAAACTTTAAGCACACATCCTGCTTTTTGGAGCAGAATTTGACAGATAAGCTGCTAACTACCCTGCAACTATATGACAAGCACTCAATCACTTTATAACTATAAAAGGCCAATCCAACTTTCATATGGCAGATTCTTCTACATCCTTTCTTGAAGTCTGTGAAGCTTCTCCCATAAAACGGGGGCACCTCTTCATGATTGCTCTCCAGGAATTAAGAGAATGACAGAGATCTGCCCACTAATGTCATGTGGTGAGCTGCATCAATCTCCTTAATGATTGTCTCTTTTTTTGCTGGCTTTGATACAAGTGATTTAATATAATTGCTTTGATACAGTGCACTATGCTATTTTATACGATCATATACTCTACTATATATCCCATATTTCCTAAAATTTTTCCCTTTTCTGGTGTTGATGTTCATCTTTTCACCTTCTTTTACTGCCCCCTTCTATTGGCATTTAGGTCTACAAGCTTCTTAACTGGCTATTGCATCCTAGCCATCCTTGTCTGCTCTTTAGAAATCTGATGAATTTCCTAACTCCACTCAGTGAAATATGACCCAAATGGCCTATTGCAAGGTGCAAATACCTCACTCATCAGGACTTCAAATGGTTTGGTTGCAAAGAGAGGAAGGGAGGATGTAGAACGATCACTCAAATTTCTCCTCTATCTTCCTTTGAAGGAGGGTGGTAACGATAGAGTGGAAAAGTCAAGCCACTTATAAACATCTTCAGTCTCTAATTTACATAGTCCTTTCCTACACATGCATGTAAAAGTGACTTTCCTAAACAAGTATTTTTCAAAGTCTCAGATCTGTGAATGACACAGTCCTCTCTCTGCAACTTCATAGGTATCTGCCTGCACTTCACATAATTTCAGGGAGTATTAGTCCCTTGACTTTGTCAGTATCTCAGAGGAATGACTTTGCCAGTATCTCAGAGAAACAATTCACAATGTTTCTATGTCTTTGCAGTTTCATCCTGTCACTTCTAAAAAATATTGCCTCACATCTGAAATATTTTGTTCCTGTTCAATGACTGCATGATACTTACTGTTTAAAATGGACAGTAACGGAATATGTAATTAAAATAAACAATGCTTAGTTACTAAACTCTGGCCATCTTTATGACATTGTTTTAATTGCATGAGCATGTTGCATGTTGATTATTCAGGGATATTACAGGTGTTATACCAGTGAGATGAAGAGAGCATTCTCCTTAACTCCCTCACATAAGTTAAATCCAAGCCTGTATAGGTCTCTTGTGTTTCATTACACTTGAAAAGCATCTTTTAACAGGGTTTATAACAGAACAAAGCAGAATGGAATTGAATAAACAACTGTATTTTACCCTGCTGTAACTGCTACTTAAGATATTGCTCATGGAAATGCTTCAGGGATTCTGGGCTCAATCCATTTCTAGGAAATAGTAATTACTTACTGGAATATTTCGCTTAGAACCAGTATGGTTGTTATTTAATCTCTTGGGACACAGGAGAACCCACATCACCCCACAAAGAACTGAGCTGTTCAGTCTGCTTCAGTACATTCTTTTGCTATCTTTTTCCCTCCTCACTCTCAGTTTTTTTGGAGATGCTTCCATGCCTGAGGCAAGTGCTTCATATTCGTCATTGCATGGTATCACTATTTACCTTCTCTACCTGCTAATTTGTTAATACTGTGACTTTAATTCACCAAATACACTGAGTGAAGCATGGCATAATTCAATAATGACAACTTTGTATTGCAAAGCAGACTGCAGGCGAAGAGTCCATGGTAAGGCCCTGAGCTTATACCCCTTCCTCAAAGGTGAAGAAAATCCAATGGCAGTAACTAATGTTGCAGACTATAAAAGGGTTAATGGAAAATTTTGCAAGGATTTTCTGCAAGCTTTTCTGTTTGTAGAACTCTGGGATTTTGGGAAACTCAAGATCCACACATCTGAAAATGTCAGCTCTGCACCAGAGCAGTATTTCATTACATTTCCACCAACAAGGCTCAAGAGAGGTCAACTTTCTAGTCACTGATAGTCAGGGCTTTAAAAGTGCTTAAGGCTTTTGTAATCGTTTTTGTTGCCAAAATCCAACATTGCTAAGTGTGTATATATAGAGACAAAGGCTTAAAAACCTTTTTCAGAAGTGCCTTGGAACTTTAAATGTTTCAAAATACTGATGTTCATTTTAATGCATGTCAAAGGACCTGAGTTTTGAAAATCATTGAAAACTTATTCTCTCAAAAATAGACTTTCACAGTGCAAGCACTCAAAAATAAAGGACCCTAAGCTGTATTTTCAGTGCTTACAACACTGGGAGTTGTATAGCAGTTTCTCACAATTTCTGTGTCTCTCTTTCCCCCTCTTTCAAGCGTAAATCTGAATTACAGCTTGACATGCCCTCCCAGTGCCCTGAACCCTTCCTCCTCCCAGTGCTGGTAGCTCTGTGGGGAGGAAGGGATGGTAGCCAGCTATGCCATCCCTGGGCTTTCCTGCCAGTGAAAGATGAAGAGAAAGGTTAGTAAATCCTTCTACGAGGAAAAGATGATACAATCCCCTGCTTAGTTCTCCAAATCCGTAGAGACTGCATGTGTGTTTCTCAGCTAGTACCATAACCTGGAGTATGCCTAGCTCCCAGCTGGGAGTGGATATGCACCCACACTGGGCATTTGTCATATTCATTGCCTCACTTTGTGCTGTTATTTTTCTTGTTCAAATGGATTTCTTTCCTGGTTCTGTATTACAGGTGTTTCTTATGCCCATGGGTGCTTCTTAGTATGTAGTGCAGATTTCTTTTTATCTTTAAGACACTTACACATACTTGCTAGTATCTACTTGCATCTCCTCTACTCAGCCCTTCCAGGTTGCTCAATTTCTGAGTGTCACTACTCCATTCAGTGTGGAGTAGGTTAGAAAGCCTCCTCTGGGTTATTCATCATCTTTATGTTTAAAATACCAAGGGCATATTTGTGCCTTTATGTGAAATACTTCAGGTTGAAAAAGTCTGAAGACAGGACTTACTATAGCAAACCTTCCTGCACTCTTAAGTACAGCAACCAAATTTCTGATGTCATGAAGCATAGAAGAAATTGTAAAAATGGGAACTATGGTACCTAACTGTGATGGAAGTATGATTTGGAGGAAGTAGAAGAGTAGAGGAGGAGAGAAGTAGAGGAGTCGCTGGAAGTTAGACTTTCACTGAAACAAATCAGGAGCAACTATCAGAAGATCAGTAGTTTTTTTATGCCATGGGTAAAAAAAGCTCAGGCCATTGGTAGGAATCACGGGAGAAACTACCATGCAGAACTGGAAAAAAAGAAGAAGAGAGAAGTCAGCGGCCATAAATATTCTGACTGCCCTTTCTTATTTATTTGTTGTGGTTTTGTACCTATATTATTGATTGAGATTTGATAAAAGATGATAAATTTGTGACCGCAACTTTTTTTTTTAAAACATGAAATATCTTAAAAATGCAAGCTTAGAGATGCATATTCCCTCTCACTTTCAAATACAATGAAATACATCTCCCATCAGTTCTGATGGGCTGTGAAGATTTTAAATGAGAATTCTGAGAATGGAAAAAGTAACTGTAAGGTTAAGAAATGGTCACAGCACTAAGCCTTACAGAGCTCAGAAAGTGTTTGAATAATACCTTCAGGCACATGGTGTGACTTTTGGGGATGGTCCTGTGCAGGGTCAGGAGTTGGACTCAATGATTCTTGTGGGTTCCTTTCAATTTTGTGTATTCTGTGACTCTGTGATTCTGTAAATCAGTGCTTATCTCCTCAAAGAGTGTGCAGCTCAGGCAAAAAGACTCATATCCCTTTGAATATATTGTTAACAAGCTAATTCACAGACTATGCATCCCTGGACCTTAAGAGTCAGAAAAAAATGAGGCTTGACTTGTTCTGAAACATTCAGGCATTGTGGACTTTCCTTGAAATTTGAAGAGGCCTATGCATATTTTCTGTGGCATCGCTTTTATAGGCACTAGATAGCCAGTACTTTTGTAATTCAGGTATGTTAGTTTAAAAATACAGAACTGTAGCAGATCTTTTTTATGGGAGGATTTTTGTATTTCTACATTTTGTAACATTCAGCCTAGCTCATAATCCGTATGATTCATGCAGGAAATTATTCAAGTATGGAGGGAAACCAAAAGAATTGCAGAGCAAAGTTCAGACTGTAAAACAAAGGAAAAAGAAATCAAACCACAGGGATTAAAAGAAGGGTGAGCTTTCTGTAGAAATGGGAGGGGATTAAAAAAAATTAACGGAACGCAGTAGCCTGCGAGGACTAAAGAGGACTGTGGGACTTACAACTGAGTGACAAAAATAGATTACTTACCAAGGAAGCATATTAACTATGTAATGGTTTGCTTTAGTACTTCCAAACAGGGAAAAAGAATAGATGCCAAAATCTAGACAAACTCCTAGACAAACCTATTAAGTCCTAGACAAAGTTGTAAGGTAAATGTAAGTATCTTGCCAAGACTTGAGAAGGCAGAGAAAAACATCCAGCAATGAACAAAACTCTTCCCAAAAAACTGAATATTCAAGAAATAGAACACACTTCAAAATAATTCTAATAAATTTTTTGATCATATCTCCCTGTTCACCTGCCTTGAGAAGGGGCATGAAAGGGAAAACCTCTCTATGCCCTTACCTCTGGGCAAGGAAATGCTGCTACTTGCTTCTGCCTCCCTGCCCCAGCTGAAAAGGGGTAACTACACAAGGTGTCACTGGGATGCTCCCCGCAGTGCTGCTGGTGTGAGAGTCTGAAGGCAACACCCACACTCTACTTTGTGACGTGAGTAAGAGGGGGCAGCAAGGCAGAGACCATGCTTGGGAACTGAGGTCTCATGAGCTGGGTAGAAGTACTGGGAAGAAGGTTTAGAAAGCAGCAAGTGGTGGCCATGCAGCGGCAGGTTTCTTTCAGTCAGATCACACTGGAGACTCCTTGGCTGCATCTGTACAACCTTAGGTGAACAGAGCCTGCATAAGGTGGGGGCCAAATCACTGGATCACAGAGGTGTGAACTGGTGGTGTCATTCTGCACATCCCTTACATTGTGATGTTGTGTTTCTCTCCTCTTTTCCAGGCTTCTTATCCCCAAAAATACAGCAGGCTTGCACCAGACTTGAGCCAGGGCGTTTATAGCCAGGTGCACGATGAGGGGATTAAAGCCTGTAAAGTCAGTACAGAAGCACTAATCATCTCCCAGTATCATGGCCATGTGTTAATAGCAAACAAGCAAAGTCAATTTTGTTACTAGTGTAAACAGAAAGTTTTGCTCTTTAACAAAAAATGACAGTCATATTTCATTGCCTCAGCCTTTGTTTTTGGGACTATTTTATTGGGAAAGGAACAGAAAAAAAGTAGAATGATAACTGGGAAATAATGTACTAAGCCATCAATTAAAAAAAAATCATAAACCTTCTTCACTTGATATTTTTTCACTTGATCTCTTTGGTGTAACTATTTCTTTCCTTTATCAGCTTCTCTGACAAGCTCTCTTTCTAAGACATCCTGCTCCTCTACCCAGCATTTGTAGTCTCCAGAAATTTGTGGGTACCAGGAGACGGTTAGCTTTATATTTGATGAGAAAAGCTAAATAAGGAATTGTTTAATGTTTTCTCCTGCCACTTGTTGACCTTTTCTCAAGAACTGAATCTGAAAGGGGCACAGCTACCTCTGAACACTGATGAAGACAACTGGTGAGCTGGGTGGAAGACAAAGAATTAAACTGAAAAAAAAGAAGAAAAAAGAAAACCCTGATATGTTATGGTGTGCTTCTGATGAAACCCTTGTATTTCAACGTTAATTGCACACAGCAGCATAAAGCACCTTTTCACCTCTTCCTATTTACTTTTCTCAATTCTCTTTGTTTACATACTACTGTTGTACTTTGTCAGGGCCAATTGACTTTAAAGGCAAGCACTATTAACAGCAGAAGGAGTTTTTTTTAAACTCACTAATGAGTTCAAAACTGGGTCCTGGGTAAGTAAGACTGTCTCATACGTGTAACAAGTAGCAACATTTGAAGAACACTAAAATCTTTACCAGCCAGTGAGCTGTTTTTCCTAAATTATTTCTGTCACCAGGTTTTTCTCTTTAGCCTGTATTTTTCCCATGTAGTAGCAGCACAAAATTACCATTCTGTAAAGTGCATCTTGTCCTATTTTCTTGTCCAGAGCACAAGAAGTGATAGTATAGTTGTATATCCACCTTTGCATAGTTCTGATAGATACTTTACAGCAATCAAAGTAAGTATTTACTAAGCCTTGAGTAATAGTTGTTCTGCTATTTCCTATTCTCTTAAAAGAGTAGGAAATGTATTCTGCAAATAAAGACCACGTTTACTATTCTCATTGTAGAAGAGAGTTGTGGAAAAATTATTTGATCTGTCTGCTTTTTTCTCCAAGAGTTCCAGCCAAAATTTGCCAATCCTCTAAGAAGCAATCATACCCTTAGTCCAGAGGTCAGACAATGGGCATCTACCTGAGGGTATTATCTGGTTCCTTGTGCCATGTCTAAGCTGAAAATTGTTTCACACTGAACACTGGAATTGAGTCCCTTATTGTGGGAGAGGGAGTTAATTCAAAAGGGTTTAATTAAATCAGAATGTACCCACTGCTCTATATAAAATATCAGTGATCTGGCCTTCTAAGCATCATGGTTCTGTAAACAAAACTGAGTGTGTTGAAGGACAATATGGGGTTTAATATTGCTCCAGGGGCCTAGAGGAATCTTTGAAGTGATCAAAAAGAAGATACCCCATTATCCATCTCTTCTGTATATTTCAGAGCAGTTTCTGTGACAGTTTTTCAGTTTTGAGGACGTTACACTTTTCTAGGATGTTTCTTTAGGATCAGGAATCCTTCAAATCATAAAGCCAGGGTGTGCATTACAGTTTTAATGGTCATTGTGGGTCCACTGTTATCAGCAATGTACTGTGTTTATGATGTATGCTTAGAAAATTAAAATATAAAGATGACTTTCAAAACAGTAATAGATTTGAGATCAGAAGAGCTGCTAAAATTTCCCTCTCTGACTCTTACACTGATCTTTATCTCTTTTTCTCCACTTTTATTAGTTTCATAGGGACAGTCTGGTGACAGACAACAGTTTTGGTCATTACAGCATATATTAAAAAAAAAGGTGCTTCATTAATCAATTAATTTTAATTGTTCATTAGACCTCCAAGGAAAACGAACCATTCAGCTGATTATTCACTCATTGAATTTTTCAGTGGCTTTGTAATAGTATATGACTGTGTAACATTATTAATTGCTATGTTGTTCTTGTGTGCTTTATTACTGATATGCAAAAAAACATCAATGCATTTAGAAGTTCCAGCATGTGTACACAGATGAGTTGAGAAAATACAGTCAACACTATCCTTGTTCCAGAGCTGCTACAGGTGCTTGCCTGGCCAGAGTTTTGGCAGATGGTATAAACAATGCCTGGTCCATTTTTCATTTCTGTAAAATGAACAGACTCTTTGTTCTTTTTACAAAAGTGAAAAATGGATGAGGTATTATTTCTTAGCAAAGTCCTTGGCCACAGAGTGTGTAGTTCTATATCAGAAATAAAAGCAATTTCACTTTGCCTTAACATGTGTTTGGCAAATAAATATAGGGTCAGAGAAGGGTCAGAAACTTGTAAAAAATATTGTGATTTGCTTCTCATTTAGGAAAAAAATAATTGAAGGGGAATGAGAGCAGTTTTGTTATAGACAAACTGTCACTCATACACTGTGGAATCATCTTCACTTTAATAGATGTTGACAGGAAAGTAAAATTGAAATTGCTTTTTTTAAATGAGAAAGAAATAACCTCATTGTTGCATATGTCACATTTAACCTGCACTGCCCTGTCATTTTTACATTTTCAACCCTTAGATTTAAGTGGTTCACGACTCAAACACAATGATCATACCCCAAATGAAATAGGGGCATATTACACCTCCTGTTATCACAGCTTCTCAAGAACAGCAGAGGCATGAGTCAGATGTACTTTTGGGGTGACCAAGGCTAATTGCCTACTGGGTTGCCCCAGTAGAAGTGCAGTCAACATGTTAAGGGAGGTCAGTACTTATAGGGACATAAGATAATTCAGGATGGGATCAGGTCAGCTGTGAGGTCAGATGAGGGTGCTCAGGAACTTATCCAGTCTGGGCTCATAGGCCTTCAAGGTTAGAAACTACACAGGATCCCTCTGCTTATCCCCTGTGAGTACTGGAATACATCCTATTATCCAGGATACAGTGCTTAATATTACCCAGTATCTGTAATAAAAGTGACAACACCAAATTGGCAAGAGGCCAAAGGACGGTCATTTGGATGGTGAAGGGTTTTAAGCCTGTTTCTTGTGGGGCAGCTGGGGTGGATGAGCCAGGAGAAGACAGGACTTTTAGGGTGTTCAATACAATTGATCGCTACTCAGAGAAGTTCTAGGGAAGATGGAACGAGATGCCCCTCTGAGGTGTACAAGGAAGCATCAAAAGGCAAGAGATGCAGGCTGCCAAATACAAGCAGATACAAGATAAAAAACACTTCCAAATATTAGAGCAGGAGGTGGTGGTGAAATCTTCATTCTAGAGACTTTCAAACCTCAGTTAGGTATGGTCCTGGACAACCTCATTTAGCTGAAGTCAACCTTACTTTGAACAGATGTCCCTTCCTACCTAAATTATTCTACAATTTTATAATTGAGAAGTTTGCTTGAGTGAATAGGAAATGAAAGGCAGACTTCATAGTCGATCCCAAATTATTTCATCCCACAAGCATTGCTTTCTTCTGAAATATGTGCTTGGATGGCAATTCCCATATTTCACAGACATGGTTCTCTTTTTTGGATATACTGTAAAGATTCCTTTTTCTGATTTCAGAAAATTAAATGGTAGATAAAATAACTATGATGTTTGTGGTTTTTTTGAATTAAGGTATTATATATTTCAATTTCTAGGAGTCCTAAACCTGGTACTTAACAGGAACAAAGCTTGTTATGACCTCCTTTGACTGTTGTTAATTAAGAAGACAATTCAAAAGCTTTTAATTTCTGAATGACCTTTTAGTGAATGACTGGAATTTAAAAAAGAAAAAAAAGATATTAATTGTTTGATTTTTAAATAGTTTAGTTAATCAGTCCTTTGAGCATCTAGTCACACAAATCACTCACATGAACAATAAGCTACTGTGCATAAAGCGGTTACCCCAAGCCTCAAAATGACTCACTTCAAACAACATTTCAATGGTACAAGCTAGTTATTTGAAGAAAATAAGACTGTGGGTAGATATCAGATTCTTGGGACAGACAAAATGAAGAAACATATCTTCTCATAGAACTTTTAAGCCAGAGTGCACAGACTTGTTTTCTTTCCCAAACTGTTCAAAATTTATTGAAATAAATTAGTCATGTATTTGTGACAATAACCACGCAGAAGACTTCCATGAAGCCTGTTGAATTATGCAAGACTATGGAAATTGCTGTTAAGGTATGTTCCTGCCTAGAAAGAAGTGGGATATGCCCAAAGGCTGATATGGCCTGACTTGGCAGAATGCCAAGCATCCACCCAGGTAACAGAGCCTCCCCTTTCCCCCACTTCCTTTACCTGAAGAAAAAAAACTATGAACCCCGCGATTTCTATAAAAGCAAGTTATATTACACAGGAAAGAGGAGCGATGAGAACAATATATAAAAAGCAATATACACAGACAAAAGTAAAATCTAATAGCAAATTTCTACTTCCCAAAGATGTAGATGAGGCCTATGGTTTTCTCACAAAGCAGCAGAAGCTCTGGACATGATGACTGCCGTCAGCAGAGAGAGAGAATGATAGTCCCTCCCAATCTGCTTTTTATATACAGGTTGATGTAATATGGTATGAAATATTTCCTTGGTCAATTTAGGTCAGCTGACCCAGCTTAACCATTTCAAAGGTTCATTCTTGTGAAGGTACTGAGGCAAATTTTGAGGGCAAGGATGACTAAAAATTTTAAATAAACTAAGTGCAGATGTCCAAAAACTGGAAAATGCCTAGTAGATAGACTCAGTATTGATGTGCCTGAACAGTGAGGTTTTAGTTGTGGTCTCACTCTGATCCACTGAATGACATTGTATTTGAATTTTTTTTTTTTTTTTTTTTTGGTAAGCTCCTCTTCCATGTTGCAAACTCTCCTTGCATGAATACTTAGAGGTCACTGCTTGTGACCTGCTACACTCTGAAGTTTGTCCCCTGCTCCTCCTGGTCACCAAACCAGGAACCAACAAAGGCAACAAGGCAGAGCAGATCAGAGCATGAACCTAAGACAACCACAATTCTCATACCACATGTAGTCTTTTACCTGCCCCACATGCTCTCTATCTGTCTCTTGCAGGACTGTTTCCTGTTAAAAAGGGAACTTGCAGTACATTTAGCAGTGATTCTGTATTTTGTTGCTGACAGAGAAAGAGTGAGCTTGAGCACTGCCATGCTACCACCTTAATATTATTAAAGGTAAAAATAACTTCTATTAGAATATATATCTCTTTATGTAATGCAACAGCTCCAGTGGTTATAAATGAGGGGCCAAGTTATCTCTTACTTGAAGCTAAATTATTTTACTGTTAATGCTGATTTGCTTATCTTCTGTTTCTCTCCTCAAGGACAAATGAAAGAGATGGGTCAGTGTCAGTCCTGGATTATCCGCAGGAGGGTGGCACAAGGCTTTCTACCCATAGTGTCACAGCACTGCAATAGTTAGGCTCCAAACACTGCAAGAATATCTTTAAATCCTTGATTAGAAGTATTCTAATTGAAAGTAAACATAAAGATTTTAGGAACAGTTATTGGTGACCTCATCCTTGCTAAATGCATGAGTTCATACTAAACTAAAACCATACATAGCTTGTCAGCATTCCTCTATACAGGGGGGTGAGGATTTACATAAAATTTGAACAAGATGAAACTATAGGTGACAAAAGCTACATTATAGGATTCCATTAATCTAGACCTTAGCACAATAATTAACGCTGACAGATAATTACACTTGTTTAGATAAGAAAGACAGTTTTATTGGCTAAATTATGTTGCCCCAGCAGCCTGGAATGCTGCATTTCCTTTTGTCTCTCTGTTAAGGTCATCATCTTTAACCCTTGACTCTCTGATATTTAGCGCTCAACTCCATCCCAGCTCCTCTAACACTTCATGTTGCAAAGTGAATCAGACAGTGTAGCATTAGAGGTCCACTTTCTCACTGTCACTCAGTGACAAGTGAGATTATTGATGACTTGAAATGATAAAATCTAGGTTTATAAAATTACCTGTCACGTATATCGTCTGAAGTAATGCAATTCATGCAATGATGCAAACTGAAGCTGACCAACATTCTCAAGCCCTTTATAATGTAGTCAAACACAATTCTCACTTTAAGTAAGGTCACTTGCAATCTGTCAGTGTATATTTGATACAGTGCATCCTCTGCAGAGGAAAGCACCTAGGGTTATTCTGTGTAGGTATGTGCCAAAAGCAGAAACCAGAGGAAAAGGTGTAGAGATGAAATCTCTCCTCTCAAAGTTGTAGAGATGAAATCTCTCATCTCAAAGTAACATGGCTCTCTTTCAGTGTTCATTCTATTCAGACTACTCTTTTTTCCCAAGTCAACTGATTTCCTGATGTGAGAAGCAAATAGGAAGGGTGTCAGACATTTCCAGACATATTAGCTCAGGAAATTACTGACACAGGTTTGTTTTTTTTTCTATTTTTTTTTTTTTTGAGAACAGTTAAAACTACTTGAGAACACTAAGGGATTCAGACACACTTTTAATCTTCTGCAGAAATCACTCCTAAGTACATGTAGGAGTAAACAAATACATCAACATTACTGCCTTCGGAGAGATGGAGCACTGTGGAGCAAGAACCCCAGTTCTTCTGAAATATTTGATCCAGACCTAACAACTAGAATAAGAGCTTTATGACACTTAGTTACAGAGGTTAGATTTCGGTACTACAAACCTAAAGTGCAAAGAACTTTCAGTACAGAGCAACATGGGGTACTTGTCCATATTCAGTTCTGATACTTTTGTCTGTCTGCCACCTCTGTTATTTAATTGCTGCTTGAAATAACAGGAAGTGAGATACTTCCCAAAGATGGGTGAGAAACCAGCAGAGACTCAGCATTTCCAGGCAGTTCATCAGTTTAGAAGTGCAATAAATGAGACAGCCGTCTTGTACAGTGTAGTGGCCTTCAGTCAGATAGCTCCAGTGCCTCTCATCAGTTTTAAGTTGAAGTTGAGGATTGTCAGTGGAGCTGGCTAAAGTTGCTCCAGCAGTTCTAAAACTCCTAACCAGCAATTTCTAGCATTATATATTGTCCTCTAGCCCTATGAAGGATATTTTCAATACATATATAAATGTATATCCAATTTAATAATTTATATATAATAGCACTTAAATTACAATAGAGAATATAAAATATTCTCTGTGCACACTAGACATATTGCATAGTATAAAATATAAAATGCATAATACATTATATATAATATTATATCATTCTATAGAACAACATTTTATTTACATTCACCTGTCTTTATTATGAAAGCTTCATGCCTTGTGCTATTTAGCTCATTCCAAATAAATTAGTACTTTCTCACATGAAACTGAAAAAAAAGTACAGGATTTAGTTTGGGAGCTGTTGAACCAAGAACTGATAAGTATTAACAGCTTCCTTCTGCCAACCGTTACTAAAAGGAGTCGGTTACTTATCAGAAGAGCCTCAGAATGTGCTCATATTGTAGTATGAACTCAGAAATCCAGAATTTGTGCAGGGAACACATATCTTCTTAATGGGCCTGGACTACATCTCTACCAAGAAATTGTATATCTAGCTTTTTTTCTGGGAAGTAAAAAGATACGTGGTGTGAAGTATGATTGCAGCTTACACTTTTTCTTCCTTTTTCTGTAGCATGGCAACAAAGACAGATAAGGTTTATACGAGGCCCTGAGCTATGTACTTGCTACCAGGTTTACAACTGTTTAGACTCGTGGATTATAATGCAAAAAAAACCCCTCCAGAAACTTTAGCCTGATTCTTTGATCTTTTTAAATTTTTATTTATTTATTTATTTTTAAACCTGAAGCAATGTGATGATTTGGAGAGATATTTTTTGGTTTTATTTGATTAGAACTATTTCAAACAGAGTTAAAAGCACTCGTGGTTTTGCTAGCATTGACTACATCCTCAACACAATAGTATCATTTTTGCTATTTTTCAAGGTATGTGGGAAAATATAATATACACTATAAAGTATACTATGCTTATTTCATACTGTATGCAATGGTTTTGACACTAACAGAGTCACTAGCTGTGATAGACTGACAAATAGTGTTAGTAGAGAAAGATGGAAAGCTTATTCAGTAAAAAAGTTAAACCCAGGAAAAACAGACTGTAAAAGGCAGAAGGTCGGTTGCATAAACAGTTCTAATTGTGATTGTTCTCAGGGAAGGAAATTATTGCTTTTACAACTAAGATGTATGATATCAGGCAAGATTTGTGTCATGGTGCAGGAATAAATGAGAAACAGCATCATATAGGAAGGAAACAACAATTGTAAGATGATTTATGCAAAATTGGACTTGAGGAAATGAGTTGGGATTTTGGGAGGTCATTGAGTTGTCTGCTCCAAAAATACGGTGAACAATATGCCCAACTATAAACTTACTAATTTGCTAGTAATATGCAATTTCTTTAATCTTGAACTGGGGAGGGACATTAGAAGGAAATTGAAATCTTTATTAAGTATCATTGGGAACTTTCTAAATGTTCAAAATTGTATTGATAAAAGAAAGTAAGTGTTAGTTTTTTCTAAGTATGCACAGAAGTCATCTGTAGAAAGATGATCCCATTATGGCAGGCAGATGGACAACACTTGGAAATAGCATCACCAGTACCCAACTGTTTGCAACTCAACATGGTGTGCTACCACCAGTGCTGGCAGGCATCAATTCAAAACAGCAATGTGACGGTAACTGATTATATGTCTGTGATTTATTTTGTCTGCACTGCATTGATCTCAAACAGATTCAGAGGGATGAATACATTATACCCTTTTCCACAAGTGGAATTGTTCTGTTCAGACTGATTTAGTCCATAAGATAGCTTTATTAAGATATACCCAACCTCATAATGGACAAGTCCAGTATCCAACTCCATTGTGGTTATATAAAATAATCAAGTTTAAACTCCAGATCCTCAGGTACATTCACACATTGCAAATAAGCAACCCTTTGAATTCAATTCCATCTGCTGTTTGAGCCTTTGAATAAGAGAATGCATTTGCATGAATATTATTGTAGAGAATTAAACAATGATTACTAACATTAGCCAAATTGTTTAGAGCTGTGACATCATATTTTTTTAAGTTTTGAATTTTTCCTAATCAGTGCTGGGATTATAGAAAGAAGGAATATCTCTTTGTATCAATTTAGACCACCACTGCTGCACTAGTTTTTGTGCCTACCAATTTAACATTTAACAAGGTTTCACTAATGACAAACCTTTTAGAAGTTGAAATTCTTTTAAATTATTATTTTTTTTAAGAAAGAATAGTATTTTCCCATAGTTTCTGTTGAGGAAAACTAAGGATAGAAAAGGTAGATGAGTATGTTTGTGAAATAAAACCATTTCTTTACCTACATTCTAAATGAAGTTGACCTCTGTTAGAAAACAGACCCCTGAGGAAAGAGCATAAGGCAGAAGAGCTGGCTACACTGACCTCTTTCGGAAATTACAGCTGAAATGTTAGCTGCTCTGTAATTAGAACGTATGATGTGCAATGGACCTTGAAGCCCATTATTTTCAAAACTTGATGATTGTCAGAGGGACTATCACAGTGATATATGTTTTGAAGTAACAGAAACAAAATTCTGTGTTTGTTGATAATTATATTTAAGGGTCAAAGGAAAGGTTATTATTGAATTATTTTGCACATATTTTCACAGAATTGGTAATTTATTTAGTAGCCCAGAGACAGAATACTACTAATGTCTATGAGTAAAAAAAATAGTATTTTAAAGGTTAGCACATTGATAGTAGAGGTCAGCAGCATTTGCTGTGGCATTCCTTCTGCAAAACACAGGTTGTCTAATACAGCTAAGGTCCTTCTTCCTTTTTTTTTTTTTTTTTTAATGTGGTATTCCTTCAAAAGTAATTTCTCTTATGGAAAAACAGGGAAATGTGCATAAACTGAAACACAGCAAGTTACTTTTGAACATAAGGAAACAGTTTTTCACTGTGAGGATGACCAAGCACTGGCATGGGTTGCCCAGAAAAGTTTCCTAATCTCTACCCCTGGAAACATTCAAAAGCCATCTGGACATAGTCCTGGGTAACTAGCTATAGGTGGCCCTGCTTGACCATGGATTTGGACCAGATGATCTTCAGAGGTCTTTTCCAATCTCAGCCATCCTGTGATTTTATGAAGATATTTTTGCTGCCAAATTTGTGTGCAAATCTATTGTTAATCTGGCTCATCTTTTTGCAAATAAACAGTGACTGTGAATTTGTTGATACTAGATATTAGTAACCTGAGATGAATCTTAGGCTTCATGATATAGTTTGACATAATTTCATTTTTCATTTAGAGAACTGTAACTTTACAAACTTCTGGAATTCATTAGCTCCATTCTCTGACACTCTGAAATAAAAGATAAAACTGCATCAGATAAAAGATTACATTTTAGACAATAGTTGCTGAACTAACATCTGAGTGTCATGGTTTTTTTCTAAAATAAAAAAAAAGGAACCAGCATTTCTTCTGCTGTCCCACTTTCAAGCCATTCCATTCAAAAAAAATCCCAATCATGGCATTTTTTTTAAATCAATACTTTTTGGAAATTATAGTCAAAATGAATTCTATTGTTTTCCCAAGTTGCAAGTTCAGCACTCTTAACATGTTTATAATTGAGCTTTGTTTTAAAGGCTAGCAGGTCTCTCCTCTTTCAAACTCTCTTCTCATTTTTTATGGGAGTAAGAATTATATAGTAACTGCAGTTACTAATGTTGCAGTTTGGCCAGTTTTACTGCAGCAGTATTTGCATCTCATTTGAAGTTCAGTGATTTTTTTTTTCCACAGAAGATGAAGAGGTTCTAGATAAATAGCAATGTCAGAACAAATTTATGTCCTGATCACTGCTATTCTGGGGTCCCTTCCAATGAGAAAATATTATCCACACAAATTTGGTAACAGGTGTACACTGGTGAGAACCATGTCTTAATTTGAAACATATGCACAGATATGATATAACACAGGTTTTCTAAATACTTAATGATCTGGAATCTTCTGCTTAGGCAACTATTTTGACAAATGCCTTTGTTGAAAGTATATAACCCATTAAAAAAAGAACAAAACCAAAAGTTTTCCCTCTTTCCTTCAAAGAAAACAAAGCTGTGAAAGACAAGGAAAAGAATGAGGTCAGTCCTGCATTCATTATTTCAGTGGGGCAAATCACACTGGAGATTTTGGCTTAAGTTTGATCTATCTGCCATGATTGCATTTGTATTACTAGATTTCATGGGATTAATAATGTCTCATCTCTAACACTCAAATACTAAAGAACTAATATTTTTTTATTATTTGAGCACTCTTGAGTGCTGCAAAGGGAGGACATTTCACATAAACGGTGTGTTAATTTTAATGAAAGTGCCTTGCCTACAATGTTAGAAACAATGACAAGAGTGGTAAAGGATCAGTAACTCAGTTATGAATCAAGGCTACAGGTATGGCATGAACACATTGGACCACTGAGATGGGTCCTTGATGTTTTTGTTAGTGTGATTCAGTAAAAGAGTTGCTAAGGAAATGGGAGGAAGGTAACCCAGCACTGACTAAGTAAAAAAGGTAAGAGTTCATTAAGAGGTAATGGACTGACCTGCCTGCTGGGAGAATGCCATTTTCAAACCCTGACTAAATTACAACACTTGCTAAGTTGCTAAGCTTGGGAATCAGATTATCTCTTGTGGACATAATAAACAAAGAAGAGAAGCCAGTGCCAGACCATGAGAAGGTACAGCTTGAGGTGAGCACCTCACAGGTGGAACTTACCACTAGACAATTTGGGTGCAACTACCCAGTTCTGGGGAAAACAGAATTCAGCCGTATTTACATGTACTGTGACGCTTGGATTGAAGTCTGGGGAGGTCTAGTTGGCTGGCAAAGGTGTTGCTGCAGAAATTCTGAAGACTTTTAAAGAAACTTTCTTTAGAGGTAATAGAACCTTTGACCAGCTGCCTGTGCCTGTAGGTTGCCTGAATATTGAAACTTTGTTTTGAGAATGCCTGTAATTGATTAATTCCTCAGGAAAACCTAAATGAAGGACCTTGTTTACACCACTTCCATCCCCATCCATGCTCCAGTTTGTCCTCATACTCTTCATGTATTTTCTTCAGTGTTAGTATACTCAGTTTGTTTCAGGTAACACATCTTTGGATTATGGGTGAAAAAATGATGACCAGTGCAAAGAAGAAAAGTGAAAAATGGGAGCAGAGTGTTGAGAACTCATTCAGAAGGTTCATCAGGCAGTCTCCCAGCTCTTGGTGCTCACATACAAAACTATGACAACAGGTATTTGTTTGAAAAATTGTTTTTCTTCTCTACCATTTCCCAAGGGTCACTTGCCCCAAAGCAAGTACTCAATTTATGCTTGTTGCTTCTAATATTTTGCTGAGTCTTTTATACTGTGTTTTCGCAGGAGTTACACTAAAGATAATGAAGAAAAGTATAAGAAAAATTCCTACATTTTTTTCTCAAACTGTGTAAGCTAAGACAGACTGTATTTTACTCTTCTGAAATACCTTGTTAGAAGTCAAAGTACATTGTTAATCTGGACCACTTGCATGTGAATTAGAAGTTTTCAAACATTCAGTAGCACGTCTATCAGGTGTTTTGTAGGGCATTCCAGAAATAGAGACAGGAAATATTCATGCAAGAGGTCCGTTCAGCAAAGTCTGTGTAAGATCAGGAAACATACAAACAGACATATAAATCTGGAGGGATCCTAATGAAAACCGAAGAGATCTGACAATAAAAAGATGTTGAAACACAAAGTGTCCTTTGGCAATAGCCAATTTTCTTCCTTTACCTTCCATTATATGATTTATATGATACTCAGATTTTGGTTGGGATGTCGATCAATGTCAGATGATATTTCAAATCTAAAACATGACAGGTAGTGGACCAAAAATATTCTGGGAAAAGAGATGTCGGTACTTTAAATGAAAAGGCACATCATGTTTACATGCTTAAAAGCAAGTCCTACTTGCTCCATTTTCTTTGTGAGGACAACCTTTCTTCAATGAGTTTTGGTGGAGTGAAAAATCAAATTTTTCATTGCAGTAATTTCCAGGTATTGGGAAAAATATTTGTTTTGTTTTGTTTTTTTTTTTTTTTTTTTCTGAGAAAGATAGAAAGGAGAACTTGAGGAAAGAAACTGGCTTGCCATTCTGAAAGAATAGTATAAAAAATTATGTGCAAAAACAATCAAACATTTTAGTAATCTCTTTTCAGTACTGAACATTTACATAAGGACATTGTACTTAGTCTTCCACCCTTGTGTAATGCATATAGATGTACATATCCCACAGAAATTACTTGCTAGTTTTGATGAATTCTGCATTTCATCTCTTGTGCATTTTTTTTTTTTCCACTTGGATAGCCATTATGATCCTTCTTAGGGAAATGGAATTCATTATGGTCAGTGAGGTCAAGGTTACACAACCAACCAAACATATAAACACCATTAAATATTGCTGTGTGGTACTTGAGTTTCCACTTGGAAATTACATTTTAAGATGTCCAGACTGCCCCAATGATTTTTGGCTCGGAAAACAAATTCTGTCATTAAAATGTCTCATGACTTATGTTTGCAGGAAAGTTACTCTGTTTGAAGAAAGTGAACATAGGCATGTTAGCATGCAGAGTAAGTCCTAGTTAAATATTCAGTTCTGCTATTATGTATCAGTGGGATTAATGCATAATATCTGTCACAAAGTGAATTTGTAACTTCATGTATTGTGTGCTGTATATGTCTGGAACGTTGTCTATTTGAAGGTTTCAGATTAGAAATAACAAAATGAAGATCACTAATGAATATGCTTAATAGATTTCTTACTGAAAGCGATACTGGTTGTGAGGGTATCCGATGCCGTATTGTTTTTAAATTGCAATGGAAACACATATTGTAATGACACTGACATCAGTAAGTTCCTGGGGAACTTGCTCTGTCATCACAAGCAACACCCAGATAAAACAGTTCACTTTAACTTAGAAGAGTAGAGAGTAATGAATCTCAGTAAAAGAACAGATAATTTTCTTCCCACATGTTTAAAACACAAGACTAATTCATGATAGAGAAATATTATCCTGAAGGCTGGTAGTTTCTTTAATCTACCTTTCTTTGATTATTTTTTTTTAATTATTTTTACTTTGAACATATACTCACAGACAAGTAAGTGACAAATAAACACAAATGAACAGGTAAGAAACAGTACAGATAAACATACATAGGTTGACGATCATTCATAGTGTATTGAGGATCTGATATATTAGGGAAGTGATACATTGTGGTAATCTCCAGTTCATGCTCATAAACCCATGCGAATTTGTACATAATTGTTATCTCGAATAATATCTGACATGAAAGGGGGTCATACCTTCAATATAAATGCCCAGAATTGTGAAACTACTAGCTAAGGTCTTTCCTATATCTGAAAAATCTCTGTTGGACTTTCTGATAGGTTCTTTGAAATTCTATTTTTCATTAATTGATGTTTTCACATGGAAACCAATTTTCAGTAGCATTTAGAAATATACTTAGCTGTTGTCACATGGATTTTTTATTGTTGCCATGCTGGGACAAAAATGAGGGGGAAAGCAACTTACTTGCATTCATTGAAGATTTATTTACTTTAGAATGTGTGTAAATCTGAGTAACATTTTAGAAAAACTATACATCAATATGATAAAACATAGTAATAAACACTCAAACCAGATTTCTGGAACAGTTTCTACAGATAATTCATTATTCTTTGTCTTGCAACTCCTGCAGCATAGTATATTTTGTATTAAAAGGAAAGAAAAAAGTCAGTGAATGGAAGTCTTTTGGCTTTCTGGCATTATATCTGTTTTAATTAAGTATTAGTCATATACTAATATACTGTTGAAGAGAATGACTTTCTGAAGGATAGAAAAAGATGATTATACGTGCATGCTCTACAGGGAAGAAGGAGGACTATATTCCTTCAACATGTTCCATGAATCAGAACATGAAAAAATGATTTGGTTTGATTTATTAGTTTCCCCTGCTGAAATGGGTATTTCTTTCAATATACTGCTAAAGGTAATGGGAGAATGATATTCCCTCATATCTATCATGGGTAGTCAATGAGTACAAACTTATTTTCACCATAGGCTGAACTCAAATCATATTATGTAATTTACTACTGATTTAGGAAGGGAGCCAGCAGACCAGTATCTAGATGTTCCTCCTGTGTCAGCTTTCTTTTCAGGAAATTATTTCCAGATACACTGAACTTTACTGTGGATTCTGGCTGTCACAATCGTAGTAGGAACAAATACCAAAACCAGGAGTAGACAGTGTGAAGAAGACTTTAGTACACTTGGATCCCATTTTCCACAAGCTTTTGAGCTTGAGTTCCTGTTTCTTCACTGATGCCTTACCAACGTTCAGTTCATTCTTAAGCAAGTTGTCATAATTGCCAATAGTAGTAACAATAAAAATCAGAAAACCAATTATCTCTAACTTTAAAGACTAGAAAACTGATACACAAAATAGCCTTTCAAATCACAGAAAACTATTTCTTCTACTATTTTATTAATTTTATCATAGTCAGAATTGTCCATAGATTATTTTACATCCATATGCTGGAAATATTGCGAGAAAAAAAAAAGATTTTGTAATGAAAGGGATCTATAAATAATTCTAAAGCTGTAGAGTGATCTTGAGAAATTTACTATAAGTAACTATTTAAAGGTAAAGAGTATTGATTATGCACAATGATTTACGTGGATCGTTTGTTTCTCTTTTCTGTCAGGTAACTGGATGGCAATAAGATTAAATAAATTTAATGTTTAGACTTGCCAGATAAAGATAGTTTCCTGTGAATATTCATTAAAATTAACTTTTTGCTAACAGTCCTGACAAGACGTGTTTTCTATAAGACCGAAAGAAAGTAGGGAACAATAAGAAAAAGAAACATGAATGTGCCTGAAGCAGAAATCTTATTTTGTAAGAGCAAATGATTACTTCAGTTGTGTTCAGCCACATGCATTGATCTGGGCAGTATACTAACTTATGGGTGCTTGATGGTGTGCTTCTGATGACTTATTACTAACAAGCCATATTTTTATATCTATTTGTATGAATTGTACATCTGTTTTAATTATGTAAAAAGCTCCCTCGTGAAACAGTTATGGAAGTCCAGAGTACTTCCATTTTAGATAAAAATTCAGGATAAAGGATTATAGAAAATTTAGTTTTCGATATCATCATCTGCATGTGGCAATCAACAGTCACAGCATGCTAAGGCAATAACAAGAATGGATTTCCTGGAAACCCAACTGCTATCAAATATGCAGCAATGTTCATTTGTTTTAAATTCATGTCAAGTTTCTTGATTCAGATTAGGATCCTACTAAAACAGTTACAACAATAAAGTATTCTTTCACTTTAAATTGGGGAGTGCTCCACTTCATTTCCATATAGGACAGGGCATTTAGGTTTTTTTTTGGGTGATTTATTTTTTTCCCAGAAAATGTCTGGAAGAAAATATGCTTCCTTTTATATCTTAATTATTAGATTTGTGCAGAGGCAATTATTTCAGATGGGTGGAAAAATTCAGGTCTATAAATCCCTACTTCCCCCATCTACCATCTATGAATTATTACATTGTACTCTTTCTTATTATTAATCCCCACTTTTGTTTTTCTTGTCAGCCTTTGTTTTACGTAAGCTCAACATTCACTCTTGAAATTCTCCCAAGTCATATACATGCAAAGTTTTGCTTTAAGTACAATCTGAACTTTTTATTCTTAATACCGTTTTCTAGGGAGGATGAAGAACAACAGATTAATTTCTGGGGTTCAGAATAGCCTCTGATACTTCTGGGAAGATTTATTGCACTTTTGCTATTGTGCAAAAATGTCCTTGTTTGTCCATAAGGCTCTCATGAATAAACATCTACATTTATGTGCTGCATTTGCAAATACACATTTAACTACAGAACTGATGGCCTTTACAGCTTAAAACCCATCATTTTGAATTCTGTCAGGCTTCATTACTCTTTGCACTCATTTGAGCTTTGTACATCAAACCGAAGAATTGCTGACCTAGTCAGCTACCATAGGTCTAAGACTATGAAGGAATATGAGAAGTGGGCATGAACATACAGATAAAGAGGTTATGGAAATGAAATAAGTAGTAAAGAAGAAAGAAGCTAAAAAAAGTCTTTCTGATTATAACTTAGGAGTTATAGTCATTGAAAAAAACCACAGAATTCTGGCCTTAGAGGTAATGGAGACCTTGGTGAAATTACTGCACATGCTGTATCTTGTCCTTGTGACCCTTCTTTTGCTAAAAGAATATGAAGCTGTTAATTAAATAGCCAGGGACTGTACATCGTAAGTTGATTTACAACATTAGGAGGTACATGAATTCCTTACTTTGCTCAGCTCAGCCAATTTCAAAGTGGTTTCCTTTAATCTTCATTTCCTGGAATTTCACTCTAGCTCTTGCTAATATTTATGGCAAGCTGCCTACTGCAGCGATGGTTGCTGCACCTTTTGAAAGATGTAATGAGGACTTGGCATTCTTGATTTCTAGAGCAGAGATGTCAGCTCAGGGAATTTAGATAACATATGTGGTCATGAAATTAATAGCTATAGCATATCAAAATCCTGATATGATATTATTTAGAAATTAGCTAAGCTATTAGTATTTTATTCACCAATTCAATAATCTTTCACATAAACTATAATTATTTGATTTTAAAAACTATGTATAAAAAAAAGGGCATCCACATCCACTAGAAAAAACAGTACAGTTAAATTCTTTTGTTTTCAGCCTATTAGGTATTTGTTGAAAGAATTTTTTAAAACTTTTAATGGCTCTCCTATTTCTACAGATTACTTGGAACTGTGTGGTTCCAAATTTCATGTTTAATTTTTCAGTGAAAAGTCATTGTCTGCTTTACTGGACATATTTTGACAGACTATTTCCCCCTTAAAATAATAATAAAAGCTGTCTTACTGTTTGCAGTGATGTTGAAGTAAATCTATCTGCTTCTATAAAAATACTTGTGTCCAGGCAAACTTAATTAATTGCATCAAGTTGCATATTGAATTGTTTGAATGCCTCAGTAAGAGTACTCTGAATCAGCATATTTAAGAGAATCAGATTTACATAATTAGGCAAACACTTCTGTACTTGAAAGCCAAGGAGATTGTGTGCACTTTTGGTCACCACAATGTAAGTAAGATACTAAATTACTAGAGAGTGTCCAAAGGAGGGCAACAAAGATGGTGAAGGGCCTTGAGGGGAAGCCGTATGAGGAGCAGCTGAGGGCATTTGGTCTGTTCAGCCTGGAGGAGACTGAGAGGAGGCTTCATTGCAGTTACAACTTCTTTATGAGGGGAAGAGGAGGGGCAGATACTGATCTCTTCTCTGTGATGAACCTGAAGTTGCATCAGGGGAGGTTTATGTTGGGTATTAGAAAAAGGTTGTTCACCCAGAGGGTGGTTGGGCACTGGAACAGGCTCCCAGGGCAGTGGTCACAGCACCAAGCCTGACAGAGTTCAAAAAGAATTTGGATGATACTCTCAGGCACATGGTGTGAGTCTTGGGGATGGTTCTGTGCAGGGATAAGTTGGACTTGATGATCCTTGTGGGTCCCTTTCAACTCAGCGTATTCTGTGATTCCTGATTAGTGTGTCTGATAAATCCTCCACTAAATTACCATATTAAATTCTCATTGAATTATTTTTTCAACTCATTTCCAACAGGTGTGTGACAACTTATTTCTTATAAGCATTCAAGACTATTTAAAAATACATAAGGCAAAACATTTCAATATTCCTTTTTTTCTTAAGGAGATTCAATAGTCAGAATCCATATCTCTGTATTGGTTTAAAACTACCGCAAGGTCTTTTAGTTCCTTTAGTGTTTATTACATCTGATTTAATACTGAAATTGTCTCTTAATGGCCAAGCAACGCAATAGACACAGTATTTTCTGACGGTTAATTGTGAAAACCAATAGAATTTGATACTGTGATTTTTAACATCAAAGCTTAGATTAAAGAAATAAAAGTCCCATCTTGTTACCTACAATTGTGCATTCATTCTGTTTCCCACGTATTTATTGTGATGGGACATAGAAATAAAGAAGAGGAAAAGAGAGTTTAATGGCTTGGGTTGGAGGAAAAGAGCTGCCAGATTTCAGACCAGACCAAATTCAGTAAGCTGATACAGTGCCACATTACTGTGTTATGTAACTGACCAAGGTCACCTTGCCTGTAGCAGTTCAAATGGAAATGTTAAAGGGCGTGCACATTTATGAAAGAAACTGGATGTGACTAGACTTTGCACTAAATGTGGGTTGATATCTACTATGCAGATACATACAGATGCTCCAAATGTCTTTAAATTGATAACTTAGGCTATTTTTTAGGATATTTTGAAATATGCATATATCTCTATTTTCAAAGCAGTTCTAATTGACATGTACCATTAATATTAGAATTCAGTATGGAGAAGACCAAGCTTGCAGCAATCATGTAAGCTCCAGAAGTGAAAGCAACATAGTCATGGCAATGCAACTAAATGGCACAGACAAGGATGTACAGTCCTGGGTTTGTCGCTTGGAAGCCCTGAGCTCCTACCTGTGCACAAGGATTCACTCGACTATGGTAATACATCAGTTATCTTAGCCTTTCTGCCCTGTGTTACATGGAAAATAGAACTTGGGCCCTTAAGCTTCAAAATTAATGCAGCTGTACAGAGGCTGGTGAGATTGTGGCACAGTGGAGATATGGGTTATTCTCAGGAAACATGATTACTCAGTGGGAAACAATATCTATGGCCATGCTCCCTTTGGATTTTTTTCAGCCATGTGTCTATACTTCCCTAAATCACCTTGGTGTTTCTAGATGTAGGTAGTAGTTTGCCAAGATTTCTAAAATCATGTCAGCCTTGATAAAATACAAAGCAAATCAAAACAAAAAATTCACAATATACCAACATATTTAGCACATTTGGAAGGAAAGTCAAGCTCTTTCCTAAGCCACCACATCAGAAATAAATCTGGTTGTTAGTTTCTCAAAATAATCCCCTCATCTTTTATTCAAGGGTTGTTCATAGGCTTAAGATGTTAATGTTAACATAATTTCCTATGAGGCTATTAAGGTTTCTGAGCTGAGTCTTTCATGATCAAATTTTGCAGAGCTCTGTGTTTGTAATGGGGACCAGATTCTCAAAAGACCTGGGCTTCTTGTTCTCAACCAAAGGCCCATAACTTATTTAAAAAATCTGACCATGAATACTCTATAAATCTGAGATTCAACCATATTTATAATTTTCTTATAAAATGTTTAATTTAGGCTAAATAATATAAGACCATATGAAGCATCTGATACAGGAACTAGGAAAGCTGAACTGGATCACTGCTCTGAGCCAACCCTGATATTTTCAAGTTTATTTGGGCTGCCTGCTCCCTCCCTCCCTCCCTAGCTCCCTCCCTCCCTAGCTCCCTCCCTCCTTTCTCTTCCTTCCATTTGTTTCTTCTCTCCTTCCATATTGTGGGAGTCTGGAAGAAGACTGTATATTTGTGAGAGTGACCTGCTCACTTATCTTTGTCAACTGTAGTCTTGGGAGGGAAGGTCAAGTGGTGGTGAGCGGAGAGTAATTATAAAGTAAGATGTTACAGAATAGGAATTCTTCCGTCCAACAGATAAGTAAAGAAGGGTTGCTTCCATTAAAAAAGGAACAAACAAAAAAACAACCAACAAACAAAAAAACTCCAAAAGGTATGTGAGGTATTAGAACTCAAAATAGCACTTAACACATTCAGATAGCTAAGCAAATGTCTAGTATTATAGTAAGATTTCATCAGAACAGTAATAAATTGCAGACAACACCAAGTTGAGCATGAGTGGTGATCTTCTTGATGGTACGTAGGCTCTACAGAGGGCTTGGGACAGGCTAGATCTGTGGGCTGAGGCCAGTTGTTTGCGTTTCAACAAGCCAGAGTGCTGGGTCCTGCACTTGTGTCACAATAACCCTGTAAAACACTACAGAATTGGGGCAGACTAACTGGAAAGCTGCTTGGCAGAAAAGGACCTGGGGGTGCTGGCTGACAGTAGTTGAACATGAGTCAGCAGGGTGCCCAGGTTGCCAAGAAGGACAATGGCATTCTGGCCTCTTTTAGAAACAGCATGACCAGCAGGATTATCCCATTGTACTGGACACTGATGAGGCCACACCTAGAATCCTGTGTTCAGTTTTTTGCCCCTCATGACAAGAAAGACATTGAAGTGCTGAAGTGTGTTCAAAGAAGAGCAACGAAGCTGGTGAAGGATCTGGAGAACAAGTCTGATAAGGAGCAGCTGTGGGAGCTGGGGATGTTTAGCCTGGAGAAAATGAGGCTCACAGGAGACCTTATAGTTCTCTACAACTGTTTGGAAGGAGGTTGTAGTGAGGTGAGGGGCAAACTCTTCTCCGAAGTAACAAGCAACAGGATGAGAAGAAATGGCCTCAAATTGTGTCAGGGGAAGTTTAGATTGGATATTAGGAAAAATTTCTTCACCAAAAGCATTGTCAAGCACTTGAACAGGCTAACAAGAGAGTGGTCAAGTCACCGTACTCAGAAGGATTTACAAGGCATGTAGATGTGGCACTTAGGAGCATGGTTTTGTGGTGGACTTGGCAGAGATAGGTTTATGATTTGACTTGATGATCTTAGAGGTCTTTCCCAACCTAAACAGTTTTATGCTTTTATGATTCTATGAGTTATTTTGCCAAAGCATAGGAAGCTGGAAAGAAGGGACATTTGTCAAAAATGAGAATAAATAACACAGAAAGTCGCTTTCAAAACAAACATATTGAAGTAAAAACTCTCTGCTAAATTTAAAGGAACTGTGTTGAAATGGCACATTAGAAAAAAACCTTGTAAAATATTTTAGGTATGATATTGAAAAAGATTGAAAGTAACCAGGAAATAACTTAAATTTACCACAAAAGAACAATATCTGATGCTTCATTATGTTTACTTTAAAATGTATGGTAATTGAAACATTTCCGTGTTGACTGTTTTTGAAGAGCTATAATGCAATGCAGAATTCTCTGATTTTCTCATGGTTATGTGTTCATATTTGACATTGTTTTCATAGTAAATTTGGGGTTTTTCTATTCCACCATGATGTTGAATGTATGAATAGGTAATGAAAACTGACAAATAAAAATAATGGAAAATATGTTTCAAAGCTATTTGTGATATATAGTCCCAAATAATTAAAAATACATTTTTTTAAAATTTTAAAATAGATTGATAAAATGTAGATATATGTAAAAGCATAGATCAAAACAAAAAGACACCAATTCTGACATATACCTTGAATGTGATCAAAACCTAAAACTAATGTTTATCTGAATATTAAAGCACTTAATTATAATTTTAGTTCCAGGTATGTCAGAAATGGAGTCTTCCTTACATTTTCTGACATATAATAGAAGACACACACACAGATTAGTCTTCTATGATTGCTGATTTTCTAAAACTATAACCTCAGTGAAATTTTCTTCCTTAAATTTGTTTTATTTTTTAAAAAGCTGAATTTGTAATGTCTTTGAAGGAAAAGATCTGGTTTAGGGATCTAAGAAATTAAAACTTTTGTTCAATTGTGTCCTGTGAGAAAACAAATCTGTCACAGTGAATGATCCAATCAGTTTCTGAGAACAAAGCGTTATCACTGAGGACGCAATAGCACTATTTTAATTTCAGAACTTTATGGTCATTAGTTTTGAAGTGCCTATTGAATTTAACTGGGAGAATTATTTTGCCTTATTTTGACTTTGGAAAAATGCCAGTCAATCAAATATTGGACTTAGCAGAACAGTGTTAGTTGTTCTATACAGGGTCACTTGTACCTGTGTGGATAATCTAATTATCATTGAGTTTAAGATTCCAGGCTACAGAAAGATTCCTGTTCCCCTTTTTGATGACTGATTTGATGACTGATGTTATCGTTTTTCCTAGAGCACTTTGAGCTCAGTATTGCTGTAAATGTATTCTCCCAACTCTCAAGCAGACAAGCAAAGGTAAAGCACCTAGGCAACAGATTCAGGGTATTTCTTTGAACGCATGAGATGTGTCCTATGCTTTAGCATAGGCTTGTTTCGGGATAAGTTGGCTATATTTTAGATGCATTTTATTTGTGATGTGAAAGCTATATCAGTTATACTTCAATAGAATACCAACCAGAGTATTTTACCAATGTAAAAAAAAAAAACCTTTTCTACTGCATAATATAGATTTGGTGTTTCATAGATATTGTACTTTGGACTGCACATGTAAAATTTGAAGCACTGTAGTCTGAAATGTATAAACCTCAGGAAACAGAGACCTGTCCAACCCACAATTAAGATTACACCTGAGAAATAATACAGTTGACTTCAAAACTGCACAAAATTAGATAGTATACAGGAAAAAAAATATAAATCCCAGCATTATTACTTCTGTGATAGAAAAAACCTATCCATTTTTCAAGGTCACTTCCCTCTTGGATTCTTTTAAGAAGGCAACTCTTGTTTTGTGACAAGCCTAAAGAGCATGCTAACAAGGTATGACTATGTTATGAGACAGACTGAAAAAGAGTTCTTCAGAGTAATTTCAACCAGAATGTATAATAGATCAAAACAAAGTGAGCTTTATTAAAAAAAGGAGATAGCTGATGACCTTTCTCTTTCCTCTTAGCAGGTTTGGTGCCTAGCTGTCTCCAACCACAATTTTGGTTTGAGTGTAAATTATCTGTGGTTCACTTTACAAGGGATTAAATTTACTCCCAAGAAAAGCAACGTGCGTAGAATGCTTCTGGAGGGGATCAGCTAATAGAGGAAGCAGCTTCTGAAAGGAAAAGAGCATTTTATAACCACAACTCTGAAAAATAAATATGTATGGTAACATGAGTGAAGCTTTAATAGGTTAGGTAATCCTGTGTCTCTGATGTGACATTTCTAGACTTTCTGGCCAACAATTCTGAGGAAAAACCCCACTGTATTACATAAGACATGGCCTTCATCATAATCATATAAATGAGGAGGAACAATTCCTATAGAAATCTGAAGCTGAGTGAACTTTAAGGAGGGAACTGTGCATTCTTCCTTGAACTCCCTAGTGATAATATGTAATATGGCAATGATCACTGAAGACCTGATTTTATTTCTTAAATTAAATCTTATGATGTCATGTGAAGCACTCCAATGTGCTGAGAAATGCTGATGTGTTAAATAATGTGTACATGGACTAGTTGGTCAAAATCTGATTTCTGATTCTGCATATCAAAATTAAGTTAACATATCAAAACATTCTTCAATTCTGTGATATATTTAGACTTGAATATCCATAGACAAAGAGAGCTCAAATCAGAGACTCATTTTTTGAATCTCTGGTCTATATGTTTCATGTTGTTTTCTGACTTTTGTTCAAACTCTGTGGCTCAATGTTTATTTACCCAGCATATCTGAGAACTGTTTTTCACACTCTCTGTGTGAAGTAGCACCTACTGACAATTCCTATATCATATGCACAATATGATGCTAAGTTCTTTGTGAATACCCTTTAAGACTTATATTGTCTGTTATTTCATTTTCTGAAGTCCCTTGAAATCATCTTTTGCCTTCCATTTTGATCTCTGCACAATAAATTCTGGTTACTGTTTTATGCTTTTTCTTTATGTGGCTGATGGTCTCAACAATTACAGTTCAATTGTTTAATTTAAATATGAGGTATCTTTGCCTCTGTTCCTCAAATCTAATTCTAATTCAAGATGTGGTTGAAAATGAAAGCTATAATTCCCCAAGTGTAAAGCAGATAAAGAAATATGAACACTGAAGTAATTTAGGTTAAGCAATTTTTATATAAGCACTTTGCTGTGACTTGAGTTGCGCCTTTGTGCATATCCTTTGTGATGTTAGTAACTGTGCTGAGACCATAATGGATTTACCCAATAACTAAACCACCACATTCTAAAGAAAAGGCATAAGACTTTAAAAAGAAAAAGGGTACTTTTTAGGCCATTATGAGAAAAAGCAATGCTGTCAATGCATTAAGGGTCCTGCAGTAAAGGTAAATTATTTTAAAGTACTGCATGTATTTCTGTGCCTAATTCATTTATAAAGTGTGCCTGATGAAAAAGAAGATCATTAAATTTCTGCTCCATGGCCCATGGAAATTCTGCAGTGTTTCCTGAATATGCAGCCTATTCTCTACACACTCATCCCATACATTAATGTCCTAGTTATTTACTCAAGATTTGTAATGCTGGCTAAGATACAGCAAACCGTTAATCAAAGATGTCTTTCATGCTCAGTGTAATGCAGATCTATCTTGAGTTTAATCTGTTAAATTTCACACAGAATTCACATTTTTCCCTCTAAACTCTTCGAAGGAGAAAAAGTTTAGTAGGTTTTTAGAGGCACAGTAGGAAATTTTCATAGCTGTCGGTGTACATGCAGCTAAAATGGAGTAAATTTTTATTAGTCATCTGTCTGTTCCACAATGCCATAAACAGACATTCTAGGAGTCTGAACTTATTCCTTCATAATTTCTTTTTACCATAAGAGAAACAATTTAACTGTCTCATTCTGTCTCTTTTTCTCTTCAATATAGAGCTTTAGAGATAGAGACAGATGATAGATTAGATAGATAGATAGATAGATAGATAGATAGATAGATAGATAGATAAAAAAGGTTTTCTGTTGCACATGAATGTGTATTGACTTCCGTATGATTTCTATCAGAGTATCTGCAGAAGGGGGAAAAGAGAAAAAAAGAAGAAAGGCAGAACTGATTTGATTAGATGGATTTGAAATTAAGCAACTAATGAGCACTTTAATTTTGTATGCAAATGCAGCTGGAATTCTTGGAGCTCTTCCTGAGGATGGATGATGAATGAGTGTATGGATAAGGACAATCAGATGGACCAACATGGATGGTGTTGTGATTTCTCTTACAGACTGCCTGATCAAAGAAATTATGTTGACAAAGACTTCAGTTAATCTGAAGAAGCATTATAGTCAATGGCCTTGGTTACTAGACGTGTCTTCTACCACTCTAATATCTCTGGAGGGACAACACAGCAAGACACAAGTGATCCAGGAAATTTCTGGAGTACATTACTGACCACACAGCACAGGTGATCAAGGAGTTGAAAAAGGCAGATGTTCTACTTGACCTTGCACTTACAAAACAAGGATAAACTGACCTTAGGATGCAGGAGGCCAAGGGAGGAGGTTGATGTTATTGCAAAGCCACTCTTGGTTAACTTTGACAGGTCATGGCAAACCGGGGAGGTTTCCCAGGATCAGAAGAAAGCAAATGTCACTATTATTTTCAAGAAGGTCAAAAACGAGGTTCAGGAGAGCTACAGACTTGTCACGCTCACCTTAACTTCTTCAAAAGCGATGGAGCAAATAATCCTGGAAAACATTTCCAAACATATGAAGGATGAGGAGGTGATTGGGTAGAGCCATAATGGATTTATGAAGAGGAAATTATGTTCTATGAATTGAATTGTCCTCTCTGATGAGATAACTGGTGTGATGAAAGATAGAAGAGCATCTGATTGTTGTTTATCTCAACTTTAGAAGGATTTTGTTGCAGTGTCCCATAAAACTCTTATAGAGAAGCTGCTGGATATGTGAACAGAGATTGAGATTGACTGCAAACTGGACTGAAATGATTGTGATCAATAGCATGAAGTCCAGCTGCTTGAACTTACTAGTTACCACTAATAAGTCAGTACCACTGAAAGCCAGTCAGTAGGTCTGTACCCAAGGTGTCATTACTGGGCCTTACACTGTTTTACATCTTCAGTAATAACCGGGATGACAGGAGACAGTCCACTCTCATTAAGTTTGCTATAATGCAAAACTGGGAGGAGTGGCTAGTGTGTCACAGCGTTGTGTTGTCATTAAGATGATTCACTCAACATGGCTGGAGAAATGACCCACATTAGTGCAGGTCGGGGGGCAACTGGCTGGAAAGCAGCCTTACAGCAAATGACCTGGCAAAGGGCCGTGAAGATGATTAAGGACTTGGGGCACCTGAGACAACAGAGAGAGATTTTGAAATATTTAGCCCTCAGAAAGCCCAGGGGGAATGTTATAAATGCTTTAAATTGCTGTAATTGGTGCTTCACCAGAAACAACTAATATGTAACATTTCAAGCTCCTGTATAGACTGATATTCCAAACATAAAGAAGAAAAGATATATAGGTTCAAATCACACCACAGTGAGCATGAAGCTAGAACCTAAGATTTCTCAGATATAGGAACAGCTAAATATGTACTCTCATTTTCCTGATTATTCATTCTTGGATCAATGGAACTATATTCCTCTTCTACCTGAGCCAGTATTAAATTCTGTTTCTTCAATTATTTTCATCATAGCCTTCACACTCACTGACGTCTTGATCAAATAAATCCCCTTGGAAAGTGCATTGTCTATCCTTGTTGGGCTGTCGCAGCTTGCTCCTAATTTGGTGATTTTAAGGAGCTACCTTCCCTCTGCTCCCTGGAGAACTCCCATCCCCTGCTATTGAGGAAAGTGTATTCCATGTAATCAGAACCTCCATCCCTATCAGGCCTGACAAACAGTCTGTTTGTGGTCTCCCCAAGGCTGTCAGCATGGAAAACAACAAGAAGAACTTCCAACTGTAAGATATAATTTTATTAAAAGTATTATTTGCAAGTTGCATGCATAAACTATATTAAAAAATATCCCAAGAAATATATTTGCATTTTTTAGTGATAAAACTCTAATTTGTGAGATTACTAACTCATTCTTCATTAGCCTGAGCCCTGAATATAACAGTTAATTTCTATGTTGCTGATAAATTTATTTCCAGTCAATTTGAGCCTTGAAGAGATACTGCTTTCATCAGTTTGACTGCCATGTTTTTTCTTTTTTAATTTCTCTGTACATTCCTCTCTGCAAAACTATTTTTTTTTTTGTAAAATCCTTCCTTTTTTCTTGTTTTTGTCGCCAGGCTCTTGACCACTCTTTCCACCTGACCAGATTGCATAACCTTCCCTCTTCTGTGCTGAAATACCTAATGCATCTTGATTTTCCAGGTCAGCACTCATTCTTTTCTCACTGTAGTCTAAATTCTCTTCCAAAGCCAATTGCTCAAGTATTTGCTGAGCTCCATTGCCAAACTTTTTGCAGCTTTTTTCAAAACCCATCTAATTCTTTAAATTTATTCTTCTTTCAAATGGCCTGGGGTAAGGATAAAAAAAGAGATAAATAAAAAGTAGAGTACCTTTATGGCTGAAGCTTTTAAGAGGTTCTCAGTGGGACAGAAAAAAGGAAAGTGAGAGATCAGAAGTCTCAAAGCAGTACTGTGCCATGATACTCCATGATGCAGTGATGGGATTTGAATCAGGACCACCTCTACACTTGTGCTTCATCACTTAGGAAGCCACCTGGTAGCTGGCTGTGCATCTGTGCATAAGCAGGGTGGAGGACTGAAGAAATAGGGCTCAGATTTGAATCTGAGAGGGAGCTGAAATGGCAGATTGACACTCTATATAAACAAACAAGTATAGTTGAAAATATGTACAAATTTGGAGTATGCCCAAATATTAAATATTTAATGCTCTTTCTCCTTTCTATACAGCACGTGTGCAGATGCAGAAACAAAATGTACTTCATTTGTAATCTTCTACATTTCACTGCTCTTGTCCCTTTCTCTCTTTCTCACACATACTTACTCTTTTGCTCTTGCTCCATGTTTTTCTTCAAGCCATTTTCTAGGTTACCAGCTAGGTCTCTGGGGGGTTGTGTATAGAGATAAACATCATGCAGTACATTTTCCATTACTTTGCTCCTACTCAAACAGCACCAGAAATTACTTTGCTCAGAGAGGGATTGTGCCTTTTAGTTATCAGAAAAGTCTTCACCAGTTCCTGTGTAGGAATATATTAATTTCCCAAAACCCATTTTCAGTCACGGAGCTCACTCATTTCCATAGATATAGTATCTTGCAGTCATTAAGACAGGGTGGAATTTTCTCCTGTGTATGCTCCGGGGCAATTGCAACATTTTAAGAGTTTCCTGAAATACAGATACTTTTCTGCCTGAATTATCAGACACTGCGGGTGTGAAGTTTCTATTCTATCTAAAGACTGACCTGTCTTTTCTCCTTGCCCTCTCCACATGTCAGTGACTTGGGTGTTCTGAATTTTCTAAATTGCTCACCATTGCAGGCTTTCTTCCTTTTTTTTTTTTTTTTTAATAACTATTCTTTTGTTTCAGCTTACAGAATTTCTGCAGCATTGCATATTGTCCTGTGCTCAAATTTCAGAACTCTGTTGACTATTGCTGTTGTTATAATTTGGCAGACCAGCACACTAACAGTGTTTTGTACACAATGGTCATGATCATTGACCTAAAGAGTTCACATCTTTATTAAAACAAGGCAGAAGAAAAAGGATGTTTAAAAAGATTTGAGGAAAAACTGCTTTGAGAAAGGGACTAAAAGAGATGTAAACGAAGACCAAAATTTTTTGAAGAGAATAACTGGACACTATGAAAAATAATGAAATTGGCAGTAGCATGAGGAAAAAAGGGAATAAGGGAAACCAGGTGAGGAAATGAAAATGCAGGTTTAGACAGACTGCAATGGAGCAAGAGCTTTGTGGTTTTGTGTTGTGGGTCTGTCAGCAAGGACAGATATTTTGGACAAAAGAGAAAAAATTATGACAATCTGAATAGCCAGGGTGCAGTCAGATGTTGGTAGGACTGTTGATAGGTATGTGGATAATGTAAATATGGAGATAATATAGATGGCTCATCACGAACCATCCTCTTCTCCCTTCTGCTTTGATGAAGGTTACTACTCCCCACTTGGATTTGCTAGTATAACTACACATGTAGCTGCCCCCAACCTGATTCTGTCAAAAGAATTTGGTTTTAAAAACCTACTAAAACACTTCTCTGTGAGGATTTTACAAATCAAATCATTCTGACAGAACTAGGTTAAGGAGCAGTTGTGCTTGTAGGTCAGAGAGAGCAGTTATCTTGTGAAAAGGAAACAGGGCGTAATTTAGTGCCTGTGAACTAAGTCGAATAACATTTATAAATTAGATAACAATAGAATAATATAGGAGATAAATATAAACATGAACAATTCCTTAGGAAAAAAAAGAGAGAATATTTGTGAAGATCAAGACATAGAAGATGATTTAACAGAAGAGAGCAGAACACTAACAATATCATGAAATCTGGGCGATTTGAAGGAGGAGAAGGAAGATACAGAGCACAGCTTTTGGGAATTTCTGCATAACATGTCTCTTTTGAGAGAAAGTCAATGCGGCTGAATGTAAGAAAGGCCTCCTTGTAGCAAATACGTGCAAATGGCCACCATTAAGGTTAGACAGGCAACATTAGGAGTGACATGTTGAGTTTCCATTTCTGTCATGCTGATGCTTGCTCAGCTGGTTTCAAAATGTGGTTTTAGAAAGTACTTATGAAAGAAAAATGGATGAAGAAATGTGTCCTGTTTCATATACTGTCTGGATAACACGCATGCTTTATGTATTATGCAACACATGCAGCCATCCAGGCATGGCCCTCTCTTTTTATCCACCTCCCACTGAATTCAGCTTTGCTATCTTCATCTATTTCATATGAAAAGCAAAATATCTTAGAAAATGCTGATTCTGAAGATCTCTCACCTGTCTTTTGGGAAGTTATATATCTTCCTTACAATAGTATGTTAAATTCTCACATGTATTCCCACTGAGGATGAAGAAGGAAATTACAACTGCATCCTTTCTTACATGATGCTAGGAAAGCACTTCAGAGACTTCCATCCTCCTTAATGTGCCCTGCTCTTCCTCGAGCATCAAGACATATCAGTCTCGGTTTGTATATCCACAGGTGTCACCACTAATGGAACAGCAGAAGAAGCAAATTTTATTGTCTAATATACTCCATGGCCCATATACAGACTCTTTTATATATTTTATAACTCAGTTAAATCACATTCTATTCTTTTGGGGCTAATAAAAACACAAATCTTTCCTGGAGTTTTGTTCCTTGCCAAGCTCATGTTTCTCTTTTTCTTCCCTAAGGTGCTGTAGCTGCTTAATAAAAAGGTCACAAACAATATTTCCTAGAAACAATGAATATTTTCTTTAAAATGGTTAAATATTTTTAAGAGAAATTGTTACAAAGAGGAACAGTTCCCCTGAATCTGACATTTCAGGTAGTCAACCAAGAAACAGAAATAGTAGGAAACTGCTTTAGAATGAGACTTAAAGTTTGGTGATTACTTAATACCTTGCTGAATTAGAATCTAAGAAAATCATAAGCTACAAGGAGAAAAAAAAAAAGCTGTTTTTAATAACTAGTTAAGACAGCAATTATATAGTCACTGTGAGCCAACCTAAGTGGAATGAGACAAGCAATCCTATCCTCTGTCCCATCTCCAGCCTTGTTCTCCTGTTGAACATAAGAAGTGAGTGACTTAGTTCAGGGAACAAACCAGTATGAAAAGAATTACCCAATATATATCTCACAGCCTCTTTCTATTCTCCAGGCTTTTTTTCAGCCTGATTAGTTTCTTGGTTCAGTTTAGCATTCAATGTGGGTGCAAAAGAGTGTCAGGAATGTGTGGTCCAGATTAGGGAAGGGAGAAAGCTGTCCAATGTAAAGGGCAACTATCTCTTATGTTGGAGTAAAGCACTTGTGAAATTCCAGCCACAGAGATGTAAATCTGCATGTCCACACTCGACTAGTGAAATTTGGTTTGTTTGTTTTAAATCAAGAGCTTGAACACAGTTATATCCTCAAGGGAAAATAAAATGTTGAGGATTTTTGGTATAAACACTACCTTCAGTTTTAAGTAAAGGAGAAATATTGTATCGTTGACTGCAACAAATAGGAGTCCACTGGGAATTTATGTAGCTTCTGAAGATGCTTTGTACGTGTTCAATACACTGTAATAGCTTCGTCAGAGATGCTAATTAGTTGCATCTCAAGAGGCGGTAATGTCCATGTGGAAGGCTGCCTCTGTAAGGCATTGATAATGGCACATCTGGATAAAAGACTGGCTAACCCTTTCCACTTCACAGTATGAGAGATGTAAGAAAAAGTCAATTACAAAGATAATAATTAAACATTTGCTTTTCCAATAGCAGAAGCTTACAAGATAGCTAAGAGTAAACCATATGTACATAATATGGAAACAGGGTTTTTTTGAATTTAAATTAAGATTTCCTTGATAAGATTTCAAGTGAATTCAAGATGCTTAGCTTTTTATCTCTAGATCGATAGGTGCTGGAGGCATGAAAAATATATTTTCAGACAAAGACTATGTAACTGAGGTGATTGGCTTAAATTTTAGACTTCAAAACACAAATAAAGACTAAAATGAATGTCAATATAAACACAACTAGCAGCTGAGACGTTTAGCTCAGCTACAATAGGTGCTATCCAAGCATTTATATTAAACCTATGGCTAGAGGAATTTTTTGTTAGTGTCTGAAGATGCCCACAGAGAAGAGAGGAAATATGAAAGTAATTCTGCATTCCTGGTGTAGGAAAGGTAAGCAAGTGTCATGTGAAGGCATCAGCCCAGACCTACAGCAACTGCACTTTTTTAACCCTTGTTGTCTTTTGTATCCCAGCTGGGCCAAGATTTCAACTAAAACAACTATGTGAGCAGGCATTCATCAGGGGTTAGACCAAGCTTATAATTCTCATTGTCTGTTGTTGCTGCAAGAAACCAGTAGAAATGAAGAACATCAAGCCATGGGACATTTCAACCCTCTGATCTGTAGTTACTCTAGCCAGGAACTGTCATGATTTAAAATCTGCCTGAGTGTCAGAAAAGATCAATTTCTTCAGGTACTTTCTAAGAAGCACCTGAAGAAGAGTCCATATATACTCACAAAGGCTTTGGTTCAGCAAAGCATTTGCACTGAAGTATAGACATTAAGTTAAATAAATACCTAAAAATCTCATGAACCAAGGCTGAAAGCAGTGCTAGGCATGTTATTTGAATTCAGTGTTTTGTAAATTCTAGTGAAAATTCAACTGTATCACCCCCGTATTTCAAACAAAGTAACTCTGCACAACTGAACTAAGCTACTTGATTTTTCAAAAGGTAATGTGAAATACAGCGTCAGTGATGTCTTTGGTCCTAGACACTGATCATACAGAATCTTTGTTCCAAGCAGCATATCAGCTTGCTTGCATTGCCAGAATCTATAAGGAGTTAACTAAATCTGAGAAAAATCATACCTTTCTTGTGATGGAGATCTGCCAAACTGCAATGTTCTGTTGCAGCTGGGCTTGGCTTCCTGGCAGGTGGTCATCACAAGGGAGGCCGGAGTTTTCCCTGGACTGCTTGGGTTGTTTGAATTTGTTCCAAATGGATATCAGACACCACAACTCAGGGTGAATACCAGCTCTCTATTAGATCTCAGAGCATCAGGAATAATGTCAACAGAGAACACACATACATGAAATAAAAAGCAAACAAATAGGATCAAGAGATCAAAACAAATGGCTTTGCTCTTAATGTGGGGAGCTGAAGTCATCTACTATTTAATATTCATGTTGCATTTTAATAAAACAATGATAGATTGAGTCCAACTGCTAAAGAATATGATTTTATTTTGATTAAGTCAGTATGTATGTTTTAGCAGCTAAAAGCAAGGGTGGCATACATTCATGTTTTATCACCTTCAGGCTTCTCTTTGTTCTTTCCCTCCCTTTTATTCTGTCTCAAGTTCTAACTCCCATGTAAACTCTGATAGATTATGTCAGTGCCAATGGAGGGCTGCTGACAACTTGCTGTCTGCTTTCATCCTCTGTTCCTCTGCCTCTTCCAGTATCAGAATAGAGATTGAGGGCCAATGAGCACCAAGGAATGTACATTCACAAGGCTTGGCAATGTTAAGGATTCATATTTGGCTAAAACTTGATATTGGCAGACCAGAGCATAAATCAGGGATGAAAAGAGGGAAAGGGAAATGAAAAATGAAGGCGAAAGAGAAGGGAAAAGAGGGGGAGGAAAAGACATATGGAAAGGAAGGGGAGGGGAGGGGAGGGGAAGGGGAAGGGGAAGGGGAGGGGAGGGGAGGGGAGGGGAGGGGAGGGGGGGGAAGGTTTGGGAAGGGAAGGTTTGGGAAGGGAAGGTTTGGGAAGGTTTGGGAAGGTTTGGGAAGGT
>JAWWMP010000081.1:125179445-125232000 GCA_035047865.1 Dendrocincla tyrannina | reverse complement strand
AGAAAAGAAAAGAAAAGAAAAGAAAAGAAAAGAAAAGAAAAGAAAAGAAAAGAAAAGAAAAGAAAAGAAAGAAAAGAGGAAAGAAAAAAAGACAGCCTCTCCCCACTCCCAAAATGCAAAACCAGCTAGAGATATAAGCAAGCTATGTCTGTATATGGTGTGTGGTTTTGAAATTTCTCTCACTGTTTTGCATTTATTTCACCAATATTCTTGTGTGATTAATGACATCATTAATGTATCAGGAGTTCAACTCTTCTTATTGGCTGGGATAAGTATGCTGCTTTTGCTGTGGAGAATCTTACGGTTTAAATTTCTTTTACTGTTACTGATGGCAAAATCAAGTTCTCTGTTACCATCTCAAGGGTTTACTTGCAAGTCTGTGTTATACATCATTTTTCTTTCTCATTTTTCTGCAGTTAACAAACTGAACAGACTTGCTCCCACAGTACACCTAAAATATTTCCAGGTATTGGCATCTTGCTACCAAAACCCACCTGATACTCTTCTGTAAGAAGAAGAATATTTTACAGCTGTGGGAGAGACAAGGTATGATTCCCGAGAGTGCTGGTTTTGCCAAAGTAAAGGAAACTTAATCCAGTGTTTGCATATCAAATGAAAATGGCAAAGGGTCTCTTGCATGCTGGCCAAGACTCATGGTTTCATTGTTACATGCATTCCATCTGAATTAAACAGTCAAACATTTTTCCATGCTGTACAATACTCAGTGCAAGAAGTGTTTTGATTTCCAAAGTGTGCCTTATAAACATTAACCAACTAAGCCCTATAATATACTTGTGGGATAGTTAATTGCATATTACTATCTTATTTTGCTAATACTTAAATTAAAGATTAAGTCTTGAGGCAACTCACCCCAGACTATGAATTAGTGTTATTAGAAACCATTCTCACAATCAATCACATGTAGGTTGAATATACTCTCTGAGATATTCCAATACTGAATGCAACTCACAGAGCTGTGATGAAGCACCAGAAACACAGAAAGTGTGCCAAAAAGGAACAAAGTTAGGAGCAGGCAGTTCTGACACAGCCTGGTTCATAGCTAAGCCCACTCAGGATTAAAAAACCCAACAAATTTTGTGTGTTCTCCAGAGAGATTCAGTCCCAGTTTCATACTTTGAAACATTAGTCATATACTTCTGCAGCAGACACCACAAAAAAATGAGTTGGCAGTGGCTTTTTCCTGCTATTGCTTCCTCTTCTACACAACACTCCAGTGACTCATATACTTAGGAAGTTTGTGCTAAGCCAGTAGTCAAGTGAGAGTCCCAGATACGATGGCCTCCTTCACCTGACATAACTGAAACTAACATTATCTAGCCTTAGCTAAAGGTAACTGGCAGTCCTGGGGGAGGAAAGACTACAAATGTCTTTTTGGATCTTTAGTAAAATTAAAGAAATACATTCTTTGTGTATGAACCGATAAAAGACAGCTGTCTTTTTTCAGTGGTGGAAGAACCCATGAATAATGAACTTAATGAATGCAGTTAATCTTTAAATCCATGCAATTTCTTTACCATTTTAGTAGAAAGAAAGGTTATAAATAGTTCTCAAATGAAATGTTAATTCTTATCACTGCCCTGTCTGTTGATGCAAAGTTTCTATGCAGTCACATAGCTCAAAGATGTCCTGCACAGCATCACCTAGTGCTGTCTTCCGGTCCAGCATTGCTGATGAAACAGGACAATATCAGTCAGACATCATCATCACTTCTAATTTGATGTTTGCAAAAGTTTTGCTGAAGAATTAACTTTAAATAGTTTTTGTAATAATTTTTCATAGGGAATTGAAAGCTTATTGACACTAAAGATTGTAACAGCTGCTTCTGCTAACCAGTTTTTAAATAAGTACTTTTGGAGAGAAGGCATCCTGGGAAAAGAGGAAAGTAATGGGTCTGGACAAGAGATGATTAATGTTCATTATTAAATGTGTTACAGTACCACTTTTGTGTTTGAACTGGTGCACATTTGGCTGTGTGGAATGCTTGACTTCTAGATAAGTTATTTCTAAGAAATTAAATTAAAAAATCCTTGCTCTGATTGGACCTTATTTAAGATTATTTATTTATTCGTTCACTTATTCATGAAAAACCAGAGCTCTTCCATTCCTAAATGAATTGTCTTTTCCACAGCTGTAATCTGCTGTAGTTATCTGTGACATACTGAGCCAGGACTCACTGCTGCTTTGGAATGAAGTGCTGTATCAAATCCTCTCAGGAAATTCATTTCAGAGATGCCAGCTCTCACCGCTGTCTGTACACAGCGCCAAAGTGCTTCAGCAGAGACTCAGTCTACCGCTCTGCACATGTAACTAGCGTGAACACCTCCTCCTACTCAGGATTCACAGCATAGAGCCCTCATCTGAAGGGGGTTTGTGGAGGAACAGCTTTTTGCCCAGCTAACTTGAAGCCCAAGGTAGCAGCAGCTCAGGTTTTATGTGGGTACTCATGAGGAGACATATGTCTGCTGGTGCCTGCTTCTTCCTCCTTGAGTATGGCATGGCAGCAGGTCTGTCTGAGTGAGTATGGAACTTCTTCACACAGGGAGAGAGATTATCCAGCCAGATAGGAAGAATTCACTATCTAAGCAGCCACACTTCATAGCTGTCAATGAAAAAGCTGGGCACAAGAGTGTCATAGGGCAGATGTGACTAATGGACCGTGAATTGGATTATGCATGCCCTGATAAACAAAACTCTAAGCAAGAATTTGAGGAATGTATATACTTGGCTTGAGGAGCAGAGCTGCAAGATTATGCTATAACCCCTGGGGAAGGAAGTCTCCAGTTTCTTTCTCCTTCCTGAAACTAATTTTTGCACAGAAAGTGACACAATTTATGGAATCTGAGAAATAGGGATAGGGACTTTAATTCTGCAGCTTATTAATGGAGCATTCCCTGGCACCAAAGACAAACCGGATTCATTCTCTGCTCCAAGAACTGTGTATGGATTCTGTTTTGGATCAGGTACACAAAAAGCAGAGGGAGCAGAGATTACCCAGCCTGTTAGGTGTTCAGCTACTTAGCAGAACACTAAAATTTCTCTTCTGAGATTGCTACTTTCAGGTGTAAAAGTTTGGCAGCTTTCTTTCACTTTCAGCCTTATTATGCTGACTTTATCATACCAAAAGAAGTATCTGTGGAATTACTCTATATTCACATCTTATCTGCAGAATAGGTGAGACTGAGCAGCAGTACATGATATATGGGTATACAAATGCAAGGCTGAACTTACAGGAGAGGCCTTTTAAAAAAACTGCAATGGCTGCAAGAGAAAGAGTTATTTCTTCTGCTCACACCCTGAGAGAACTGCAGTTGTGGGAGCGGGAGATTAAGGATAAAGTGTATGTGAACATAAGGCTGATTTTATGGTCTTGTTCATGTCCTGAGTCAGAAGTCCAATCTTTCATCTTTTCTAGCCTACTTTTCACCACTTCTTTGCTTTCTTAGCAGTCATGTTTAGAAGTTTCCATTTCCTCTGTGCTGCTTCTTTCTCCACTCCTTGTTCTTGGATCTTTATCAATGCCTCTACTTCCATGACAATGGGTCTGAAAGCAGCAAAGGTATAAGGCACAGGACAAAAAGAGTGACTTCTAGGGAAGGATCTGTCATCATAGTCTCTACATCTCATACACGATTTGCTGTTCTTGGCTCTCATGTTAATGTACATAATTCAAATTTTGTTCAAGGATGCAGGTTATCTGTTTGTAGATTACAGTATTTTATTTAGTAAGTTATGTGATATGCAAATCTGCATGTGATTGTGATATGGGGCTGAAAAACTTAAAGCCTGTCAAATTATGAAAACATATCTTGGTGGCTATAAGGTGAAAGCCTAGGGATAGCTTATAAAATTCTCATTTTGGCTCCATTACTCTCTGTGCTCTGTGCTTGAGAAAATAACCTACTTTGTCTCTGCTGTTTTTACAATGTCAGTAATATTTCTTTATGAAGTGACTGTTGAGAATCTAATCATTAACATTTACTGGTCCTTTCATATGCACTGTCAAATCATAATGAGTTGCTTTGACTTGGTCCTTATGAATTTAGTATTATTAATATCCTTAGTATTAACATCAAAAGAATTATTGTATAGAGAGTTTTTTATTACTTGTTCTATTAATAATAATTTAATAAGTAAAAAAATAGTTCAAATGAATGATTTGGGAATCAATACTTCATTTTTTTCCACTTCTGCTGTTTGATGTCTGATTCTGATGTTGACAGTATTTTGTTTCTGCAGACCACAGCCTAAAAGGCTGTGGTCTCACTTATATGTATTTTTTTCTCTTAGGAAAGAAGAGATGAATTGTAACACAACAAAGTAAATTAGGATGCATTATACAGTACATTTAGGAAACTAATTTGAATAATCACATAGCTTGATCAAAATTTTATTAAGTGTAGTGGGAATCTTAAATGGATTCATTTATATGGGGTTTTTAATTAGGTCTTTAGTATCTTTTCTGCTAGATATTTGAACTGTACATCCTATGTGCAGTTAAGAGGTAAAGGACAGTTAAGAACTGTGAGTCAAAAGGAAGGAAAATTCAAAGGGAAAAGATCTGTTGTACGAAGCTTCAGAAGCTACTCAAGAACTAACAATATTGTTTTCTGTTCTAGAGGTGAGTAAATGCTAAGGCAATTAAGTGTTTCAACTCTATCCTCAAAGATTGCTCAGATGTGACGTTCACCAAACAATGAAAAGAATAATTTACAACTGGGCTATGGGATGGATGAATGTTGCTGACCACTCCCTGAAGACCTTAATGGACTGGATTGTGAGACTTGAAGTTAAATAACCACAGGTATGAGCCTTACAGGAACAGATTATAGCTTACATTCTGGAAGGTGAAGGAGGCTGAACATTTGATCCTCCTTGCTTTCAGTTCTTTTTTCCATATACTATTTTCTTTTTCTTAGTACCATGATGCATATTCTACACTGATGGGAATCATCCCAATCTTTTGGGGCTCTGGAATAAGAATAAACAATATGGAGTAGAAAAAATGTTGTCAACAACTATCAAAATGAATTTCACGATTTTTTTTAACCAAGCAGGATTCGGCTCATGGTGTACTGCTTTGTACATGAGATTTTTTTCATTGTGAAATGACAGGTTGAGGAACCAAACAAACAGGAGCTGGCTACACAAAAAGTAAGAAAAGAAGTTTGAGAAGGAAATTATTTGAATGCCAGAGGTTAAAAAGTCTACAACACTTAAAATTTCCTTTCTCTGTTGTGCTTGATCATATTACTGGATTCAGCATATACCTGCTTTTCACCATCCTTAATTTCAGTTATAATGTGATCCTTTGTGTTGCACCATTTATTGCTAAATGAATCTAGTTCTAAGGATGTGCATGAAGCCAATTTATTCATTAGATATATTGTAGTAGAACTGAATAAAAGGTTTTATTATCAATCTCCTTAATTTCTAGATAGGATTTAGTGGAAATCAATATTAGAGAATGCATAATTGCTAAATCTTCTTAAATTAATAGACTCATTCATTAGGCCCCTCAAAAATACTTAGTTGGTATTTCTTGAGACTTTTTCTAATTAATTAGCAAGTAGAAAACGATAGTGAGCAGAACAGGTTTTGGCAATCATATGGTGGAATCTGAAGACCAATTTTGAGGAAGAATTAATTTGGATATGTATATACAGTATTTCACTCATAAATTGATTATGGGAGAATGCACTGTATAAGAAGACAAATGGTAGCTGTATGCTGATGGTCGGCAAAAAATCCTCTGCTTAGGAGATGGTTTTAAGCAGTTCAAATTGGGACGCATACCCATATGCAGACACTAATGAATAGCAGTCAGTTTTAAAAGCTTTGGAATTAAATATAGTGCAATCTATCTGTAGGAAACTTCATGGCATGTATGCAGCATTTGTGAGATTTTAATTTGTGCCTGACTAGACAAGTTTTCTGGGCCAGAAACAAAGACAAAAAGCACTAAAAGTGTATGGGAGACAAAAGCAAATGATGAAAGGGTCTATAGTCAGGTGTGTTATCTAGGAGATGTAGATTTTACTTTGTCCCAGAATGAAAGTCTTGGTGAAAAGGAATACACACTCACAAGTGCAGTTGTTAGTTTACTGTCAGCCGCTACTCACTCTGCTGTGGGCTTCAGCAGTACCTGGTCACCTCCTACAGGGAACCTGTTTGTGATAGCTCAGTGGAGTTTAGACTGAGTCTGTAGTGACTGACTGTAAAGAAAACCGTGTTGCTACCAGACTTATAAGTTACACTGTTTTTACTTTAAGCTATCTAAATAAAGGCAAGAAGTGTTCAATGAATCCCCAAAAAAAGGTCTGCTGAAAGTAGCTTTCTGATCTCTGGCTTTGGCTCAAGTCAGCGACATTCCTTCTTTTTTCGTACTTTGTACTTTTAGTATGTGCAAGTTGTGCTTACTGTGACAGTGTCTAATGACTGAGCAACAGAACGTGCACATATGTACTCATAGGCAGTGGACATAAATGAGTCTGGTTCCTTCAAACTTGCCAAACAAGTGGTAAAAGTGCATATGAAAAATATGGACTCCCATCTCACAAAGCTTCTTCATGTTTTTCCTCCCTGGGATGGTTACAGAGAAACTGCAGCTGCTGCCAGGTGTACTGGGCCTCTGTGCTGTCCTTGCTGTTCTGTCTAGCTACATATCCCCCAGGTATCTTTATTGTTTTCCCTACAAGCTAACAAGGTGAAATGCTATTACAGCCCATGATCTAAGATGAAACATGGTGTAGAGAACAAAACACTTCTAGCACGAAGGCAGAATTTCATCACAGTTAGCAGAAATATTGGTGTCTGACTAGGAACAGTGATACTGAAATAGTGTGGCTACATTTTGATGAACTGCCTTGGGATAATACAATTTCAAAAGTCTTGAAACATGGCAAACATTACACAGACTAAGAAATAAAAAAGGGTCTGAGGAACTTTATATCACCGTTACAGTGCTGCCCACCATTGAAAAGACTTGTAGCTATGATACAGACCAACTTCATAATATTTTTTCTCCACCATACATTGGACATGTTGAGTCCATGGGGCTAAGGACATTTCCTGCATGTATGCTGTGACAAGACTCAGATATCAGAGTCTATCTCTTGCTGTCTCTTTCTTGAAAAAAAGCCTGGTAACATTGGCAGGGAAAGGATTGATATAACTGGGGGTCAAGACTGAAAGATGCTTCATGGATTATACTTGCGCTGCATTTCAGATACCATCATTGATTCTCCAAATGCCAGCACTGCTTAAAACACTATTGTTCAGAACGAGTCTACTAAAAACCAGTGACAGCCACTGAACAGTTTAGTTTAGCAGGTGATTATGCTTTGAGAATATAGATGGAACTCAGGTTTGGTTAAAATGACAGACACATGTCATTGTTTTTGAGTCACTTTTTTTTTTCCTTTCAAAATGTTTCAGCTTTTTTTGTCTGATCACTGGTTTGATATTTATTACCTATTATTTCAACATGGTATTGTTTTTCTGTTTGGGATAAATACAGATTATTCATTTCTTATTTTTCCACATTTCTACTCCTTCTAAGAAAGTGCTCGTTATAATGCACAACAACTTTCTTCACACAATGAGATTGATTTGTTTATAAGTGAGTCTGTTGGATGGAGCTAGTATTAGTACTCATGTTTTGGTGTATGCCCCAGGAATCTTGAAAGATATTTTAATGGATGCACTCCAAGATCCTTTCCATTTCAACTGAAATTACTTTTGGACCCTGTGTCTCAGTACTTGCCACAGCTCAAACATAAAGTGAAGAAAAACCCCCAAATCAACACCAGCAGTAAAATTCTAAGCAGTAAGCAGCAGTGTGAAATAGTAATGGAAAAACAGATTGACTGTTTCAGCTAAGGCTACCTTTGTTGATGTTACGCTGGATCAGTATGATTTTTTAAAATTATACTGATTTTATATTATGGTTCAGAATTCTTCTATGGATACATAAAAGTGAACTGAACACTTCTGCTTCCTTTTCATGGTGGCAACATGTTTTTTCATACCTCGAGTTTGTTGCTTTACAGAAATGCCTGAAATGGAATACACTTGTGAGTGTCACCTCCCTCAGATTGCACCAGATTCTTATGTGATTTATTGAAGTGTAAATATGACCCAGTACTTCTGCCATGAATGATACTTCATTAGACATTTTGTATCATATATGTTCCATTGCTGATTCTTTTGATCAATGACTGTCAGTGAAACTGTTCAGAATAGTGTCTCCTTGGCAAAACCTTCACACAGATTAAAGTATCAAAAAATACCATATCCTTTTTGTGTTTTTGTATTTTCTTTCATACCATCTGAAAACCCACCAGTTTTGGAGCTGGTAATGAATCTTATATCTGTTCCTTTTTTTTTAATTCTTTTATGACATTTAGGCTTACCCATAAACTGATGAGAAAAACAAGAGAGGAAAAAAAAGATATTGATTCTCTGATTCATCAAAAGATAATACTTTCTTTCTTTTTTGGCTTTTCAGTCTTTAAGTAATATATAAATTGCTTATAAATTAATATAAAAATTGTGTCATTCTATAGCTAATAAGCACCAGTAAAACACACATTCCTTTAGAAATAAATACAATTTTACAGAGCTTAAGCTACATAAAGAGGGTATTTTGCATTTTTTCTATAGTTACCATTGCCTCCAGATACAATTATTAACTTGTACCATTCTCTTAACTGACTCTTCATTATTTTCTTTGCAAATTGTTCTAACAAGATCATCTGAAATCTGAAATTTAGGTTTCAAAGTGTGCTAAACAAATCAGACTACCTAGTGTTTAAGCTTCACAGATTTTGAACAGAGGTAAGGAAAGCTTGAGCAACAGACTCTCTAGAAAGGACAGTCTGAGTATGGTCCTAAATGTATTAGAGATCAGTACTAAAGCCAGAGAAGAAGGTAATCCTTGCTTCAAAGTATTTTTAAGCTATTTTAAGCTGTTGCATAAGAGCTAAAACCCAGAAGTAGATACACTGGAAAGAAGTTGAAGCAACAAAACCAGTGAGGCTATACTCATTGATGTCATACCTACTGCTCCAGTCCACCAGTGATCAAACATCAGAAATACTGAAAAATTGTTTAAATTTCAGGAGAAAACCTCAGTTTACTAGAAGTATTAGATTAGCCACAAAACCAAAGGAATAAACAGGATTAACTACAACACTTGCTGATATCCCCAACAAATTCTCAAGTCAGAAAGACTTTTCCTTAAGTTAGCTGTGCCTTAGAGATGGGCAGTCAGCTTGTTTGGTCTGCTGAATCTTTAGAAGAGTGGTTGCATTGCAAGAAGATTTGTGCTTGCAATGCAAAAACAAAGAACATCCGACAGACCATCCTGAAGGAAGGCTTATGCTGTAAAGTGATAGATCATTAACTTTTGAAAAAAAATCCCCCATAATTCATAGACTCTATTATTATAATTTTTTATTATTATTATTATAATTTTTTTAAGATCTAATATTCAAGTGTGATATTGTGATAATTTTTTTGTCATAACTTATGGAGGAGAACTTGTTTGTATATTTTTTGCAGATGGAGATGCACCTCTTGGCCTCCAAACAAACACACCTTCTAACACTATAGAAAAGGTTGCAACGTTTTGCTTTCTAGTGAGTTTTTAATCTTTGCAATTGCAAAAATACCTTACTATGGTCTTCAGTTTTGTTTTATGTCATGGATTTACCTTGGCTGGACACCAGGTGCCCACTAAGCCACTCTACCACTCCCCTTCCCAGCTGGTCAGAGAATAAGAGTGACAACGACTCGTAGGTTGAGATAAGGGAATTTACTAAAACAAAAGCAAAAGTTTGCTTGTAAACATGGGAAGATGAAAATAACAAGGCTTATTCTTTACTTCCCATCAGAGAGCAACATCTGGCCACTTCCTGGGAAACAGGGCTTGGGCACTCATAGCAGTTGTTCCAGAAGGCAAAAATGGCAAACTATGAATGCCCCCCTTTCCTCCTCCTTCCCTTAGCTTTTATATCTGAGCTAACGTCATAGGGTATGGAATATCCCTTCGGTCAATTTGGTCAACTGGCCTAGTTGTGTCCAGCCCCAGACCCTAGATGAGGAGGGAATGTTGAAACAGTGCTGATGCCATGGGAGCACTGCTCAACAGTGGCTAAAACACTGGTGTATTCTCAACACCTTTCTAGCTACCAATGTGAAGCACAGAACTGTGAGGTTGCTATGGGAAAATGAACTCCATCTCAGACAGAGTGAATTCATTTTAACTAAAAAAAAAAAAATCTAGCTTGCAATTTGAGAAATAAAATAGCAAAACAGATTGATTTACTATAGCATTATAGAAGAATAAGGAAACTTATGCCTTTCAATCATGCTGCTAATTTTTGTTTTCTTTTTAATAAATGCAAGCTGATTTTAAAGTATGTTATATTTTTAACAGAAAAGAAAATGATAGCACAATTAATTTTTTTCTTTCATCCCAGACATATCAGTCCATATACTGGATCTGATTTCTTTTCAGAACATATAACTACCTCATATTCTTTTAAGGGAATGCAGTCAACCTATATGTAGAAAAATACTTTCACTGTGCCAGAAGATCAAATTGATAACTTTCATTATTTTGAAACAATAAGTACAGGAGTAGAGAATAAGAAAATATTTCTCAAGTAGGGGAGATCAGGTTTCTTATTTCTTTATCTATCAGAAAAAGTTATTTTAAAACTTTAATTTTTAATTATATTTTATATTTTTTAATTATATTTTAATTGCACTGTCAGTTCTCATTTGAAGTGACACAACCTTCTTATAAGTATGTGTTTAAAATGTTATAAAACAAAAACTCCCCTTTTCAGAGTAACATGGCATTTAGAATACCTTTAAAAATGTAGTTTATACACTTAAAAAATCCATCCAAATAGAGGAATTAATCCTTTTTATAGTTTTGTGAAAGTGTATGAGCCTAGGATTCAGATAAAACTCAGGGAGGTGATGGTAGAAGAAGGCAAAATTTAATGTCATGTTTATTTGTTCACTTTATTTTAGTCTAAGCCGAATAGATAGGACAAACAAATAAGATAGACAAAAGATTTTCCTAGTTTCCCTGGGAGACAGAAATTTGGAGGAAATTTTGTGACAGGAAATGTTAACATGCTATTTCAGAAGTGACTATTGATGTGTGCACGCTCTCTGGAATTGAAATTTCTGTTAGTTGACCATTTCCGCTATTTGTAGAAGTAACCTTGACAAGAACAGGGATCTCACTAAGCAGTAGCCTGGGTCCATGTGGTTTGTATCTAGTTAAATCCTAACTCCATGGTAGATCAACTGAGACCTCTGGCATGGCTAAGTGCACCCATGTCATTGACACTGGGGCTCTGACACACCAGCCCTGGGAGAAGCTGGATAGGTGGAGTTAGAAACCTAAGTATCCTGGCCTTGAGGCAGTCTGTATGGAGCTCTGTCCGAAAAACATCAGGGTAACAACATGAGAGAAGGGACATCAAGATCTCCTGGTCTGTAACCTGAATACAGACAGCTCACCAGCTCTGTTGGGAGCTATGGTTACCAGAAGATGGCTTGGGACAAGGAACACTGAAAACACCATACTGTTATCTCAGTGCAGTGAAGTGCAGATCTGTCTAAACACCTGAGGCAGTCCAGGGAACTGTGGGAAAAGTGCCTTGCCCTGCATCAGCTTTTGATAAACCATATATTTCTGATAAAGCATGCTGGATTAAATAACATCTTGCCATGAAATTAAGTAGAAAATAGATAACCAGATGTAATTATTACATCAAGAAAGACCTCTTATGGAATGGGAATAGGTCTGGTCTACAAAACGTAGATGTTGCATTATTGAACACTGCAGTTCTTAACATTTAGGGTAACAACTTTGAAATTCTAAAGATTTTTGAATATATAAGTCTTATCTAAATAGGTAGAAATTTTGAGCCAAAATCTGGCCTTGAAATTCCATATACCTAGGACTTGGTGATACTGCTGTGAATACATGCTTCTGTAAACAGTAGGAAGAACTTGCAGATTAAATTTCTTCTAAAAAGGCCAGAACACTAAGCCACTCAGGTTTCTCAGTCAGAAATGAGGAAGAGGTATGTGTCTCTCAGAATGAGTTTCTCCCAAAGAATTAGGAACTAAACCAGGCCACAGAAAGATACTTGATTTTACTTAGCAACCTTAACCCTAACTACTTCCATACAACTGGCTTCATCAGCCAAAATAGGAGTTCACTGAGAGAGAATTGACTCAGGTTGTGCAAGATTTGGCTTCATTTCCTTTCTTTCCTTTTTAAATTTCATCACTGATTTCCTAAGTGACTTCTGAGATATGGTTTCAGTTTTTTCAGCATCTCCTGGTATGATTCATTCTGGTATGACAGAATGAATAAGGGAGCACAGCTCTCCATCTGGGTAGTGTAAGTAGTCATGGCCAAGATAGGACACCTGGATTACAGTCAGCCTAGAATAAAAAATTAGTCGTAGTAAAAGTGTCTACCTGAGCAACAGGAAATTTAGGAATAAGCAGTGGAACTTGTCTTCTCCACTTTTTAGCAAGATTATAGCCACTGAATACTCGGTGAAGGTAGGGGAAGGAGAAATGCCATCAGCCTTTTTGGAGAGGCTATTCATCAGTATTTGTCATCTGGCAACACCTATTACATCATGTTCTACAAGTGATGTGATTATGAATCCTAGCAGTTAATTTAGCAACCTGGAAGTGTCAGGAGGTTTGTGCTATCTGCTCAGTAGTGTAAGGGATTAGTAAGTTTTAGGTGCATCCCAAAGTACCCCTGGAAGGCCTAGTGGAAATTACCAGTGAACACTTGTGGCCACCTAGCCTTTAGGTTGACAAATGGAGAATCCACAAATGGTGAATCAGGATATTACAGACCCATCAGTTTAACTTTAGTCTCTGGGAAAGTTATGAAATGAATCCTTCTTGGGGCTATCACAAGTCAGATGAAGCACAAAATTGGGTAAAACCAGCATGGATTCATCAAAGGCAGAACATGCTTGACAAACCTGATTGCCTTCTGTGACAAAGTAACCTGCTTGGTCAATGTGGGGTGAACAGGGGGCATTGTCTACCTGGATTTTTCAAAGGTTTTCAATATGGTTTCCTACAGTTTCCTCCTGGAGAAACTGATGCATTGCAGTCATCCTCTGTTTTTCTATAGGGTTATGAGTTTGCTTTCTGAAAACATTATATCCCTACTCTACACTACATGAATACCTCTCTCTTTTGTGAACAACAAACTTGCCTTTTTTCCTTAGAGGATCAAAAATGAGGCTTTTAAGCAATCCGTAATGAGTTCTAGCATTATTTCTTTGAAAACACACTTGTGGATGAGAACAACAAAACCATATTGAAGACACGCTCATTTTCTGCATGTGCCCCTGGAGTCTATTGCCCAAGAACAAGGAACTGTAAAGTGATTCTAAAAGCTTGTAGAATACTCATGTTTAATGTAATATTAATAACATAGTTACTGCCTTCTGAAAAATTAAAAATTAAAATATGCATGTAGGGTGGTGAATGCAGGAGCAATGTGAAAACTATGTAGTGCACAATTGTTAAATTTTCATGACAAAGAATCTAATTAAGATTTAGCCTAAAGTGAAATTCTTACAATAAAGTGAGAATTTGATTTATCATTAAACGGCAGTTTATGATCATAAACCACAATGTATCTCTGTGCATTCAGGATAGGAAAATTTTATTATGTTAATGTATTTACATATTCAGTTTCAAAAAGCTGCTAATAGTTTATTGAAATTATTACTATGTGAACAGTAGTTAACTCTTTCCAGTGGCTCTAAAAATTGAAAATATTGAGAATGTTTAAAATATTCTCCTCCACAATAGAATTCTCCAATATTCCCAACTAAGAATGAGAAGCATATGAAAGCTGGAAAAGTGTACTGAACTTAACAGCAATATGGAGTGTGTTTTTTTTTGTTTAAGTGACAGCATTTTTAAACTGGAAAAGAGTATGACAGATTGATGGTAGGAACTTCAGCACTTTTGAGGGGAAACATACACCTCTTGTTTGTTTTTCCATTCAAGATACTGGGTGTTGTGAGGCCACAGAATGTGCTCAAAGCTTTTCACAGAAGAAGAAAAGATCTTTAAGAAAGGGTAAGAAGGGATCCAGGGACATCTGTCCTTGATTTTTCATTAATATCTTGGAAGACAGAATGGAAAGAGTTCTCATTGAATCTGCCCTTCGCCCTGATCTGAGACAGACGTAAGAGTGCTGCAGAAGTAGAAAACAGACTATCCCAATGACCAAAAAATGATAAAGGAATAAAGGAAGTGTAGTCCAATTGAAAGAAAACAAAGTCCAAATTCTAGTTTTAGGAAAAAAATAATGTTGATATCAGAAATGTGAATGAAAAGGCAAGTAAATGATGTTGAGGAAAAGGATCCAAGGATCCTTGTAAACCTAGTCTGTCCTAGAACAGACTGGCCATGGGTTAACAGAACCATGTTGCTATCAAGACAGCAAAGAAATGGGGGAGGACTCAAAGCACATTAAATAGATTTAGTGCACAATGTAAGCCTGCTCTGCCCCGCACTGTTAGACCTCTGCTAGAGCTCTGTGTCCTGATGGCTGTTAACTGAGACTCCAACTCAGACCATCGACAACATGCTGAGATCTAACAAACACTACCTCTGAGAAGGAACTGAAGGGCCTGGAGCTGTTTAGTCTTGACAAAATAAAATTAAGCAGAAAAATGATATTGGTTTACAAGTATTTAAAATGTCATCTGCAAAGATTTTTTTTCATAATGCCCGATGTTGAATTAGACAATATATAATAGCTTTTAATCTAGATGAATCAATATGAATTTTTTTTTTAATGGCAAGATCAGTGAAGACTTGTTTGGTTGAGAAGGGGAATATGGGGAAATATTCTTTATTGTCTATTTTTAAGGACTTCCACCAGTAGTGCTGTAGGCATAGCTAGTACAGTCCTGAAATGGACGAATGAAATCTCTTGGGGTCACTTCCAGTTTGAATTTTGCAAATATCTGAAACTCCTAGGAATTATGACTATCACACAGATTTAGCTTAGAACACAAGGTAAAAATAATCCCTTCTTGGTTCCTTGAAGCCTGGGGTGTTTGAGACTTGCATTTTTATATTTCTGTGTTTAGTCTGAAATTCTTAAGTGACGACAGATCCCCTGAAAATGGAGGGCTACCAGGGAAAAAATATTCTATGTCTTGTGATAAATTCCTATGGCCAACCTGCACTAGGTAAAAAAGTGGTGCATACACTGTGACTTTAGAAGTGTGCTTCCTTTCACATTTGGCTGACTGAGTCACTTTAATCAATAAGCTCATTTTCCAAGGAAAACTCTAGTTAGGAGGAATGTCTGAAAAAGTAAGTGAAAAATTAAATCTAACCCTTAAAGCAATTTCTAAACACATTAAAAAAAACCCCAAAAAACAATAAAACATAAAAAAACCTGTTTAGACTTATGCATACAGAGAGAATAATTCCACATTGATGCATTTAGTTACCTATTGGGGACATTTCTGTCACTTTATTTTCTCTAACACAGATGGTTAAGGTGATGGTCTATATGCAGAGTTAACTTTGAAAATGTTTCACAGAACAATTCCATCCAGCAGAAGAATCTCTGCAGTCTCTGCAAAGAAAGAGATGTTTTCCTTACAACTTACAAGATTTTGAAGGGTAAAAAAAGGTGTGATCTACTCCAATATTTCAAGTCTCTGGGATATACAGTCTTCTGAATCAACAGATTCTGAAAAAAAGAAAAAAAAAGGATTAATGCTGTGCGTATGTAGAGCGACCCTCTTTTTAACATGAAATGAGTAGATCAACCTGCAGGGAATGAGTGATTATCCATGGATGAATTAACACTGAGCAGGTCTGAATCAACATACTGTCACAGTTTAGACATATACAAAATGTTTCAGAAAGATATGGTACACATATACCAATAAAACCAGTGTTATTTTGGTTTCAGGCAAGAAAATACCACCGTGCATCTGAACATAATCATGTTAATTTCTGATGATTTTTAAAAAATAACAATTTAGAGAACAGTCTTATTTTCACACTGCTGACTTAATGGGGAAAGAAGCTAATGAGTCTGATAAGGAAAATTATTTTTGAGCTCTATAATTTCATCTCTCCATCTACTGAATACCTGTCTTCATTAGTTGATTCATTTTATTGAAATGATTTTCCAAATCCTTACCTACTAAAAGGTCCCTCAACTATTCACTGTCATTTAGAAATTTCATCCTGACATTGCCCATTCTCATATAGAGAAATTTTATTTCAAATTTATAAAGGATGAACGCTGATAGAAGCAATGGACTTAGTGGAGTAGGTCATTTGTCCAAGATGACAGTCTGTAACAGAACACAGTACAGTAATACACATCTTCCAAATTATTTTAGTTAGAATACAAAATTTATACAGCAATGAACAAAACCATTCCTAACAATGTTAATGAACAGTATGTTAACAAATGCAATTGAATTCTGACCTATGCAGTGATTAATGCAAATTGGAATGAATAATTTAATATATAATACGAGCATTTTCCTAATGCAAGAAGTGGGACTTCATGAAGTTCAAAGAAGAAGTAGATTTAAAATTGGTCAAAAGTATTATTTAATATGATTAATATCTAATCAGACCTACTCACTGTTGCAAGAAATAAAGACCAAGAAATGAGTAGGATTTGAAAACTAATTATATGGTAATGAAAGGCTCAAATAAACATATGTGTGTCTGCATGTGCAAATAAGCTCCCTATCGTCAGAATTTTGAGGAATCTCATATCCTATATTTATACCCCAAGGGATAGTCTGCAGTTGTCTGAAACTTGGACTAGCTACCGAAACATACTGACTAGTGGATGTCACAGACTGAAACAAGAGTGAGATGGAACCTTTCATGTGAACTGACATAGCTCTTACTTCCACTTGGTGGCAGTACTCCCACCTTATAATCTACACCTAATTTTTACTGCTAATAAAGTCACCTTCTTTCATATACTTCTCTAGCCCCGTATTACAGTGATTTTTTGAAAAATAAATTTACAGACATCACTTTTTCTAAATTGATGCAGAAATATTTTATGATGCTATCTCCTGAAAGATTTGGTACCTAATGTAATGACATTCTTTCATTTTCTATTATTGAACATGCATGATAAATAAGGATATGTAAGGATTACTGTGACAGTATTTGAACTGGAAGCAGCATTTTAGTTTAAGATCTAACATATTCAAAATTTTATGTGGCTTGTCTTTCTTGTTTGATTCCCAATAACATATTTCAGATTGGCATTTCAGGTTGATGGTTGTTGAAAATATGGAACGAGTTGGCAAGGCAGTGTTTATATCTTTTCTTCCTTAATTTCAGGGTGTTTATATGTGTTTGTCATATTTGTCAATACTCTTAGTTATCTCATATTTTAAATATTGAGCAAGTCATGGGAATTAAACAGTATCATTGTTATTGAACATAAAAAGTGCATTTTCTGTTGTGTAATTGTCAGTGTTGGTATCAGTGTGCTCTTCTGCATGACAGTAGGCTGCCTCAATGGATCTTCCCCGAGCAGGGAAGGGGAGAGGGGTCCTTATGTTTCTCAAGGTTACTCCTCATGTTTGAGAGAATCCTTATCACATGAGATACTTGGTAAGTAAATTGGTATCAAGCGTCCTGACTCTTTGAAGTAATAAATAAGTGATATAAATGATTGATTGTCTGGAATTACATCTGGATTGAGCCGCACTTAACCTCTGCTCTGAGGAGTTTAGAAAGCAATAGGGTCCTTTCTGAACCTCATGATTCAACAAAAGGATCTCCCTGAGACTTTCATCTTTCCCTGTCTTCTTTGCAGTAAATAATCAAGAGCACCACCATTGAATCTTGTTAAAACGCTGTTGCATTTGCCATTGAACTTTGTTAGCTCATTAAAGTATATTGTTGCTTCTCCCTCGTGAGTGAACTTCACAGCTCCATTGGCAACAGTCGGCTGTGACAAGAAAGGAAGATTTAAATATTAGTTTGCTGTGAATATCTATCTACCTTATAGGTAGCAAGGAAAAAACCTTTCAAATTGTATCTACAAAAGAGGGAAAGTGGAGACTAAGTCAACAGTTTGAACTGAAAGTTCATGAGATATAAGATATAACTATATCTTATGGTGTTCACGATCTTATAGTGAACACAATGTGTTCCCCACACTTGTGAGACAATGTAATTACTTACAGCAGGTTGCAGGCCGTGGTTTCTACACACTCCCAACCTTCAGATCCACAGCCTGATGCAGTGTCACTCATTCCATGCTTCTCTATCATATCGACCAATTTCTACTTAGTTTTTCACCAAAGAGATTTAGTGAGTGTTCCACTTTGTGATATTCCTCTGTAAGAATTCCTTTGTGTATATCTTCCTTGATATGTCCCAGATGGTTTAGTATCAGAACATGGTAGAAGTCGATGGGAGCAGATGTGACCTAGAAAACTCCCAAATCAAGTAAGTGGAGAAATACATTTGCTTGTGTTATTTATTTATTCTCTTGTTGACTTAGAAAAGCTAGTCAAAATAGCAGTAGTTGCAAGTATTACTTTATGACTAATGGAATTGGTAAAAGATTTTCTGGAAAAGGAAAATGCTGGTTAGGAAAGAACATAGATTTCAGGTTACTTCAGCATCTTTCCCTTTAATGTCTTACTGCTCAGAGACTGAATATGTGCACCCTCCAGAGATGCAGGCAATGAAAATCTCATGATTAATGTGAATGCCTTTGCCACTGCGGGTGTTTTCCAACATCTGATATGCAAAACTCATTTCTATACTCAGTCTTCTGTGCTTCTTAGCCTCTGCCTTCCTCATGAGGACACTGGAGACTTTACATTGACCCAGGTGGGAGCAGCTAAGTCTCTTATGACAAACATCTAAAAAAGTGTGTGTTTACTGCTTGAACAGTACCACTTTGTGTCATTAGAACATGGACAGGTGCATGACCTACAGGCAAAGTGAGTCACACACCTAACATCAGTGGTCTAAGGGTTATCCACTGCTATCCATTTGGTGTGATTTATAGCTACCTGTACTGTGCTGTGAAAGAAGTGGCTTGCCTCCCAGAAGTACAGAGAAAAGGGTTCATTAGCCTAGTCTCTGAATTTTCAGACAGTTGCATTTAAAGAAATCCCACTGTACAGTTTCATGGCCATTAATATTCAATATTTTTTTCCCCTTTTTTTGACAGCATGGACAGTTTTTAGGAAATACATAAAGCTCTTTCTGACCTGCATGTTGTGGGTTGTTATTAAAATAGCCTGGCATTCCTCAAATTACTTTTTTTTTTTTTAATTCAGTGACTGAAATTACTAGTTTTAAAGATTAAGACTAAAGTCTTTGTCTTTGCATAGTGTGATTTTTAAAAAAAAAAATCAATAAAACATCTAGTGGCTCTGCAATGTTTTAGCAGCAAATACTATGAATAAATCTTTAGTGCAGTAAAAATCTGCTGTATTTTTGACAGTTTTAATTCCATTATTAGATTGCTAGGAACATTAGCTGTTGGAGAAACTCAGTTTTGGCTCCAACAGTGTGGTGGTAAATGTGTCTTAACTGCAAGAGGCAAACTGAAATACTTTCTCAGAAAAATAAACATCTTGAAGCATTGTGTGACTCACAAGAGCACAAGTGGGAGTTAGAACTTTTCACCTTTATAGTGATGCTGTGACTCTAAAAGGGCAGCTGAAAGCTGTTTGCCGAAAATGATTGTGGACATCTTGGTAGAGTTTTTATAATAGTTTGAAGTAATTTAAAATGGCTGTGTAGCTGTTGCTGACAGCATAAGGGGAAGAAAAAGATGCTATTTTGGCAGTTCCCCAACTTGAAGAATAAAAGCCATTGCAGTACCATTTTCTCTTTTGAGCTGATTCTGAACAGAACATTGATCAGTTTGATTCACACTCTCTTTACATTCACTTCTCCAAAGAAGTGCGCACCTGGTTTTACAGCACTTGATAAGCTTTATTTTTATCATCCTAGCATAAATACTGTCCTGTCCAACTTGACAAGATGTGTTAGTGTGATATATCTGAGACTTAAGAAAAGGAAGTGTATTTACACCTTTTATAAAAACCTGTCTTGCAAGTTCTCATCTATACCCAATCTTTCTGAGTATTCCGCCATAAGAAATAGATACTTGCAAGAAACTTTAATCATCAATCCAAGGTTTAAGAATCTGTAGATTGTTTTTCTTTTTAAGATTACTAATAGGTATAGGCAAATACTGAAAGATAAGTATCTTATTTTCTCTCTATTTCTCCCTGAGTTATCCCTTAACTCAAGATATACAAGCTGAAACAAATTTTCCAATACAGAAGAGGCAGTGTATCATCCCTGCAACTAATATAGGACAGATTATGGAAAAAAGAGTGATAATCAAAGCCTTGCCCAGACTTTGAGGGATCAGGGGTAAAATAAAAAGACTCTAATTATATGCTTCTATGTATATTACACAATGAAAACATCTTTAAGAACCAGAAAAATCAGTTTCCACTTTTATGTCCTTGCTTAAGGCTAAGCTGTGTTGAGCTCTTTGTAGTTAAGGGATAGGGGCAGTTTCTTTCAGTGAGCTGGGTCTTCTGACAGGTGTCTGTCGTCACAACACGTTGATGACATCAGGAATGCTCTACACTATGTGGACTACTGAGTTGTGTGGTCCTTGACACAATACCATATGGCTCACTAGTTCTGCCTATAACACCACTGAAGCCACTGTTAATAGGCAGGACTGAGAATGTACCTTTATTTTATTTTTAGATCACCAATAACAGAACAATCTGAGGGAAAGAGATTAATTTGGCTTTTCAACAAAGAAATATATTCTGCAGTTTCAGTTGGTGAAAACCTCCAAGGACTAAGAACAAATTCTTTGTATTCCACTGAATGTTTCAAGATTTGTTCAGAAAAACAGAACTTGATTCTTTTACTTTTACTAAGATTGCAACAAGCCTTAAGTAAGGTAGATTAGTGGATAATTCTGCTAAATATTAAGATCTATGATGTGATTTACAGGCATTACCTGCTTATTTTGTCAAGACCTGTAAAACCATATACAGTGATGAAATAGGTATCTACCTATACAGTGTTCATAGGATTTCTGCTTCAAACACTACCACTAAATAACGCTGATCAGCAGCCTGCAGCAAATTCAGCAAATGCATTGAAGAACTTAAAAATAACAACTATAATATGCTGAAGGAAGACAACAGGGGAAATCAGACATATCACATTGCCATTTGATCATGGAAGTTACCATGGTCAAATTAAAGAGAAAAAAACCACTTTCATGACCTTTGGTAATTCGACTCAGAAAAAAACCCTCACTTGACCCTAACTCTGCGGTCTGGCTTAATACTGGAAATCACAACAGGGCATGTACATCAACTGAATGAATATAATGTGTTAGCAGCATTGGTAAATTCCTCCTACACTGCATGGCTGTGGTCAGTTTCCAGAGCTTCTGAGAAAAAGAAAACTACCCTACAGAAACTGACCTATGCACCAAAGGCAGAGAAGGGCAAAGCCTGCCTAGTCCCATAAGAAAACTAGTATTTACCATGCAACATGGGATATAATATAAAATGTAGGACAGACGAAATTTCTTTCAATGCTGTTTGTCTATATCAGCAGCACTATTAAAATCCATGGATTCATTGTGGCTACCACTAACCATCTACACACAGCATCACTATGACAGAACCCCTCCCAAAAACTGTCTGTCTTGCAGTGATGTTGTGCTCTGAGGAGATAGTGGCTTGAGCCCCAGGTGCCAAGCAGCTGCCTTAGAGCAGTGATGGTGGGCTGGGAAAAGCACCATGCTGACCCTAGGCAATGTTTCCATCTCTACAGCTCCCTGGATCTGGCAACACCCACTAGTCTGCTACTCTCACAGGTAGTTAAATCAAGGACTGAGGGCACAGCAACATAAATCAAGTCCCCTTGCCAGGTGTACTGTATAATTAGAAATGTGTGGACATCTCTTTGCACAACTAGAAATGTGTAGGCATCTCTTTGTAACCAGTGTGGCTCAAGCGTAGGATTAAAGGTTTCTCCCAAAATTAGGTAGATATAATAATGTGCTAATTTTTCAAATATAAGGGTTAAGAAAAGAAATAAAAAACACATTCATAAATTAAATGACAGAGGGCTCTAAAGGGTTATAACTTTTGAGGAAGCTGTATTACTGTGTTGCTAATGCCCATGTTTTTCCCCCAAATTGTACTGGCTTTTTTTCTGAAATAATCAATCTTATAAATGACTGTATTCTCTTGCTACTTGTTATTTTCACTCTGTTCACTTCTGATTTAATCTCATATTCACATATTCACAGTGAACTTCAGTGCAGTCTTTCTTATGTACCTCCTTCAACGTCAGGTTTGGATCCCAGCACTGTGATCTGAGTTGAGCCATAGGGCCCAACTGCTCTTATGCTGAGCATTAGGTTATGGTCTTCTTTTGCCAGACAGGCTAATTCAACCAGTCCAGCTGGGTTTAGCACCTGTTATCCATTTTCCTCCAGGAACAGAGTCTGATTAGACTCACTTGAAAAGGCAGCATTGTCAAAATACCAGCCATGTCACTTGCCATCGGAAAGATTGCCTCAGGGTAAAAGAGTTTAATGCAACAAATACCCCTAACCTGTATCTAGCCATGTGTTTCCCTACATTAGCTCAACATCTTATTTTATATGCTTCAGTTTATTTTCACTTTGGCCTACTTGCTGCTATATGTGCTGGTTGTGTATCAGACGCTGCTGACAGCACACTTGTATGTCACTTCTTTCCTTCCTGAGGCTAACATGCTTAATACTAAACAGTGAGTCCTAAAAACACATACAATAACTCCAGCTTTCCATGGATGAATTCCGGCTGGCTATTTTTGATGGTTTTCTTATGGCTTTATTATTAATTCTGTGTTTGCTCCCAAATGTAGATAAAACAACCAGTTACTTTTGGCAACAAATTGCTGGCAAAAAGGAGAGAGGGGAGACAGATCAGTAAAATCACTACAGCCAAAGTTATCTCTAGCTGACGCCACCAATGCCAGCTGAAGAACAGCACTACTCTGGATTTTGACACTCAGAGTGTCCTAAACAGTGGGCCTGTCACTATCTTAATTCTTTTGAAGTAGTTTATTACATTTGTCTTAATTTATTTCTGGTTTATTTCTTGATGATTTTTTCCTTTCTGGTCTCCTTTAGCTCTCTTGTATATATTCTAATATGGAGTACTAAACAGAGGTTTGCATAGTTATATGAACTTTCAACCCTTCATGAGGCATCTAGGGTCTGAAGAAGTGTCTGGAAACAAAATATATATATGAGATACATATATATATGTGTGTGTGTGTGTATGTGTTGTATATGTGTTAACTGTAATTATGCACCAGCAGTATGATGTCCTGCAAGCTTAATCAGAAACATATTAATCTGGAATGGGGAAGTTTTGGAGTGGAAATTTTTATTAGAGAGAAAAATGCTGCTTCTGAATGACAGCCTAATTGCTTTCTGAAACACTCAGACATTCATTAAAACTCTCCACTCCAAATGTCAGTTAAGCACAACTCTCTTCAGCCAGTGAAACCTGAAATGAGCTCACTTCTAAATCATCACATTACAGTTTAATTCAAAATGCACATTAAAGCCCTGATCCAACAAGGCATTTAAACATATGTTGAAGTCAATGGGATTACCCATAGATTAAAATATAAGCATATGTTTAAATACTTTGGTGCACTAGGTTACCCTGTGTTTTGTTCTCTCTTATGTTGGCCAAAACTTTGCCTTAATCGTTCTGCTTTAATTTCCAGTCCCTTCCTATTTCCTCTAACTGGAGATTAGTAGCTTTCAATTAACTCTGTCTGAAATTTTCTTTAGGGTAGGTATATTTATTTCAACATATCAAAACCTCCACCTTTTCTGCAGGCCTTGCTGCTGTGTGTCTGACATCAGTGTTCATTGAGCTATGGATCAGCACTGTTAGCTGGATCCTCATACTGTTTGTGATTCTGTGTTGTATTATAAGCACCTTACCTGCCTGTGCTCATGCTGCAGGGTGCTCCTGCACTAGCTCAGCTCCATGCTGCTCTACCACTGCTATCTTTTTGAGGGAGCCTATTGAGGGGTTTCAGCACTGCTCTTGTTGTGGTCAGTTGTTGTTCTGATGTTTGCTGGTACAATTTTTAACGAAGAAGAAAAGGTTTTACATAGTTAAGAGCCAGATCCCATGTGAGAGGTGAGGGCTATTCCCATGCTATCCAGCTATCCATGGTGAGGCATTTTTGTTAATAACCAAACTGCATGAAGACTTTTTAAACTTACCTGACTTCCCTAGGAATCTTTGGGATGCTGCCATTCTATAAATGCCCTACTGCATCATGTGTTCATTTGCTCATCACATCTTTGAGTATTTCTATATCATTGCCATTTTTTTCACAAGACACACAGAATTTCTGTTACAAGATTTCAAAATCAGGCTAAAGAGCAAACATGGAAATGAAGCTTTTAGAAATTCTGGGAGATTTTATTTGAGGTCCTCAGATTTATTTCTATGTGTACTTAGAAAAAATATTTCTAGTGTGTGCCTTGAAAAACAAATTTTCTTAAGCCGGTGATCACCCCAGAAAATACATTAAATTTATGTTGTGAAGCCAGAATATTTAAACTTTAGTAAAACACATTGAGCCTGCAGTGAAAAGCTAACCTATACAATATTTATGAAAAAATATCGAGTGACTCCAACCCAGGACAAAGGCTTCCACAGTTGCCTTTGGGAGGTAACCTCATCAACTTAATATGTGGTACTGAGGTGATGAAACAGGACAGGGGCAGTACAGTGTGGAGAATCATGAGATTGCCACCTTGGTGTCTAACTGCCTACTGAAGGTCATTTATAGTATCTGACACAAGGGAATTGTCTGCCAGAAGAAAACATCAAATACAAAAATGGAAAACAATGACTTTCTTCAAATTGAACTGCTGGAGTTCATGACCCACACACTATTTTTGAAAAAGTACTTATGCTAAATGAAAGAGTTGTATTTCACACTATTTCAAGGACAGACAAACAAGGGAAATAATATCACAGCTGTATTAAAGTTGTCCTCAGTTTACGTCACCTTCAACACAGGACTTCAGTCTAAGAAAGTCCAGCATCAGTCCTGACATGAGTTTTTGGTTGATTAAAAAGCTGTGTGTCATAAAGGGGAAAAAAAAAAAAGAGCAATTCTGAATGTGGCATTTCTCACAGCTGACTTTAAGAACAGGTTTCTATGTCTGAACTGGTTGTGTAGGTTTCCAGCATAGTCAACAGAATTTTTATTAGTATAGTCAGTGGAGTTTAGAGTATGATTCATGTGACAAAATGTAGGTGTCTTCTTTAGGCTGACATAAACCATATCCTAAGTAGAAATTCTGGAAAACCTGAGAGTGAGTGGCTCAGATGTAAATACCTGTGTTGCAAACACTCATATCCAGTCAGGTGTTGGCCATCCTAGTTGGCATGGATAGACTGTAGAAGATTTCAAGAGAGAACACTGTGTAATGGTGTAATATGTTGTCAACACTGGTAGGGAAAAAAAAAAAGGAAAGGGAGAGAGAGGCAAACACAGAATTTCATCAGTGATTCAAAGATGAAAAAGATCCATCACAAACTGGAGGCATAAGTGAGGATGTGGAGGAAGATTTCTTGGCTAAGAGCTGAGCCAGCTTGAAGGTTAAAAAAAAAAAAGAGAGAAAGTTGCAAGAAGGCATTGTGTCATGATTGTAGTAACTGAGGGACTAGGAAGAAGGTTGAGCAAAGCATTGCTAACAGAAGACAAAAAAGTGACGTCCCTTCGGGGGTCCACATTGTGACCACTGCTATTTTGTATTTTCATTAACGGCACAGATCTAAGGATTGAATGCACCCTCAATAAGTTGTCAGATGACACCAAGCTGTATAGTACAGTTGACACAGCTGAAGGGTAGGGTGCCATCCAAAGGGACCCAGGCAAGCTTGAGAAGTGGGCCCATGAGAACCTCATGAATTTTCACAAGACCAAGTGCAAAGAGCTGCGCCTGGGTTGGGGCAGCCCCCACTATCAATACAGACTGGGGGATGAACAAATCAAAAACAGTAATGAGGAGATGGAGTTTGTGCTGCTGGTGGATGAGAGGCTGCACTTGAGCCAGCAATGTGCACTTGTAGCCCAGAAAGCCAAAATTGTCCTGATGTGCATCAAAAGCAGCATGGGCACCTGGTTGAAGGAAATGATTCTGCCTCTCTACTCTGCTCTCATGTGACTCTACCTTGGGTAAAGCATCCAACTCTGGGTTCCCCAGAATAGGAAGGACGTTGACCTGTTGGGGTGAGTGATGGAGCAACTCACTTGTGAGGGAAGACTCTGAGAGAATTTGGATTGTTCAGCCTGGAGGGGAGAAGGCTTTGGGATGACCTAGTTGCAGACTTCCAGTACCTGACAGAGCCTACAAGAAAGATGGAGAGAAACTTTTTTAAAGGTCATGAGACAAGGGAAAACATCTTCACCCTGAAAGAGAATAAGTTTAGACAAGATATTAGGAAGAAGATCTTTACTGACAGGATGGTGAGGCACTGGAACAGGTTGCCCAGAGAAGTTGTGAATACCCCATCTTTGGAAGTGAGAAAGGCCAGGCTGGATGGATCTCTGAGTAACATGGCTAGTGAAAAGTATCACTGCTAATAGCAGAGGAGCTGGAACTAGATAATCTTTAAGGTTCCTACCAACCCAGGCCATTCTGTGATTCTATGAAAAGTCCTGGAATGCATGAATAGAAGAATGCTGGGTTAGAGAAGAAGGGTTGCAAAGGGAAGAGCAGTCATGGCCAGAAAGGCAGCTGGCATGAATACCATAGGAAGAGGATTCTTTGGAGATAAGGGGCTGTTTATTCTCCATCATCCTACTCTGCATCTTTGTGCTTGATCTATACTCTTTGGCTTTGCCATGAGGGATGGTACATTTTCTTTCACACACTGAAAATAGAGTATTTTATGACTGTGCCCTTCATTATCTTCCATTCTTTTGCTAAGGATAATATCACAGGAGATGCCTGGAATATTGTCCAGGTATGAAGCAAACATACTTGATTAGTTGGGGAGTGCTGTTCCATGCAGAGATTTTTCTCAACATGTTCATTTGCATAGGATAAAAAAATTACTACTAGATAGACCTTTGAGTTTGAAGAAATTGAATGAGCTTCTCTGAGTGGTACTTTTCGTTTTCTACCACTATAAAACTAAATTGCATTTGAACTTCAGAGAGGTAGGAAGGAGAGAGATGTGGTATAATGCTGTCTTTATGTAGAAGCATGACTCACAACACAAGTTTGATTAATTCAAAGACTCTCCTAGTTGTATCTGGTAGAAAGATGTATTTTAAAGGTTGTGGATCAGAAGGGTTCAAAAACTGCCAGACTTTGCCTTGCCTTCAAGCTGTTTCCACTGGAGAAACAGGATGAAAGGGAAGGAGTTCATAGAGGTCTGTCTAGCCGCTCCACCTTTTCCCTTGGCAATTTTCTTGCATTAGAGGGATCCCTGAGTAACAGGCTACACTAACGTTCTGTCCGCAATGTGTTTTCCTTACGGCTGTAAGTAGTGGGAGAAACAAGAGATATGTGTTAGACACCAGACCAGTTATTGGGTCAGAACCCCCTTGTGGGGGTGCGTGTGTGTGTGGAGGGGGAAGGGTTGGGTTGAACTTCACAGAGGTGGAATGGTGTCATATCCCTCATGGCAGCCCCTGGAGCCCACACAGGGAAGTTCCAGAGTAGCTGCCCCTCACAGATAGCCCTTGGAAAGGTGTAATACCCCACACCTCCTGGAGTCCCTGGCCCAGGCTTGGACTGGCAGTGACAGTGAGAACACTGCCCCTCATGCTGGCCTGGAACCACAGAGTGGCTGGTGGTGGGTCAGAAGACCAATCTGGTGGTTTGACTGTAGAGACCAGAGCACATAAAACCAGAGGTTTTTGAGGTGTCACATGTCATGGCTCTTCTCTCTGGATGTATGAGAGCTGGTCTTCCACAAAGTTTAGGTGGTAGCTCTCTCTCCCTTTTTCCTTCTCTCTTTTCTTGCTCCCTCTCCTTTTTCTTTGCTTCTTTCTTGATGCTTTGGGTGGCTTGGAGCTGGAGAGATTGGGTTTGACTTAAGTGTTGTGAACTGATTGAATATGGACTTGGGTGTTGTTGATTAATATATGCTGAGTCGGTATGGTGGTGGAACATTTTGTCTAGCTTGTGTTGTGCCCTATTTGAACGTTTGCCAAGTTCCCATTTTCTTCCCTAAATTAATAAAGAAACTCATTGGGAACAAGTCTGTGGCTTATTCTCTTGACATTTTCTTAAGGCATTAAAGAACCCTATATATAAAAATATTAAAGTAAAGCCATTAGCAGAGCCTGTGAGCCCACAGCTCCAGGGCTGAAGTGTTACAATATGACCTTCTAAGGTTCCTTGCTAGACTGGAATACAGCATTTGCCACTATCTGCCTAATGTACTGAAACGATTTTGCACACTATAAAGAAGCAAGTATGTCCTTTGCAAATTAATTCTACTTTGGGTTTTTTCATCCATGCAAGAGAAAAAATATCAAATTTGTAATTAGTGTGATGAACATCATTAAATTTTGCCTCAAGTTTTAGTTTCATGGCAGGATTCAGCCTAGTACTTTTGCTCTTTCCTCCTGAGTTCAACATGACCATATAAAAGAATAATTGTCTGGGGAGCAAATATGTCCTTTCAAGGAAAAAAATGAATAGTCATTCCTTCTTATTCTGTAAATCAACTTTCATGGGAAAATAGCATTGATCTGTTCAGCATAATGGCTGGCAGTTCACCATGTCCCGAATGAAACACTTTTCATACTGAACACTTTGAAACATTTTTTCATAACTGTCTTTGTTATGTTTGATTCTGATGCAGAGGCAGCTGTTTGCTGGGAAACCAAGTTATTTCAGTGTTAGAACAAGAAGTGGTAAGTATCTCCAACTCTATGATAATTGGTTTCACATTAGTGAGGAAAGAGCTGCCTGCAGTTTAAGCTTAAGCAGCTTCAGTCTGAATGCAGGATTTTGACTAACATTTTCTAATTGTTATGTTGGTTTGATTTGTTGGGGGATTTTATGTGTTGGTTTATTTGTTTTCAATACAGTAACTTTTTATTATTATTACTATTAATATTAGCTTGATATATGTGAATTTCAAAAAAAAAAAAACCAACAAAACACACCTTTCTGTCATTAAGGATAAGTGGTTCAAACTATTTAAGATCCTTTTGCTTACATATGTTTAAAACCCCTGCACAGTGTCTAGTATTTCCAGGTATACTTGGCTAAATTTGAGAAAATCATGAAATTTCCTAACAACTTAGGGGAGTGAATGGACTTACACCAGAAAATTTGTTCTAAAGAAGTTAATTTAACAAATAAAGAAAAAGCCATGCCACTTCCATTTTTAAAATGAGAATAATAGAAAAAAAATGTTTTCTAGTCAGGACACACTACAGAACAGCTATGGGAAGTGTGTATAGCTAATGGGCATGAGGGATACATCTGTATTAGGAAAGTAAATGGGACCAGGATGTCATCTCTGGCTCTGAGGCTAACTGGCATGGAACAGTGTCTGTAATGTCAATCCACTTCCAAAACAGCATGGCCTCATGTAAACTACTTACTGGGGCAGCCCCTCATCTTTGCTAACTCCTTATCATTGCTTTGGTTGCTTTCATTTATATCAGACACGAAAGGATCCCAGGGACTGCTCTCACAGTCTGAGCACACAGACTACAGTGGTGCCCAGGAATGTTCCTGGCACAGCTTAATTTTCTAGCATAGATAGGTGAAAGCTCAGTAGTGAAAGAGTACTGATTTTCTCCTTAGAGTAATTAACATACACCATAATCTTTCCCTTTGTTAGAGGTGAGGGAAGCCTACTTACTTCATTGACAGCCGCTAAGAATATTTGAAATCCTCTTGCCAGGATAGCCTTGCTTGTGCATCATTTTGTGTGCTTTTCTGTGCGAATCTAGTATTCAGGACCCATAACTTAGCTATATTGTCAACATCATAATTGTCATAACTTTTGAGCAAGATGTCTCCAGCCCAGAGGCTAGAGAATGACAATTAAATACAACTTCCTCTGTGGAATCCACTTCTCTTTTTAATGACACTGAGATGGTGTTTTTTTTTCACCTTTAAGACTTTGAGATTGCTGAGATAAACAAAGTGGTTCCGTTATCATGTAGAAAGTATAATTTCAATTGACTTGTAATGAAATAGTTGAAACAAAGAATGAATATGAGTATGTTAGGATAAATGAGCACATAGTGCAGAACACCACAGAACTTCCAAAGGGAAAGAAAACAAAATTGCCTTCTTCAACCCTTCCTAGAGCCAGCTCCTTTTCCCTCTGCTATTCAAGTCTTGCACAAACTTGGTGTATGGGCCAACAACTAGGTGTACAATTTATTTATCTGGAAGCTGTTAGCTTAGGGCTTTAGAAAATTAGACATGGAAAAAAATGTAGTCACAGACCTTGGGACCTTATTCTTTAAACAGTTTTCCTGGTTCTTTATTTCTGGTACAGTTGTTAGATAGCATTTTACAACACTGCTTGATTTACTGTCATTCTTTCAAGCTAAGGTTTTACCATATTTCATTCAACTCCATAAGTAATAAAATACAGTCTGAATACCAGTATTTAAGCTTTCTTCCTCATGGTATCTTGAGAACTATTTAACCTAATTTAATAGTGAAGATTCAAAATCAGACATTTCATGATCAGTAATGTAAATAAATAGTGTAACTCATAACTAATGTATTCAAAGCCTCCATTTCACTTCTGATCTCATATGGTGACTACCAGTAGTTAATTTGGAATCAAAAGTAATATTAAAAACTAATTCATCTATAAACAGAAGGAAAAAAAAAAGTCTTTCATGGTGTCAGAGTACCAAATTTATGTTTACCTCTCACCAATATTTTACCTGTATTGGTCCAAAAGCTTTTATTAGGCATGTGTGGGAATATGACTTTTTTAGAGTAAAATCTGGATTAGGTAAGCCATTTAAAACCAGAATAAAAGGAAAAACTAAGAAGTTTGCAGCAATATGCTATTAAAAATGCGTGTCTCTGAACTCTGAACACAAGAAATTCTAGCTTGGTACTGGAACAGTGTAGTCTGTCCAGCCCCAGCTACTTTACCACTGAAGCATAAAGTACTTGTGAGGAAAATGCTACTGTAGGAACTCTTCCAGTTACAGATCTAATTATTCACATCACTTTCATAATCTGCCTGCATTCTTGATGAATCAACCTGTATTTTGTTAACCTACAAAGAGTATATAGTTCCATTCCTTATCCTTAGGCACATTTCTACTTCATATGCATATGTGACTAGAATTGTTGTTCTGGAAAAGCATGATATTAAAATTGAACATTTGAATACAAAAACTCATACTGAAATACGGTTATACAAATCATTATGGTTTGTTCATGTTCCAAAGAGCAACTGTCTTCATGTGGGTAATGGCAGAAAAGAATAATTCAGTCCATTTTAGATGACAGCCTAGAAAAAGTGGCAATGAAAAAATGTCCGTAGATTTCAGAAGCAGCAACAGAACAGAGATGCATGCTTTAGGATAAAGAATCTACAAAATTTATTCTTGATTCTGTGTCTGCAGTGCGAAGATATTTTTATTTCCTAAATACTGTTTGACTTAGCCTCATTCTAAATACCTTGAAGAGAATAGATAAAATTTCTAAACAGAAACACTCTCTAGACTTTAAGGTATGGCAGATTGTGTTCAAGCAAGTCATTCTTTATTTATGTGAAGAACTGCTATGCTGTAATTGTGTGTCCACTATAAGAAATATTTCTCCTGACATGTTAGGTAAAAAAAGATGGGATTTTTTTTTACATGTTGGATGTATCAACTAAGTAAATTGATATGAAAGTTGACATTTTCTGACAGTAAAATTAAATATATATACTTTTTTTTTTTTTATCCAAGAAGACTGTATTTTAGAGAAGGAAGTGTATGAAGACAAATCAGGTGTGCTTTCTTGAATCACATGCAGCTTTCTGTGGCATACTGTGGATTCCAGCTGCAGGGCATATAGTTTTAGATCCACTTCCAGCTATTTATAGGGTTTATTATGCCCATATATAAACAGGCAGAAAAAGAACTGACAAGATTCAAGGAAAACTGCCAAGTTATATAAGACTTAAAGTATCAAACTGTTGATATAGTCTACAATCAAGGTTCAGATTGTCCCTGGCAATTAAATTTGTGCAGTGGAAGGACTTGGAGGAGCAAAAGAATACAAATGTTCACATATGTGAGCTCCATGTAAGGACAACACAAATGGTAGTCTCAGCAGATGCTCCATATTGAAGGTTTTCTCTGACATTCCTGATACCTATAAGGAAGAAGGAGGAGACGGGGCATGATGCTACTTTCCCTGTATTTACTTTCTAACAATGTCCTTGATGCCAAAATGGAATAGATTAATGAGAGGAACATGCTTAGTTTATTTCCACTGTGCAAAACCCCTTTCAACCAGAAAAGTTTTTATATTCTAGTGTATGCATTTTTTACCACCTCCATCTTTTTTTCATAGAATAATTTTCTTGAGCTCTGCTCCCTAGTGGGACTTTCTCTACATGTATGTGCTTGTAGGCTCATAAAGAAGCTAATTTTCTTCCCCAAAACATGGTAAACAGGCACTTCACTACCTTCCCAACAAGATGAATCTTTCCTGTCATGCATGACATACAGTATAAACTTTCCAAGACTGAACTGGTTTTTTTCCTAGTTTATAAACACCTAGAACATTATGGGTACATCATAACTTCAATAAATCTTATAATAATTGTTTATTGTAAAGAAAAAAGGCTTGGGAGATCATGGATGTAAGATGATAAAAATCTGCTGGTAGTTCCCTTTCTTCCACAGAGATTTATATACCGATCTTTGTTGTCAACCCTGAACAGTATAGCAAGGTGACTATTCTCCATGTCACTGAATCTGAAACCATGTATAATTTTCTACATTAATATTAGCACCTTGCACTTCAGAATCTATCCAAATGGATACCACACTTTCAATGAAAATTTGTAGATCTACTATCTTCTAAGTCACACCTCAGTCACGCCAACACTAGTTTGTGGCAGAGATTAAAAACCAGGTAAACTAAAAGAAATGGTTTTCTGCTGAGTCTTATGGTTTACATTACATCACACCCCAACCCTTGAGGCAACTCTGTATCTGCTTCATCTACTCCAGCAATCTGTCTTATATGCCACTCTTGAACACAGAAGGAAATGTTAAACAGCAGTATTTTTCTTTAGTATGTTACTTTTCAGCAATGTTTGTTCTAATGGGATTTAAGCAGCTTATTTTCTGAAACATATTGCTCAAAGTTGTGGTTTTTTTTCTGATTGATTTTAATTCACAATCAAGGCACCACATTCTTGGCAGATATCTGGGGTCAATGCTCTGTTGCTAGGCAGTGGGGATTAGTAGCTCTTTATCATGCTGGATTATAAGAAACATTGTGGAATCAGCTGCAATTTGAGACCCTGGAGTCAGTCCCATCATTCCTTCTGCTCAGTTGTATAGTTGCCTGGTTGCAGTGCTATTTGCAAATTTTGTGTTTCAGAAACATCTCCAAACTGTTGTCATTTTATGTGCAGGAAACACAGCTGAGCACTAATACCCCAGTGATAACTACTGTGAAAAGAAAATTTCAGGTGTTTTGGCAATTGTTCATTATGTGCTTTTGAAAAAAAATAAAGTTCTTTACTGTTATAGCTGCACATAGAGACAGAGAGTGTGTATAGGGCATCTCTGTCTCCTTTCTCCTGAATATTCCTTTCTCAGATTCAAGGATTTGGAGGAGTGCTGCACACTTGGGGTGACCAGAGAGAGAGAGGTCTTTCAGTTGCTTATTTCAGGAACCAGTTATTGAACTCACTTTTTGAACTGCAGAGTTGGCATCAATCAAACACCTTTCCCTCTGTATTCAGAAGCTTGCGAGTCTCATTACTTGAATAATAATAGTCAATAGCTGACTTAGGTGGTGAAAAATTAGCAATCTGTCAGATATCTGCATGTACGGTATACAGCGTGTGGTACTGAGCTAACGCACCAGGTCTAAAAGTTTTCCTATGGACAATTCTACCATCCACTGTAGTATCTTAGTATTTACTAAATATATCTCCCCATAGCTGTTACCATGGACAAAGATTGCCTTACTTCATATTCTGAGGATAAAAGTAATATAAGATGTCTTATGTAATGACTGACATTCCTGCCCTCTGGCTTCATGGCAGATCCAAAGCTACTCCTCTGGAAGTGTGTGTGCAGTGTATTGAGGAGAGCTTGATTTTACCAGACAATTTCATCTTTTTCACCGCATAGTATTGCATGTGCAGGGATGCACTGTGGTGATATATTGGGGAAATTTTTATTTAAGTCTCTTACAGCATGTGTATGTATTGGAAACATGACTGAGAGGCTAGTTGTTTGCCTTTAAAGTTTTTCTTATGGCTTCACTGTCATGTGTCCCAGGAAATACCTTTCTTCCTACTTTGTCTGCTAGAAAGGTACAGGCATGGACATCTAATGGCAAGAGCTAAGATGAGACTGAATTTGCTGTGTCTTGCAAGGCAAGATACTTCAGAAATTCTTAATGAGGCTGCAAATAAGCACATAATAAGAAGACAGGAACAAACTCAGTCTATGAGTTTGCTATCAAGATGGAATCACAAGGGGATCACAGAATCATAGAATCACTGAGGTTGGAAAAGACCTTTGAGATCATTGAGCATTTAAGCAGGATGGAGTTACACTACCAGGATAAAAATGAAACATCAGAGAACAAGCCATCAGCAATTTGGATTGGGAGTATGGTGAGAGCAGTTTTGAAATACTTATTCAAAACGAAATCATAAAATGGTTTGGTTTGGAAGGGACCTTAAAGCTCATCCTGTTCTAAACTCCCTGCCTGAGGCCAGAACACCTTCCACTAGACAGGGCTGCTCAAAGGCTGATCCAGCCTGGCTTTGCACACTTCCAGGGATGGGTCATCCACAACTTCTCTAGGCAACCTGTTCCAGTGTCTCACCACCCTCACAGTAAAGAATTTCTACCTAATAACTAATCTAAACCTACACCACCACCACCACACTCCCCTCAGTTTAAAGCCATTCCACGTGCCCTTTTGCTACATGCCTAGTACACAGTCCTTCTTCTTCTTTCTTGTAGGTCCCCTTCAGGTACTGAAAGTTTGATAAAAGGTCTCCCTGGAGCCTTCTGGAGTAATTCTACATTTTTCTTAGTCTTCCTTTTATCACAGGCATACCTATAAAAGATTTTCTTTTTGTCTTTGATATTCCTGGCCACGTTTAAGTCTATCAGGGCTCCAGCTTTTCTCACCTGATCCTTGGCTGCTCAGGCAACTTCTTTGTATTGCTCCCAGGCTCTCTCTCCTCACTTCCACTCTATGTAGACATGCATCAAACCACATCTTACCGTGTGATTTTGAAGTATGGTTGTGGACTTTTTTTTAGTGCGGAAATGAAAACTCAGGAGAGAGTTAGAAAATATTATCTAAGTATGAACATAAACCAGATTATACAGATAAAGATGATGCATACCGATTTGTTCTGAAACTTAACTTTTTTATGTAAACAAAGCTCTAGATTGAAGTTTCTATGCACTTAGTTCTCTAGAACCAGGTATGTGCTGTTTACAAATAGTCTTTATGTAACTTAAAATAGGAAAGGATGGATATTTGACTGGAGTTACTCAAAGATTTCGTAACATACATTTGAAGAAAAAGAACAAACAAAACAAGATGAATGTTAAAAAAATGTAATAGATCCTCCAAGAACCTCAAATTTTAGCTTAGGAAAGAATCTGTTTTCTCTTATTTTTATTTTTCAGGGTGATTAAGTATATACACAACATCGGTTTGCTGTTCTCCTTTACCCTCTTCTACAGCAGAAATGGCAGCTCTCATCATAGAATCACAGAATGGCTTGGGTTGGAAGTGGCCTTAAAGCTCATCTAGTTCCAAACTCCCTGCTTGGGGCCAGAACACCTTCCAGTAGACCAGGTTGTTCAAAGCCCTATCCAACCTGGCCTTGCACACTTCCAGAGATGGAGCATCCACAACTTCTCTGGCCAACCTGTTACAGTGTCTCACGACCCTTACAGTAAAGAATTTTCTCCTAATATCTAATCTAAATCTATCCTCTCTCACTTTAGCAATCTTTATTTTTTTCTCATTTTTTTCTTTTTTTAATTGGTGAAATTACATCCAGGAACATTGATCAGCCGCTGTACATTATATATATAGATGAAAAAATGTCATATCTACTAGGACTGAGTTCTTTACCTTAATTTGAATACCAAGACATTATTTCTGCTACTTGTGTATTATGCATTTTATTAAACCAATATCCACTAATGAATTTCTACCATAACAGCAGATGGCTTGCTGGCAGAAAGGAAGCTCTGCAAGAAGTAATTTCTCTTCTGTTTGCCCCACCCAGTTTCAATTTACCTTTTGTCATAACTTTTTATAAAAAGTCAGGAATTAGTGTGATTATAATTCTGTATCATTTAATTGTTAAAACTATTTCTATATCTGTAATTCTAGGCAATTTTATTTCAGAAAATTGTAGCTTCAGGTATTCTCAAGTCACCAGCTCCCCATGTGAACTAAAATTCCAGGCCAGCATGGTCCCATCCCTGTCCCCAGGAAGGTGCCTAATCCCTGAGGCTGGGGCTACCCCATGGCTGTCCTGCCCTCTGACTGGAGCAGTGGGATGCAATGGGCTATTTCATCCTGCTCTGCCACCCTGGGCAGGCTCTGCAAATGTTGGTTCCCACTGAGACCTTACCCCACACAGAACTGAAAGAGTGGTTAAGCATTGTGACAGTCACACTAGGGAAGGGGTGGTCATCCTCCGTGGAAGTGTTCAAAAAGAATAGACATGGCACTTTGTGAGATGGTTTAGTAAATATGGTGGCATTCCATCAAAGGTTGGACTTGATGACCTTGGAGGCCTTTTCCAACATTTATGATTCAATGATTCTAAAGCACATTCTTTGGCTTGGTTGAAACAGTGTTTCTATTAGGAAAATACTTTGCTCGTATCTTTGGAGATTCCCATACTGGCAGAACAGTCAGATTCTTCAGGAGCTTTGAAGAAATTATTTTTCTTTCTCGACTCTGATATTTCTGTTTAATCATTTCCTTGCCCTCTGTAGTATATCACTTTTGCAGCAGTTGTCCTGTCTGCACAGGGAACAACCATGCATATCACTTCTTGCAGTTATTCTGACTTGCAATTGAATCACAGAATCACAGAACAGTTTAGATTGGAAGAGATGTCTTGAGATCCCCACTGCTCAAGCAGGGCCATTTAAAGCAGTCTACCCAGAGCCATATCCAGTTGAAACTGAATACCCCCATGCATGGAGACTCCACCTTCTGGGCAACCAGTTCCAAGAACTTTTACTGTGAGCATTTTACAGTCTCATAATAAATATTTTTCCCTATGTTCAGATGGAATTTCATGTTTTCTACTCTGTTGCCATCGCTTTTGATCCTGTCCCTGAATACCATTGACTCTCTGTTCTTCACTTCTTCAATCAGATATTTGTACACATTGATAAGATCCCCTAAACCCTTCTCCATGCTGAATAGTTCCAGATCTTTCAGTTTTATCTCATATGAGAGATGCTCTAGGCCTTTAATCATCTTCATGACTTCTTTTCCAATTTGTTAATTTTCCTCTCCACAGTTATAACTTCTGTCCGAAAAAAAATTTCCTTGTTTCCTTTTTGGACTCACAACTTAAACAATTTTTTTTTGTTTGAGTTTGTAATAAAACCCTTGAAGTAGACAACAATTTGTATGGAAGAATGTTAACAGCGGTATAGGTAAAACAGTGCCAGAGATACACGGTACATAATCAGATGCTGTTTTAATCTTAGGTTTTACTGCTAAAAAGTGAAATTGTATTTCATTTACATTAACCATTTGACTGCAACTTGACTCTATCAAATGCCACATTATTAATGGAAAAAAATAAAGCTTATTAGATTGATAATTTTAGACAGTAGAGTACTTCAGGATGTTGCACAGCTAAACACACTTTTTGGGAAAAAAAGGAAAGAAAGCATTTAAAAACCTCAAAGAGTGCTTTGTTTTCCCTGAAGCAGCCTAATCTTATTAAACGCACATAATTTAATTAAAACTATTATTCAAATGTGCTATCTTTCCATGGAGTTAAGGAGATGGAATGTACCTTTCTTTTCTTTTTTTTTTTTTTTTTTTTTTTTGTTTTTCTTTTCTTCAGAATTAGCTACTGTACTTGGGTTATGCTGATCAGATAACTGAACACTGTGCCAAGTTATTGTGTGATCAGCACTGTGTGATTCATTAGGGATGTACTGCATTTCTGCTGGAAAAGCTATTATCACATGTCTTGAAATATAGTGACATCCAGAATAAATGCTTGGCACAGCCTGACTTCCACAGATTTGGAGAACTATGTGAGCTGTATGTTGATCATGTTTTGCTCAGATTGGCCTCTGGAGAACAGCCTGTTATACACAGTGGACTGCCCATCACCATCAGTTTTAAATCTATAGCAATGGGCTGGTGCCAAGATAGAAAGATCAGACAAGAACAGCTGCAGGGCTCTGCTGGCAGTTTTCACAGATCCTCCTTGTTTGTTCATCAGGTTTGGGATATTAAGAATTGGGCACAGGCAAGATCTTAAAATAGGAAACTGCACATTGACATTTAAGTTTACTAGTCAGAAAGGGTGATCGTGCTCTGTCAAAACAAGAGCATGTGCAATAATCATTAGCAGGAAATATCTATTCTCCAGCTAAACAGGCTTCCTAATGTGTATTCTGCTGGAAGGGTAACCACTGCAAACGCCATTTAAAATGCACTGCCTTTTCTGAGGTAAGTCATTGTAACTGGAGATGGAGATAAGTATCTGGTAACCGTCTCAGTGATTTCCTGGAGTCTTGGGAAAGACTTCAAGCAGTGAGATTTCATTACCCTTTTTAGGATGGGGGAGGTAAAGAAAACTGGCAGATGCTACACAGACTCTTAGGAACTGTGCTTCCTGCAACACTTGGTATGATATAAATCTAATATGGAATTAATAAATAGAAGTACTAATTATTTGATAGCTTTACAGTTTGTGCCAGCATGAACTGAATGAAACAACCCTTAACTCTGTTCCCTAGAGTTTTAACTCTTGAATTCTAAAGGCACAAAATTTCCCTCCAAAACTGCTTCTTCTCTCTATTGTGCAACTTTTCAGCTGCTGTTTTGACTAAGAGAATCTCCATAACTTCAACTGTTCTAAGCTACAGCTTTTTGTGGAATTTTAAAGAGACATAAAGATACACTTGTACACATATTTAATAACCATCATAGTTTTTACACCAGCATTACTCTCAATCAGTCACTGCTTCTCTTCCACTCTACTAAATGCTTCGAATTTCTTCACAACTCTCTTATTCTGGCTCCAGTGGAAAGGTTCAGCAGCTATCATGGCCATTTCAAAGTGCAACAGAGGTTAAAGAAACTATTTAGCATTTACATTACTTTATTCAAAATTGTGATGTTGGCTTTTAGCATTTCATGCAAAACATCCAAAAGAATTCCCAGAAAAAACAAGTCCTGCAGTAATAACTAACTGCCCACCAGAAACTGGCATTTGGCATTTCAAAAAGTTTGCAGAGTTGCTTCTCAGAGTGGAATTGACACAATTTTCCTTCTGAAAGTTCTCCTGATTACCTTGATTAGGAGTAGACACACGAACTATAATTTGCTTTTTGTCTCACACAGACAGTAATACACTTGCAATCAGACTTAGATTCACCTTCAATGAATTATGAAGTATTTAGAATGAAACTCACCTAATGACTGAAAATAAACTAAGGGAAAGAGCTGTAGTGGATTTTTACTTATTTATAACAACAAAGCAAGATCATACTCAATAATGTGGAAAACACTTAGGTCTCTTGAAAGAGGAGATTGCTTAATTGAGTCAACACATTTATTTCACTTTCAAAGAACCCTGGTGGAGAATATGTACATCAAAGAATATCCAAAAACTGGTTTTGTGTTTTTCAAATGCCTATTACATGGCAATTCACAAAGGCCATGAAAATCTAGGCCTAGAAACTTTTTTCTCATACAGACTGAAAGGATGACATCACACTTGACTCTGCTTGTACTGATCCTGGAGAACTGGCAATTCAGTTCTCCCAGATGGCTGTTGATCTTTCAGCATTGAATTTTAAGCCACAAGGAATAAGAGTTTCTGTAGATGTTGCCCAATATACCTAGACAGCCACTTCCAGAAGTACTTTTAGAAAACGACTCTTATAAAGTACAACTTCCTTCCTGGTTGCTGTTACTTTATTGAGCAGTTTTCTTATTGTTCCTCTTCCATGTATAGCATTTGATTGCTATCCTCTAAGTAACAAATTTTCATAATAAATGGAGGACTGATGAATCTTTTTTTCTAGATTAAATGTATTAGTTCCTGTCGACAGTTTTTCAGTGTGCTACATTTAAAAAGTCTATTAGCACTATTTCTCTTTTTCAGGCACTCAGTTATTTCCACATTTTTCTTATGGACTAAGGTGATGAGAACTAAACTCAGAATTCTATCTGAAATCTCACTAGCACAAAATAACTGTTTCTTGTATTTTATTGCATCCCTGTAAGAGTTTTGCCTATTTTTGTCCTAATAGAACCACAAGTTGGTAATTCACATCCAATATACACCTGAAATCGTTTCCTGCAACACTACGGCTTGGACAGTTGAATGCACAATATATTCAGATCCACTTTCATCAATTACCTCAATGAAAATTTTGTAACTATCAGACTCTAGTGTATTAATATCTTTGGGTATTCTTAGAACATCTTTGCAATCTTCCCGATTTTTATGACATCTGTATATTTTGCAAGTGTATTGCTCAGTTCTTCCTCCAAACCATTACTGAAAATGAGGGCCGTCAGTCCTGGCAGGAGTCAAGTTCTGGCCAGTTCTGGACAATTCTTTTTCAATGTGCCCCTAATTTGGTAGTCAAATACAAATAGCACTTTAGACAGCAGTCTTTCAACTAGTAATGTTCCCATTAATGACAATAACACCTAAACCAAAAATTCTCATCTTTATTAGAAAAATGTTGCAGGAAAATATTGTGCACCAAAAGCCCTGCTTAAGCATTTACTGCACCTCCTTAAACACTAGGCCATTTAACCTATTAGGGAAGGAATTTAGATTATTTAGCTATGACAAACTCACTTTAGCTTTTTAGATTGCCAGGGTGTCTTGCAGATATCTGCTTTTAGATATTTGTTCAAAAGTATTTCAGTGGACAAAAGTTATGTTGACTGATTCATAATTTCCAGAATTCTCATTTTCCACTTTAAAGGATAGATTCTACATTTATTCTACTCATTTGGGACCTTATTCGTGTTCCATGAATTTTCAGATATAATTGACTATGGCTCAGAGATTGTTTTGGCTAGTTCTAAGACGGATTTCATTGGGCTTTGCTAACTTGAACACACAAATCTTATTTGAATGTTATTTCATTTTTCCTTCTCTTCTTATGTGTTTGATGTCTACTCCTTCATTAAAATTGATTTTAAAAATTGTGGTCACAATTAACCCTTCTAGTGAAGATTGAAGCAAAGAAACTCAATTCAGCCTGACTTGTGACATTTGTTTTAATTTTTGGTGCCTTGCAAATTTAAGTCCCTTTCCATCCTCTTAAGACTTATTTCTAAAAGTTAGCTTGCTGATTTTACGCTCCCAGTTTCTTCTTTAATTTGATCTTTAATTTGTTTTGTCTTGAGCTTCCTCTGGAGAACCTCATGTTTCTAAAGAGCATTTCTGAGAAAAAATGTGAAGCACTTATTTCTAGGGGTTTTTAAATATTATTTGTAGATCTTGAAATATTGTCATGTGGAGACACAGAATCCTGGTGTAGCAAAATGTGGATTACTGACAAAAAAAGAGAGTAACCTCTCACTGACTCCCTAGAAGCAGTCTGTCAACCTCAGCAGTGAAAATCAGCCATCTAAAATTTTTGTGTATATATAAATATGCTCTCAGTTCCTTTGACTATCATATTCAGTGACACTTGAATATAGCTAGCTATATCTTTCCATTGTCACTTCCAATACCAGGAAAAATCCTGTTTGGTGTTCACTATCCAAGTACATTACACTGCAACTCAAGCTAGTATAGGAATGGATTGAACTCGCTATAGTACTCATGCTGCACATTTTTCTCCAATGGCAAAGGCTTTCAGTATTTTCGTCTCTGCCTTTAGAACATGTCATAAAGAATTCTTGTACTTTACTTTTCAAAAAACTACTACTTACTATAAGCTGGTATCCGAGCTCCTGAGTATCATCCACATCCCCATCCCCCCCCACTCCCTGCCTTTTCTCCTTTGCTTTTCTTAAAAACAATGTTAAATACTTTTCAAGACATATTACATGAAACAAAATTTCATGATTGTTTTACTTCAGGGGACGTTCAGATCAACATGCAGATGTGTGTTTTCCTTCATTGATGAGGTCTGTTTTCTACTCAGAAAATGTCTTTGCATAAAATAATTGATGTCTTGTATGGGATTTGACCACCTGTCTAGATTTCCAAGGTAGCAGATGATTTTTTTCCTTGTAGACTCAGCTCTCTGGTTCTGATTTTCTTCTAAAGAGAATCTGAGAATATCTGTGAAAGATTTTGAGCCATCCAAACCCCTTCATTTCTGCATAAAACTAGCCCACTTCCAGTAAAAGACTTCAAAGATGAAAAACTGAGGCAACAAACCATGCAAATTGCAATCCCAGGAGTGAAAGAAGTCCTTTATACTCAGCGTAGTCTCACAGGAACCTTCCTTTCAAAGGTCCTTACCATCTACCTGAATAAAGGAGCAAAAGGGCCCTTTTGACAAATGATACTCGCCTCAAAGAACACTACATAGAGTGACTCATTCCTGTATGAATTGCTTTACACTGGCCAAAATATAAAAAGGAAATAGCTTTTATATGCTGATCCTCGGAAGCAATCAACTGAAATTCAGAAATGCAGCTAGAAAGTTGACAAAACAGGTAGTGTTCTTGGGTGGTAACATTTCCTAAGTGTGCTATTTATCAAGTGACTCAAGACATAAAAGAATAAAGATTATGTCAATTCACAGGAAACTGTGCCTAAGAAAAATGTAAATATAACACAAGCCTTCATGACTAGCACCGATACACACCTTCACAATATGAATGGAAAAAAAGAAGAGTTTGAGTGGTTCTCAAGTGGACTTCATGGATTGCAGAGATTTGATTTCAAGGGAGACTAAGTATGTAAATTGTTTTGCTCTATGGATTGATTCAGTTGTCCTTGAGGGAAAAACCTTTTTTTTTTAATTGTTGTCAGGAATTTGATTTTTACAGTCTAGTGGAATATGTGCATACTATTATCAGCTGATAATAAATTACTATAACATATAAAAAACAATATGTAATTTATAGAGTTTGGTTTGGATAGGTAACAGTACAAAGACAATGCCGTAAGTCTTCTCCCAATTACAATAGGGCATTAGACTCCAGTGATTCAAACTGACAACATAAACAATTATCTGCCATCACTCAGAATCTATCAACATCTCATGCACGGAATCAGAATTGCAAAAACACACCTCCAGGGAAATTCTGATGAGTCTTTACTTAATTTAGATAATGTCAGATTTTTGAAAGTTGTTGCAAACTTTCTTGGAGAGAGACTAAAATTTTATTGTCCATATGGAAGATCAGGAGGGATTTTTAAGAACCATATGTTTGGGACTTAGAGGGACTCTTTCCAAATGTATTGCTGAAAAGAGTGAGTGCAAACTGAGGAGAATAGCTTTGATTAGCCACAGACTTAAAAAGAACACATCAGTTGCAATTAAATAAGAATAGATCTGCCTCATTGTATTAAGTCTATAGTCACTTTGCAGTCACTTCTCTGGTTTAGGTATTTTGCTTTTTAAAATTTATTCTGTGATGATTGGTAGCTACAGGTCTGGTATACAGTGGCAGCTGGGAACTCTTCTCAGGCTTGTTGTGTCTGAAAGTTAGTTTTTCCCAGCTGCATATTAACATATGATCTCTGATTAAATTGTACCAAAACGGATAAACACTGATCAAAGACATCTGCCAACATTTGAAAGGTCCTATCTTTCTAAATTCATTTAACATTCAGTGTAATAGTAGTAAAAAAAATTAATTTGTGGGATATTCAACATCTTTTCTATAGGTACTGCATTGTAATTTTGTGTTAATTAATGGGCATGTTGCTATAGAAAATCCATACTAGATTGATATCTTATATGCAAGAGACAGATATGAGACATTTGGTCTTTTGATCTGGATATTTATTACAGAAGTCGTTGTAATGTAAATAAATTCTTTCGGGGCCATAAAAAACCTGATTACCTGCATATGAATAACAGATAATTTAACTACCATAATATTAAGGATACATCTGAAGAATACAAATACACTGCTTGCTTGACTCAGGTCAGTTTTACCTAAAGAACCCGGGTTTACCAACAAAACCCAGTGAATTCAGGACTGATGTATGTGTACCAGGACAGGCACATAAAAGGAGATAAGAAAAGATCGTAGGAAGATTATGGAAGAGTCTCTAGTCTTACAACAAATCTTATAGAATTAATTTTTGAACTAAAATAAAGAATGTTTGTCCTTCAAAGAAAGAATAATATCTGAGGTGTTACACATTTCAGTGTTCCACTCCAGCACATTAGGCAGGATGGTACATATCTGAGGCATTCAGAGCTTCCAAAGGCCTAAAGTGGCTAATCTAATCATTGCACCAGACTGCCTTTTTTTATATTCCATGTTATGGAAGTGTCTACCTGGCTTTGGATAGCTGCTGGGAACTGTGAATCTTGTTTTTTAAGAGAGAGAGAGAACACATGAATAAGATTAAGTCACAGGGTAGTTAGAGGGGCTGAAATGCTGAAGAGTACTCATTCCTTATGTGGAATGGTCCGACATGCTGCGCAGCCAGTGACACAAACTGAGGCACAATTTTCATGTAGTTAGTAGGAATATACTTTTCCCACATACCAGGATTTTTTGTAACATCATTTAAAGCCTCATGCTATACTATCTTTCTCTTTCCTTTTTTACCATTTATCAAATATATGCTGTTGCTTTTACAAGTTAGATGTTTGCAAATACATTTAATTATTATACATCTAGGGACAGAGTTTGTGCCTTCCCTTGCTGCTTCTGAAAAATATCTGTTTGCAAATGACTGTCAGAGGTACAGACACACGTCTCACAGAGATCTGAACCTGATATCAGAAACTGATTCTCAATCAAATTAGCATACATAAGTGGTCTCCAGGCAGCTTGGGCCTCAGTAGTTGGCTATCTGAAACCAAGTTGGATTATTAAATAACAAAAAGGACATGCATTTTCCAATCTAATGGAGATTTTCTTTCTATTTAGTTCCTAAAGAATCTTATATATTGTGTCTGTTGTGATTCAGACTAATTCCTGTTTGTCTACTTCTCTATTCTTTACGAAGCAAATAATACTTTATTAACTTTTCATCTTTTATTAGTACTTACCAAACACTCCTGCTTTGTTCACCCAGTATTCAGGGAGATATAACTTCTTATGTATTTCTAGATTATAGATGCATAATAATCTGGATACTTTTATTGTCCTTTTCTACAAAGTCATAGCACTTCCTATGAAAAGAACCCCCATACTTATGGTCAGCCATTTTCAAACTATTAGGACAGGCAGAAAGATTAAATAGTACAACATTAAATTAATTAAAAACCCAAGAGCTTTTGTGTTTTTAGTAACTAGTTGAATTGGCTTTCTATAGTTTATGCTACCTTTTCAGCCTCTAAACTGGCTTGCAAGCCCCTGCTTCACTGAAATTGTGTACTGAGTGAAACAGTTGTCGTTTGCCGCGTGCCAATGGGAGGACAAAGGAGATGGTCCTCAGCTGATGGGGGGTGAAAGCTGGAACAACTTTATTTGGGACTCATGAGACTCTTATAGGGTTTGGGGGCGAGGCTTGGGAATTGGGAGGAGTTAGGGCGAAACGCGGCAGGTATGGGGAAGGAGAGGAAGGAAGGAGAGGAGGGGGGACGAGGAGGGGGGAATACAGACGGGGAGTGGCTAGCCTTACATGATGATGCTGGGGTGCATCACTGGCTAGCCAATGGAAAAATAGGGAATAAAAAACCAACGAGAATTGGTCACCGGGTAGCCATAGCCAATGGGAATAAAACATACAAATACAGGTGAAATAACTATCTATCTAATACAAATAGTCACTATCTATGCTAGAGAAAACCTTTTAAAACATAAACTTCTGTAGCTTGATGTAGTTGTGCGTCTCTGGTATGGATCACTTGATTGCTAGCTCTATCCACTCCTGAAAGTGGTCATCCTGGTTGTTTTGGTATTCCTCGATGCAGGGTTCCCCTACAGTTGTTATCCCTGGGGAATAAGAAAAAAGCCCCCTGGCAATATATTAAAGTATATTAAATAATCATTTCAAATAACTTTATCATTTACATCAAAATAAAAGTCATACAAATGCATCTCTGAAAGCTGCTGTCATACAGGTCATAGAGAGATGCTGTGGGTCTCAGCTAGAAGTCTCCTTGTCTGGCCAAGTGCCTTTCCTGAACCCTTTTCTCCCCACAGACTTACACACCACCTTCAGTGATTGTGCTCTTAAAGAATTATAAAAGCAGCACACCAGAGAAGTAGGCTCACACATTCAGAATGATCTGCTCAGATAATTATAACACAAATTGTTTCAGCGGGGTGAAAACAGACAAACAATATAAGATTACTGTAAGGTTCTTAGTTTTTGTCAATTCAAAGCAACACTTTTTTACAGGTTTTACAGGTGGTTTGTTTGTTTGTTTGTTTTAAATTAAAAATTAATTTTAACCTGAAGGAAAAATACAACAGTATGGGAACTACAAAATACTCAGCTCTACTTAGCTAAAAAAATTACATATATTTTCTTTTCTTTACAGAATCTAAGGAAATAAAAACTTGGTCCAAGGAAGGAGAACAAATTTTAAAATGTAGGAGTCATGATTATTCCTTGAGACATGCCTCAATAGAGTAAGACAGGAGAAAATAGCTCGGTGTGAGAGCTGTGCTGTCACTTTTGGGGTTTATGAGCATGAAGATTAGTGTACTGTTGTGGTCTTCCAGGGCTAGGTCTTACAGTATTTTGGGAAGCCTTTAACAATTGTCTGGGTGCTGTGTTAGATGCTACAGGTACAGGGGCTGTGGGACAGGCTCGAATTGAGGAATTGCCATAAGGAGACTATAAAATGCTGGACCTGGGCAAAAGAGGTTTTTAAATCATTACAAGACAAGCTTTTGGGCTCCTGTAGTTCTTTCTTTTGATACTGAAAGCACTTTTACTAGGTCTAAATTTTGCCAGAAGTATTTGCACTTGCCATCCCTGCTACATAGTCCAATATTAATTTATGAAAAAGCAATGTACCTTCTGGTTCTTCATATCTTTACTAATCAGTTATGCTTCTGGAAAATTAGACTTCATTTTTCTGACAGATAAAAAAGACGTATTGCAGATAGGGTGCATTTTTAGCTTTGTCTGTCTTTCAACAAAATTTCAGACAGATACATTTGGGACATACATTCTGGTCTCCAGAAGCTTTAATTACAGGCTAGCTGGCTGGACAATTAACCTACTGTGAGTTTCCTACATGTGACATTTTCAGCTCATGTGTCTGCTCTACAAACAACTTGCTCCTTTGTTTTGGTACACTGTGCTCGTGCAAAAGATTGTTTTATTAGATCTCAAGTGTCACCAAGGGGCAGAATTTAAAAATGTCAATATTACATCAGAGGAAGTAGTTGTTTGTATTAGCTATGGTATAGCAGCTAAGAGCTTTGGGTTGTCATATGGCTAATTTATGAGTTCCACTGTATAAAATACATGACTCATAGTGTCTTATGGTGTGCGCCTGTAGATATAATGGCTTTGTAACTCATGTGGTGCTTGTAAGAAGAATTCAGAAGTGTTGTGGTTCAGTCAGCTGATGACCAGATGTATTACTTTTGTTACTTTTGACATAATTTTATAACATAACAGATCTAATTTATTTGTCTTACAAACATCATAGTTCTTCATAATTTCAGGAACTGCATTGATATTGTCATGGGGGGTTGGTATCAACAAGAGGAAGCATCTCCTTTTATTTTGAAAATTCCAACTTTTATAATGATTATGTGCAATTCTTTTCTTCTAGATAATTACCAGTCTGACCTTCTCTCAGAACCTTGTTGTTCTTCTCCACTGAGAGCCAGCGCCTTTGTTATTATAATCCAGTTTGTCTGTAGCTGAAATAAATAAGACAGCCATTCATCAATGGCACATAAACGTTAAAAATGCTAAACCAATTGTTTTAAAATTTAAAGGAATAATGATTCACTGAGATGCATTATTAATAAGCATAAATTATTGAGTTGGCTCAGTAGTGCAGCTACAGTTTAGAGATGGGCTCATGGTCCCTCCAGGGACTGTGGTCCCATGTAGAAATGTGCTATGCCAGCTGGCCAAACAGCACTATTGTGTCAGCTGTGAGAGCAGAGATACCTATGCCAGGCTGTAGGACAGCAAGCAGTAGGCAGTGGACCATGTGTGCTTGCAAAGGCACAATGTACATGTGGAGTAAAACATGAAAAAAGGTGATGCTTATTTTTTTCATAAACTGAAAGAAGGCAACCCAGTAATAATAATTTCTTATTAATGGAAATGAAATGAACATAAACCAATCTTTTCTGTCTGTGTTTCTGTCTTTACTTTGCCTTTTCCCTTCCTCCCTTCTAAATAGTTTTATGTATCTAGTTACCTAACTATTGTCTACTTGTTGATGAAATTAGGCACTGAAGAATGTATTGTGCTTCTGCAGTGTTCTATGCATGAAACTAGTCTAAATTATGCACTGCTTATGCAACTTCTCCTAAGAAACAGTTTGGACTCTAAGGATGAAATTCTGCCCCAAATGAAATCAATTTAACTGCTTCTTCTAATTGTGATCAAGCTGAGACTTTACCAAGCATTATTTCCTTTCAGTAGCAAGAATTGTTCTAAAGGAGTTCATAGATCATGATTCAGGTAATGAATGGGCCTGATTTAAATGTCATATTTAGACATAACCTCTATAAAAGCAAGGGAAGTTATGCTTGAGTAGGGGTGGGTTGGTAATTTATAATTTCAAGTCATACCTTTCAAATATCACTGGTATAAAGAGCATCAAAAAGAGTTTTAGATCAAAACTGCCTACTTACTTTCCTTATTAATGTGGAGTTCCTTTAGTTTTAAAGAAAAGCAACCATCAAAATTACAAAATTATGTAACTGAAGGTGTGGTTTCCTTGATGCACTCAGAATGACTCCCAGAAGGTGTGCCATTCTCTGAATGTATGGTATTCTTCAAGTCTTCATTTTGCCCAGTTGTCAGACATGGCATCTAACAGTTGATCCCCAGAATAGAGAAAAGTTGACCTTTATATGTGTTTCAGGATTCACTGTCTTCTCTGGAACCTCTGTTATGGTCATGCACAGCTTTACAATTGCTGATGAAAGAAATCCAGTCCTGTGAGAAGTATACAATTTTTATTTGCAAATAAAGGTAAATTTCACTAGCTACTACTAATAATTCTAATTTTACACTGATGAAACTGAATTTGACCTAAAAACGCACATCAAGTTTGTTGCAGTAAGAGACAGATGATTTGGTTTCCCCTTTGACATATTGCCTGTAAAACTGGAATAGTTTTGATGATGGAAAGATTACTGTGATGATGCATTTTATGCATCTCGTACAGATTAAAGCAGAATATAAGGTGCAACAGACTACAAATCTCTTCTCCATATTGCTTAGCTATGCATCTAGTTGTATTGAAAGCAGTAAATATTGATTATAGGTTAAAGACAATTAAAATAATGGACCAGAAACTGCCAAAGGGTTCTTGGCACTGACAGCATTTACCACATAAGCAATGACTGTCGACTTTAATGAGCAACCATATTTTCCAGGAATAAGCATTTAATATTCACTTAAATCTATTTTAAAGAACACAATTTTTATTAAATATGTGAGCAGACTAATTTTTAAAGGGGCAAAAGAGAAAAGGATAACAAAGGTTCTAAGTACAGCTGAGAATGATTCAATGTAAAGGAATCACAGAGCCACTAGATTACAAGGCAGCATAAGAGAAGAGAGACTATCTCAGTCTGTCTGTAATGGAAAGTGCTTGCTTTCTGCAGAAGTCTCAGGATATCAGTGTACACAAACAAGGCAGCTTATTCATTTTTGTTGTGTCTGGACTTAGGCTAGCCCTATCAAGCATGAGCCAAAGCTTTTAGCTGAGCTTGCTGCCAGCACAGATAATTGCACAGTTAAAAGTGGCTTTGTCACAAGTCTTTGGATGGCACATAGCTGAACTGTCTTGGCATAAGCTGAAAAGAAAGTTTTGGTCCCAAGAACTGCAATTTTCCCCTGTTTTTCCTGATGTAAAATGAACCCTTTGTCAGAGCCACACATTACTCAATCTGTATGCCCAGTTGCCAATGAGAACACACTGCCTGTTCTAACTAAAATATGAAAGCATGTCGAGGGTAATTTCTTAATTCTTCTCCACCTCCACTCAAGATATGTGAGGCAGGGAAATTTATTCTGCCCTAAATGTATCTTTCTCATCCTGAGCTGCTGACTATGCCAGTCAGGAGGGAGAAGGAAAGGAACAAACTGCAGGTGGTTGCACCTCCCAAACTTTGCTGCAAGCTCATACAATTGGCCACCACCGGGTTTTTACAGAATTGGCCTCTTTAAATGATGACCTGCTGCTAGACCTCTAAAGCAAGTTCAAAGAGAGATAAGCAGATACTCACATGGTTTTGCTCCAGTGAAGATATCAATGTTGTAAGGAAAGGAGAAAGAACAAGGATTTGTGGAAAGCACTTGAGTGGCACAGAAGGAGAAGAAAAATAGAGGGAACATCTATGAAAAATGCTCCCTTTCTGAGGTATATTTAAATGCATATTGTCTCATAATTATCTTTCTACTGTGGAAGAGGGTACATTTTCCCTGTATTATGGTAGTGCATGAACAGTATGTTTCAGGAATTTTTGCAGCTCTGTTGAATACAGACCAAAGGTTTTGTACCTTCCATTCAAGTACCCCATTTGTAAGAAGTTTCACGAGTATTCCTCCTATTTTTGACAGCATCTCTATTTTCTTGCAAGACCAGTAACTGACATCTGGATTCTTCTTCAAGACTGAAGACTACAGTGTTTCCTGACCACCTTAGGAACCTGTACACAAATCTATGTGTCCCAAAAACCTGAGGGAATTGTCTGATGTAGTTAGCAAGCCATTCTCCATAACATTTGAAAAGCCATAGGAGTCGTGTGAAGTCCTTGGAGACTAGAAAAAGGGAAACATTTCACCCATTCCTAAAAAGAATAGAAGGGAGGACCCTTGGAACTGTCAACCTGCCAGCTGCACCTCTGTGCCTGGGAAGATTGCAGCTTTCTCTTAGAAGCTCTGCTAAAGCACATGGAGGACAAGGAGGTGATTTCAGCTTCACCAGGGAAAAATCTTGTCTGACCAACCTAGTGACCTACTGATGGAGTAACTACATCAGTAAACAAGGAAAGGGCTACACCTTAGGCTACACATAAGTGTCACCTATCTGGATTTCTGTGAGGCCTTTGACATGTCCATCCCACAACATTCTTCTCTCTAAATTGGATGAATTTGATGGAGAAGGAGTTAGTTGGATATGGAATTGGTTGAACAGTCACATCCAGAGGGTAGTGGTCAATGGCTCAGACTCCCAGTGGACATCAGTGACAAGTAGTGTCCCTCAGCGGTCTGTATTGGGATCAGTGTTATTTAACATCTTTATTAATGACATAGATGAAGGGATCAAGTACAGTCTCAGTAAATTTTTAGATGAGGGCGGGGACATCCAAGGGACTGAGAAAGCTCAAGAAGTGGGCCCATGGGAACCTCATGAGGTTCAAGACTAGAGATGAACTGGCAATGCAGAAAGAGAACTGTATCCCAGTCTGCATCAGTAGAAGTGTGGCAGGAGGTTGAGTGAGGTGATCTACCCCACTTCAAGTACTGTGTCTGGCTCTGGGGTCTTCAGCACAGGAAGGGCATGGACCAGCTGAAGTAAGTCCTGTAGTGGTTTTGGTTTGATTTTCCTGGTAACTGGGTCATAACTAAGGAAGTATTCCATCTCATTTCTTTACGTA
>JAWWMP010000081.1:125144614-125161504 GCA_035047865.1 Dendrocincla tyrannina | reverse complement strand
GAGAAGAGAAGAGAAGAGAAGAGAAGAGAAGAGAAGAGAAGAGAAGAGAAGAGAAGAGAAGAGAAGAGAAGAGAAGAAAAAAGAAAAAAACCTCGTGAATTGAAGGACAAGGAGAATGGAAAAGATGCTACTCTTCTTTATATGCTTTTTTTATTTTTTTTAAACTGAAAATTTTGGCTATACAGATGACTTTGGTTACAAAGAGAGCAAGCCCTATTGTCTTTTTCAGAAAGTCCCTGCATATTCTCATTCACTGAAATTTGATAAGTATTTCTATTCTTAGGAAGACTGGAAAAAGTATTCTTTAAAGTGAAATTGGACTACTGCTCTGCCAGACTGCCCCCCTGATTTAGGAGTGGAAGTCAAGGGGGCACAGCTCTGAAAACTAACAGATCTCATGGAACTGCTCTGTATATTTCTGCAGGGGTAGTGCTGTGAGGGCAAGCCACAGATAATTCCTGAAATTTTCCTTGGATTATTTAGCAGGTTTCTGCATTGGGTTTGTCATTACCTTTCCCAATGCAGCAAAATCTTTCTAGATTTTGAGATCATTATTCCATGAATCAAAATTACTGGTTTCCCAAATGAAGAGGAAGTTATGGATTGTTTGACCATTCTTGCACACAGTGAAAATACTTACTATTCAAATTAGTTTATTTAGGCAGCAAGATTTGTGGTTGGTTTTACTTGGACAGCAAAAGTTGAGAGGACTTTTATATAAAACCCCCCATTATATAGACATTTATATAAAATATTATTTCAAATAATATATAAAAATATTAAATATTTATATATTAAATACTATAGAAACAATTTAAATAATATTGTATTTTATAGAGCTGCCTTCTACAGACTTCAGCCTTATTTAATATTTTTATGTCATCATGCTTACCTGTAAGATACATCTCGAAATACATTGACATACTTAAAATATCTGCAAGATATAAATATACATTGATTCTATGGCTCTGATTCCCAAAACAATTCAGTTTTCTTTTTTTTTTTTTTTTTTTTAATAATTATCTCAACACATTTCCCATCAATATATTAGTTACGGCTAAGTATTTTCTGCATTACCAAAGTTCACAATATTAAAACCCAGTATAATGAGCACTCATTTACATTGGAAATAATAATATCCCTTTACACATTTGGAAGACTAAACAGAAGGAAGCATTGAAAGGTACACTTTGTTTGCAATACCATTTTTTTTTTTTCCTCTTAAAAGGTGAGTACACGAAGGCCAAGATATTCTATAAGTCACTGGAATGTTCTCTAAAAACATTTTTGCTATCACAATAAATTCAAAAGAGACAAAAGTAGAGCATCTCATTTTAGGTCCAAGAGTGGTTTAAAGTACTTATTATAAAGCTGTACAAAACAAAATTATCTTTTATATGAGGCCACTGTATTTTGGACAAAAATGTATTTAGCTTTTTATTACTGAAGTCTTCTGTCAGTGTTTTAAGCTGTGAAAATAGGAAGACGAGGAAAAATCTGTGACTAGTGGCATGTTTCAACTATTATTTAGAAAATCCTATGTTATCCTAGAGAATTCTGAACAGCTGAGTTTCTTGTTTGAAGGGGAATTTGTATTTCTGAAATATGATACATTCTGAATACATAAAAATCTCTGTGCACTTCTGATTTTTTTTTTTTTATATTATTAGAGCACATATTACATAAACTTAGCAAAAATTCTCCAAGTCTTTCCTGACAAGTCAGCATTCAAACACTTCTTCAAGGAAGAAATCTAACCAGATTTTTTGTTTCCAGATGTATCACAAGAATGGGAACTTCTTTAAAGCAAAGAAAGCCATTTTACTCAAGACGTTTGTCCCAAACGTCAGTAATTAGCACCAAGGAAACCTCTCTTACACTACTACTATTGCTGCAGCTTTCTCATTAATGTTGTGGGACTTTGCATATCTGTCGAAGCACAATATGTAAGGATTTCATCCTGCTGCCTGATGCAAGTGGAGCTTTTTGTAGGGAAAGAACTTCTGACCCAACTATTATACAGACGCAGCACTTCCTCATGCATGGGTTTGGAAGCTGCGACCCAACTCCCAGACAAGGAAATAGCAGGGCAGTGATCAGTCTGAAGGGAGCAATCCAACTCGCTAGATAACCAAGTTGTTCAGCACAAGGCATAGATAGCATATATTTTGCCTTAGAACACCTGCCCTTTTACTTTTCAAGCAAAAATGGCACAACCATCTCCTTTTTCATTGTGGCTCAATGGGTTTTAAAATGAGACCCAAGAAGAGTTACAGGCTGTGGGCTGACAGTCCCATCATTGTAATTCTTTTATGAGGAATATTTTACAAAATTTCTAACCAATGTAATAAACTCAGGAGATATGCTAGATCTGGATATCTGCACTTCCTCTTCCCCTGGCAATGCCACGATTTCCTTTCCCAAGTCAGGTGACACAGCTGGCAGAGGGAATGGACTTGTCACAATGATGAACAGCATCCTTTTATTTACCACAGCAGTCAGTGCACTGCCAGCATCCACCAAAGTCTTCCTTAGAAAAACATGAGTTGCGTGAGCCCGGCACAGGAACTGCTCACTATCTTACTTGTAAAGGGATACACATCCACACCGTGGCTTTGGCCAGGCAGGCTGCACTTAGGCTAATGGTAATTACATAGCTGCAGGCTGGTAACAGAGTTCAAAAAGATTAATCAAAAATCTGAGAACTATAAGAAAGAAATGTATAAAAACTGACAGTGAGGAGGTGGCTGGAAAGGAAGAACAAAAATGTAGGTCTGACTTTTAATATCTGACATTTACAAGGAAAAAATCTTGCTCTTAGGGTAGCATCATATTCCACAGCTGTGAGTCAGAAGTCCTCTCCAGTCCCCCTCTGGAACCGTTTTTGCGTTGACTTTCTGACTCAGCTGGATTCTGTTGTAGTTTCATATTTCTTCTGAAAATAATAAATAACCCTATGAGAGCACTTAAAACCTTGAGGAGGAGATGAAGCTGGAGTTTGATGGGGTAGAAGGTCATGCTATCAGAGGTTGCAAGTGTCACAAGCTGACCTGTTTGAAAATCTGATCAAAAAAGATCAATTTGAAACTGACATTTGTGATGAGAGACAGCTTGTGAAGCCCTAACAACAGAAAGAAAACAGACAGATGTGAAGGGTCAAGGAGTTGGTTGTGAGGCCACTGAGGGAAATGAAATCTTGGATATCAGAAATGATGAGGTCAAGAGCTATGGAGATGGGATGCTGCAGAGGAAGAAAAAAATCATGTATAAACCGATTGCAAAGGGATTGTCTGCCTGACTAACACTTGTTCATTGATGCCTGATTTATTACTCTTAAAAAGACAAGCATTAAAGACCAGCAATAATTTTCCCACCAAATTTCAAAATAAATTCTTGACCAAGCTAGAGGCTTGCATTACTAAATTAGGACCTGAAGGCAAGGTCCTTGGTTATAAATTCTTTTTCTAGTGCAATATGAGGAACATGTGATCTAAAAGTTTACCTCTGCTGAGCAACAGGGTAAACTCAGAATTAGGAAAAGAGTCTACCTGTTGTTCATATTTTTTTTTTTATTTTAGAACTATATTCCTTGCATTTCTGTTCCATAATTCAATCAAACTTTGCACACTTTCCAGTGACTGGGAGGCAGCAATTCTCTGTTTTTCACTGGCAGACTAGTTAGCTGAAGAGTAATAAAATTGTATTTCAGCTGTAGATATAAGTCTTCTCTGCATTCTTGCACTACAACCACTTTAAATTCCTTGATGTTTATTAATGATCTCTGCTTTGAAGTAAGCCATTTGAAAATATGATAAATAATATATTGCTTTTTTTATATATAATGTAATTTACATTCATGATTTCCAGCTGAGCTGTAATGTCACGGTATTTTTCAAAAATACAGATATACAAGATTCTAAAGTATTTACAGAGTGATCTGAAGTAGCATTTTATGCTGTCTCTCAGTTTCTGTGCTTAATGCCAGTACTCAGAAAGACAAGCTTTCACAGTAGGGGATACAAAAAGTCCTAGGGATTTAAATATACCTTAAGAATTTCAATGAAAACTGCAATACAATAGTCAGTAAATACTTCTTCCAAACTAAGACAACATTTCATGTACATAATGTAAGTACCAAGCAAGTAAGCAAGAAAGAAAATTTGCTTATACCAACACACAAAAATAGAATGTGTCAGAGATTTAAATAAATCCAATTCCACACCTGAAAACCCCTGACTCTTTTAACAGTTCAGGTAACATTAAGCAACATAGATGTAATTTATGATAGTTATACAGCCCAGCAATGTGAACAGAACAATCAACATGAGAAATGTTGATTGATAAGTGTTTGCAAAGTCCAGACCAAACCTAATTCTATGGATTCTGTTCTATAGGTTTGTAAGCACTTAGCACCCCATGTCAATAAAACACGAGATACTTTGCACATTAATGCCCAGTTTTTCCTTTATGTGCGATTTGGTTTTATTCCTATGCATTTTTTATTGAGTAGGGACACCAAAAGAGAAAAGACACAGCTAATAATGTGTTGTATATGTAGCCACACCTTCTATCTTTCTGTTCTGTAAAATCAAGTAAAATTCCCTGTTAGACTGGTCACTAATTTGACAGACAATAAGTGTTATACCTGGCCAAGACATATGAAATGTTTACTATTCCAATGCATTTTAAAAGACAGTTTTTTTAGATTTCTCTTCTTGCCTTTCACTGGCTTTGGTACCAATTTAGGTTCAGAAACTAACATTTTTTCTTCCAATAAAGATTCAGGGATTTGAAAAATGGCTTCTGGGTCTGCCCAGCGATTTTCTTCCTCTCCTGCACTGCATACCTGGGCATCTACATCACAGGTAAAATGCTCCAGGATGCATGTTCTTTATCTTCCAACCTAGAGCAGCAATCTGTCACAAACACACAGGAGACAACTGGAATATTGCAATGCTAACAGTGTCAGAGAAAAATGCAGTATTTGTGCCCTTTCACACCTTCTCTACTTTTTCCTTTCTAGTTTTATCACTTAACTGAGAAATTAAGCATGTCTCCAAGCTGTAAAAAATTCCAGATTTAAATATTTTCAGTGTCATTGACTTGGCGGGAATTCCTTAGAATTGTCTGTATAAACAAACAGAGCCACTCTAATATACTTCTCTGTTAATACAAATCTGAGAAATACAAATGTTGGAACTGTATATGGGTGATTGTAATGTTTTGGGTTTTTTTCTTTCTTCCTGCATTTCTGTCCATTCTGTATTTTGCATGCCTAACCATGAAAAATCATTTTGAAATTTATTTGATCTGTATTAAGACTTTTTAGGGTCATGCTTGATTTAACACAAATTATTGTGACTCTTCCTGCTGAGTTTAATCATAGCAAGATGCAGATTTCTTTCTGCTCATGGTCAAATTCAGCACAGTCAGATTTGTCCCAGCTTTGCCCATCTCTTTTGCTAATCTACCCTCTGCAGAGTGACAAATGCAAGCCATATAAGCCATACATTTTGCTGACTCCAGTGAATATACATGAAACACCTGAAGTATTGCTTGACAGACAAAAGTCAAAGGAGCTTTTAAAGCCTAAGATAGTATTAGTTTTATAATTATTTGTATGCTAATGATTGCCAGCCTCAGAAGACTTGAAAGGAATTGAAGAGATTTATTCAGGTCCTGCCAGGATTAGACACACAGCCAGATCCTCGTTCCTACTGTTTTCTGTTCCTCTGGAAGTACTAAGAGTCAAAAAGTCTGTTAAGTTGGGTTGGTTATGATTTCATGGGACATGAAATGCCTTTAGCCTTTGGAGCTAAAGTTTCCCTGTAACACTTTGCAAACACTTTGCATAGGACTTTGTTTAAATTTTGATATCGATCAGACTAACATGAAAATATCTTGGGGAATCATACAGCAATAGGCAATTCAGATCAGGATGGGCCTTATCCACCCCTCGATCGAAACAGGCAACATTTTGTTTCAAATTTCTCAAAGGATTTATTTAATGTTTAGCAAATATCTTACTTTCAGTATTCAGAGCTATAGATATCACCATGCTTCAGCTTCAAATTGAACAAAATTGAATAAAATATTGTGCTGGGATAACTGAGCTCTGCTTTATCACATGAACTGTGAAAAATATCTGAATGAGGAGCAAAATAAAAGACAATATTTTTCAAGCAAACATAAGAAACTCTTCAAAAATTTCAGTTTTATTTTTTTTTCCTTCCATATTTACTTTTCCATTTATTTCATTATTATTCTTTTTGATATTTGGATGTTCATTTGACAAGGTCAGTTTTATCATTATGTCAATCACTAAGAATGTAATTTCTATTAAAAACTAGATTTGTGATCTGGGATCTCTCTTAAGAAATTTCAGGCTTTCCCATTTCTTCCACAAAAAGATAGCTGCTGAAGATAACAGGGGCAGAGTAATTATTATTTAATTCCTTTTATAGTCTGGAACGTCTGTTATTAGTATTCTGTATCACTTTTAAAAATGCAGTAGTACCAGCTAAATAAAACTGAATTATTTAGTCTAACTTATGAAATCTCTACAAAATTTATGCTTCTAATGAACACTGATGACAATTTATAAATCCTCCTTGACTTTGTCTACTACTTTATTAATCTCTTTACATCCTCAATAGGTCTTATGGGCCTGAGGGTTTGTGAGATTAAAGATTACTGGGTGTTTTATGTACAGGTTTTCTTTCAATGAATAATTAAAAACAATATGCTTACATGAATGCAGCTTCCAATTATTCCTTCATGCACACTAATTTTTTCTTCTGTTTACCCCATGCGATCTGCATCTTTTGGGTTTCTATGTAAGCCTGAGGGTATTAAGTAACATTTTGTGGTTTTGTTTTTTTCCTCTTGTATTATCATCATCCATTAATTATCTACACACTCGCTGTAGACAGTGTCCTCTCCCTCCCTCATGTACACAGAGACACATGCTAAACTTCTTAAAACATCTTGTTTCAGCATTTCAATGACAGATGCCTTTCATATAACACCCTACAATCACTATCTTCCTTACAGCTATAAAACCATTAGTTTTTTTGATCAAAATCCTTGTACAGCAGCTGTGTTTTAGAGCAGGTTTCTTTCAAGCACTACTCTTTTTGTTATGGAAGTAAAAGAAGCTAAAATACCAGCTTTAGAAATATATCCACGAAAATATAAAACATAGTGCCTCTAGCATATACCTGAGAATAGGTAAATAAAGATGCTGAGAGTACTCTGAGGGCCAACTGAAAAATATCAAATGGAAAAAGAAAAATCTTTTCTTAATCTATTTTATATTAGCTAAAACCAATATGGGAATTTCTTATCCAATATTGCCTAAAGAGACAGTACACTTTGCACAGAATTCAGAGTTACTTCAGGCAATTCATGATTTTGCCAAAATTATTCCCTGTTGAAAAACTAAAATACTTCATTAAAGAATGTTTAGTCTTAAACAAAACTCTTTCCTTTTCTTAAACCAGATCACAATATCCCCTCTGAGTTCACAGAGAATTTCTTCATGGCTGAACTGCTGGTCACTTGCGTTTTGGGTGAATCATCTCTTCGCTACAGGTCTGGTCCTTTGCCAGGTTCCTCCCTCTTCCCTTGTGCACAACTGATGTGATGTGTCACAGGTCATGAGTTCGGCTGAGGAGCCTGGCCCAAGGGCAACATTATGTGCTGCAGACTTCATCGGAAAACAAAAGCTGAGGAAGCAACAATTTATTGAAGAAGAGGAGTTCAGTGATAGGGAAAGTTAAAGTATTTTTTTTTCTTACATTTAAGCAGACAACTGAACAACCAAAGTTATTTCAGTTCCTAAAGAGTAGACTTAACTTTTATTGGGAGCAATGAAATGAGATGTTTCAGAGAAAGATTTTGGGACTTTTCCATGTTTTACATCATTATTTAGAACAATAACAAGTGAGAAAATGTCCATGCGGTAAAGATTCTCGTATTTTTGTATTCCCTGATGTTGATTTTTTCAGATATTTAAAATGACTGTTGCAAAAGAAAAATATAAAAAGAGTTTAATTTTTAAAGCTAAGCTTTTTTTATTACCTTTCATATGAAATTATGCTCTTACTTCCCAGTAAAATATTTATGGACATTTTTAAGAAAAAAGAAGTATCAGGACATATGTATTGCAAATGCATATATGTATGTGTAAATGTAATACAAAGGGGGGGTGTTTGAATTGGGTGAACTTTAAGGTCCTTTCCCGCCCAAGACTTTCTATGATTCCGTGATTAATTCATGTATTGAAAATTTGCTGTTAACAATATTGATGCTGAAACAAGCAAAAAAGTTTCAGTACTTATTTCTCTAGGGTAATTTACCTTATATTAAAACTTTTCTTAAAGTTTTTTAAAAGAAAATTCTGTCCTAATAAGTGGTAATCAAACTTATCTAAAATTGTGTTCCATTTGACTAACCATCAAAGCTACTTTTCACTTACCTGAAATTTTTATGAAAAAATCAAGAAGAAAGTTTTGCAAGACATTTTTTGTTTTAGTTTGGTGGTCTTATCCTTGTTTTTTTTTTGTTTGTTTGTTTGTTTGTTTTTTTTTTTTTTAATTTTCCTAAGAGTTATAGAAGGATTCTTAATTTTGGTGCTTTTAGAAATAACACAATCTTAAAAAAAAAAAAAAAACACCAAACCAAAACCAAACCAAACCAACAAACCAAAAAAAAACACCAAAAAATCCCAAAAAACACACCACAGAAACAAACAAAAAACCAAACCCCAAACAGCAAACAAAAAACCAAAATCCAAACAGGCAAACAAAAACACCAAGAAAACAAAAACCAACTAAAACAAAGGAAACCACAAATGAAGCTCAAGACTCTCATGTTCAGGGTGTATGTGAGTTCATTGTCATTTTCATCTTCACTGTCATTTTCATTATTTTTATTTTCAGTTAAACATAGTTTTGACAATTTGAAAAAGCTTTGAAGTTTGTTTCAAGTTTATGTTTTGGGTACTGTTTTGAATCATGGTATTCAGAAATTTTATTGTAGAAGTTTATAATATTTGAGCAGTAGATTTTACATCTAACGGCTACAAAAATCTTTGCTATCAAATTCTACAAAGAAGAAATAAAGTTCATCCATTCTATGCTTCTCACAGTTGAATAAAATTGTGCTAACCCTTCCCAGGAATTCCCTATAGAAACCATGGGATTAAGCATGTCAAGACTAAATTTAGTTTGAAGTAATTAAAAAAAACCCCACAAACCTTTCCTTTCACACATCTCTGGAGATAATAAGGGAAAAGAAATTCAGAGCTGGACAATCTTTTCGGAGCTAGCTCTTCCAGGTATGCCTGTAACTATCTGTCCTAGCAGTTTCCTTAAAGTTTTGGAATTTGAAGAGCAGCCACCACCCTCCTTGCTTTTAATTTGACAAATTATGAATCCAAAGTAGTCAATAAAACATGAGTTAGACTATATAATCTCATCCATATATCAGCAATAAAAACTAATATCTAGATGATTTAAACCCAGGTCCATGACAGAACTAAGTGGATCTAAGTGTCAGTTCTGTATCAGGAGGAATCTTTAACCTTTTAGATTACCAAAAGAGCTGTTGGAATGTTGGGACTTGCTGATAACAATATACAAGGACCAAACCTCAGCTGGTGTGAGCTGATATAGTTCTGTGGAAATTACTTTACCCCATCACAGGCTTGCCCTGGTGCTGCTCTTCAAGCAGCGTGTCTAGTGAGAGCCTATGAAACTGCTCTGATAAATCTGACAATTCAGGATGTCCTGAATTAAATTGGAAAATAAAATTGCTGTGAGTTCTTAGTTTTGAAGTGGAGAGAAACTTCAATAAGAATACAGATAGCATCTTACTACTAATCAGAATCAATGGACATAGCTAGCAATAGTTTCACAATATGGTAGTGGTTAGTGTTGTTGATGCTAATGTTCTGTTGTTTTATATTAAAACACTCCATTTTTGCAGTAGCAATGAACCATGTTTCTATAGAACTATTTTGTTGCAAAAGCTATGAGATGTGACTAAATGAAAAATCTAATATTTCACTTTCTGAGGAAATAGAATACTTGTTTTGCTCTCCAGTGATGTTTTAACAAATGAAAACTTATGTATTTGAGGAACAGATTTGTTCTGAATGAAATTCAAAAGGCAGTTTGTATGACTTCCATGACTGTTTATCTAAGAAAAATAAACTGTTTATCATAGACAGAGAGCTACTGGAAAAGACTGATATACCAATAGATAACAAGACAAATAGATAGGTGTTTAACGTTGTGAAGGTATCTTCATAAAATCATAGAACGGCGTGGGTTGAAAGAGACTTTTGGAAATAGTCTAGTCCAACCTGCACTGCAATGATCAGGGATATCATTCACTAGACCGGATTACTCAAAGCACCATCCAACTTGGCGTTGAACACTTTCAATGATGCAACATAAACACCTTCTCTGGGCATCCTTTTCCAGTGCCTCATCACCCTCACCATAAAAAAACGTGTTCCTTATGTTCAATCTAAAGTTCCTCTCCTTCAATTTAAACCTGTTGTCCTTCATACTGTCACTACAGGCCTTGGCAAATGTCTTTGTCTGTCTTTCTTTAAGCCCCCTGTGTACATTTAAAGGCTGCAATAGAGTCTCCCAGAGCCTTGTCTTCTCCAGACTGAAAAAAACATGCTTCTCTCAGCTTATCCTCAAAGAAGAAGTGTTCAGGCTTCTGACCATTTTTGTGGCCCTCCTCTGGACCCAGTCTGAAAAGACCATGTCTTTCCTGTGGGCCCCAGAGATAGATGCAATACTCCATGTGGGGCTTCACAAGAGCAGAGTCGTGGAGGAGAATCAGCTTCCTTGACCAGCAAGTGATGATGCTTTTGATGCAGCACAGGGTATAGTTGGCTTTCTGGCCTGCAAGCACACATTGCCATGTCATGCCTAATCTTTCATTCACCAATGTCCTCAAGTCTTTCTCTGCAGGCCTGCTCTCCATTCATCCCTCAACCTGTATTGATACCAGAGGTTGCCCTGACCCATGTGCACGATCTTGCAATTGGCCTTGTTGAACCTCATGAGATTCACACAGGATCACTCCTCAAACCTGTCAAGATCCTTCTGGATGATATATTTTCCCTCTAGGAAATCAACTTCACCATTTCACCTTGATGTTGCCTGCAAATTTGTTGAGGGTGCACTCAATCTCACCATTCGTGTCACTGAGGAAGATATTCGATTGTATTGGTCCCAGCACAGACCCTTGAGGGACACTACTGGTTATTGATTTCTGCTTGGACATTAAGCCATTGATCCTAAAAAACTCATTGTATACATCCATCCATCCAGTTCCTTATCAATCTAACAGTCCGTCTCTCAAACCCATCTCTCTCCAATTTAGAGGCTAGAAAATTGTGGGAAACTGTATTAGAAGTCTGTGTAGATGATATCTATAGTTTTTTTCTTTGTCCACTGATTCAGTCATTCCACTGTAGGAGGCACTAGATTATTCAGGCATAATTTGCCCTTGTTGAAGCCATGTTGACTGTCTCTAATCACTCTAATCTAACATATGTCTTTCACATGTTTAGGCATGTCTTCTAGCAGGACCTGCTCATGTTCCTACTGGGCATGGAAGTGAGGCTGACTGGTTGGTATCCTTACTGTCCTCCTTTTTACCTTTTTCTCCCATTCTGTAATTACCTTGGCCACTAATTGACAAAATTAGATGTCTCATTACAATATTGCTTGTATAAGACAAAATTCAGCTGTTAACAGCTGAACTGAAGATATTTTCTTTGGTTTTATCTGACACCTTCATATCCACTGAAGAGGATGTACTGATAGTACAATTTCTAAACATTGCTGAACACACTTTCTCCAATAAGAAAAAAAGAATATTAGACACCCTCCTAGCAGAGACAGAGGAAGGTATCAGAGACCTGAAAAGTTATTAAATTTGAATGATCATTACTTGCTCACATTTCATATCTAGAGAGAGAAAGAGTGTGTGCATTTATTCTTCACATGAACTTGCTCACATACCACCATACATTTGCTGTTTAAAAGCTTGGTTTCACAAGACTGAGAACAATTATGAGAGAGAACAGGGACATAAAAAGACTGCAGCAAATGTCTGACAGTGATTTGCTACATATTTCAACCTCAGTCCTTAAATGGAGAAAATAATGTTGCGTAGGGTAGAAAATATAATTCTTTTGGCAGGATGTTAAAGTACCTGTAATAAGAACTGAACTAAACAACAAATGTGTAATATATGTAATGTGAGACACTTTTTAATGTATATCCTAAAAATGTTATTTGTTCAGTAAAAAAGCTGCAAATTATAGAAATGTTAAGGAGCTAAGTATAATTATAGTGTTTTCACATGTGTATCCGGTACCTGAACTTATCCAGAAACAGAGAGCTCGTATAATCTGAAGAATTTTTGAGCATATGAATGATCTCAGAGTAGGTATTGTTGTTAGACACTTCAGTATATAGTTCAAGGCAGTAAGGAAGTTGCCAGATCAGATGTAGCTGGGGCAACTTTCCCTGAATATTTCATACATATAGTAGTAGCGGGTCTGTTCAGAAACACAGCTTGGATTGCTATTTTGTACATAATGATTAGTTAAATGTGCTAGTTTAACATAGAGAAATGTACATGGTGGCTTAGAGTATGTGAATACCTCTTCAGGGAAGAAATACTTGACAGCTGAAAGTTCTACAGTCATTCAGAAAAAATACAGCTTCTGGTGGCTGAAAAGTGGAGGAAGATAAATGCAGAAACAGGGCACCTGATCCCGTTTCACTTGCTTGTTTGTTTTGTTTAACTTCATAATTATCACCAGAACAGCTTTCTGAAGTGATACAGGGAGTGACTGAGTAGAGAAAAAATGTTTTTCAAAAGTGCATTTTGGATGAAGTGAGAAACAATTCAATTATCTGATATGGTGTGCATTATACAGGAAGATGAAACAACAATTTTTTCTGGCTTTATAATATCTGAATCTGTTCTGCCTTACACATACAAGAGCAAACCTTTTCATCATCAGCTTAGTACATACTACTTCTTTGTTGTCTTAAATTGTGTATTACAAAATAAAAACAACAAAAGACACAAATGATACGAAGAAGGGATGGTTTGTCATGTGCCAAGAGACACAATCTGAGAACACATCTTTTATAGCACCTTTTCTTTTGTTTTCTGATTTCAGACAGTAATCTAACATTTTTTATGGAAGAGAAAGTATGATGCAGAACAGTTTCTGGTAAATCTAAAATACACCATACATGTTATTCCATTTTATCTATTTAGTCTGCTATATTTTATACTTGTCAGTATATATTGCTATTTTTGAAGCAATTTGTTCTGAAAATATAATTTGAAAATTGAGAATATATAAGTCTGCAGGAACTCATATTGAAATCCCACATAAGCAAACAAACATCCAGCTCTCACACATCTTCATTTGTTATCCTAGGTTTGCCCATGCTACAAATTGAACAGCAGTCAGTAGCAGGTCATGAAACCAAAAGAAAGTTGGAGTTGAATATTCTTTCATGAGTAGCATAGGTTGCTATGATCAGTAATTCTGCTCAGATTAAATCCTACTATCCCAGCCTTTTCTCTTTTTAATGCATAGAATTTTCTTCCCTGAACAGTACACACTGTAGGCTTTCTTGGAGATATCTGCTTATTTGCAGATACTCAGTAATGTAACCCACCATGGACTTCATTCTGTCACCCTTTCCAGAAGGAGTCATCTGTAAGCAAAATTCAGACTTCAAATTGTCCAAGTGTCTTATTAACACATTTGCAAATTACCCTTTTTCTAGTGGACTTATAGCACCTTGAATTCAGCTGCAGACTTTGTAAATATCTGTCTTTATAGATTCTCTCTCAATCAGATGTTGAAAGATTTTTGTATCTGGCTTGTCCATACCCAGAAGGACCTGTCAGATTGCTCAGACACACTTATTTTAAGGTCTATCACAGACAGAATGTCTGCTCTTGCAGAGCTAGCATACTTTTTATTGCATTATGTTTAAGCAGATATTCTCTGTACAGGAACTAAATATCTCCATGAATTCCCAGTGAAGAATATCTTCCTTTACGCAGGAAGCAAAGGCATGTGCCTATTCTTTAGAAACAACAGCTGCCTTACCTTTTAAAATTGGTTGATGGGGGACTGAGATTTTTTTGCTTTACTGCATATGTGGAAAAACACACATCAAAGATAACAGTCACTGTGCAAGTCTCTGTAGCTTTGTTACTCCTAGATGCTGTGGTTTGTATTAAAAACCAAACAAAGAATGTCACAAGAAGGAGTAAACCCACAATTTCTCACCTTCTCCACAATTGTTTTCCCCAGAGATGCAGAGCCCTGATCTTTCAGGAGTCATGGTGGTGTCTAGGGACAGGGAAAAAATACAGCAGATTTTTGCTTTTTCCAATATTTTTGCTTTATATTGCTGTCTTTTCAGCAATGTTAAATGATACATCAAGGCCATTTTAAAGCATAGGTACGTAGAGCAAGAATTTGAGATGGCATCTTAAATACTATAATGATAACCAGAAGCTACAATGAAGAGGATTTCTCTGTGGTTTAGTCTATATCTTTGAGTAGTATAATTGCACACAAAAAGTTGATTTGTGTTATGTGATCATGCTGTGCCTTAGGCTCCCCCAGGAGTTAAGTTTTTAACACAAGATGAAGTTACAATAAGCCCATGCTGCATTGTCTTGGAGGGCTCTGTTCACTAAAGCAGCTCTTCAAATGCCATTATCATCTCAGCAGCAGGTCACAAGAGGCCTATTGTTGTTTCATAAGATTTTATTTTTGAGGCAGTGGTAGCAAAAAATTTAAACAGAGATGTTTTTGGGTTTGTCTGTGTTGGAATTTTTTCTTTTGATGTGAAAAATAAGTTCTCATTGGATTTGCTTAAATAAATATATATATAACTGCTCTCCTTCAAAATAGTGACTAGGTCTTTTCAAGCAAAATAACTTCATCTTTTCTTTGGAAAATATTAATGTAATTTTTGTCTTACTCTAATTAACCTCCTTTAAGATTATTAACTGGTCTATAGTGTATCTATGGCAACCAAATTACTTGAAGGAGCTGTATGTTAGAAGAAAGGGAAATTATTATGAAGTGCCCACTTTAAAAAGTGTTCCTTTTAACAGATGTGAACTAAGTCCTCAGAGAAATGTGTTTTCTGTTCTTTTATTGCAGCTTGCTCTAATCACCTTGCTACCCTATATTTCTCTTTTCTTGTCTGATCTGAAATCATTCCAGTCTCCCCTAAGTCTCTCAATCAGCTCATGAAGCCACAAGCAGATGTAATCAAGAGTGTAATAAAAAGTGCGGTAAAACCTGTGGGGAAGTGTGTGACAGCAGCCTTAAACAAAAGAAGCAGTACACAGTAATAAAGAAATGAAATTAACAGAACAAAGGAGAAATGATATGATGCAGAAAAGGCAAGAAATTAGGTGGCTGCCTCTATTTTTGCCAGTAAATTAAGACTGAGCTGCAGAAAGACAAGTTTGGGGATTAGAGGCTATAATTTAGGTGCCTTGTCAATATGAGTGCACAGAACCACTGGAGAATAATTTGATGAGTATGATACCTCCTAGTTCTGATCTCTTCCACCTTAAAATATACTCAGATATTATCATGCAAGATGCTGTACAGCCTCAATTGATGTTTAATGTGCAGCAGGACTGAGCCCTTTAAAAAAATCTCCTTTATGGAGAGAAATAGATGGAACCCCTTTTTTTTCAACTCCATTCTGAGGCAGTGGTGTGGGAAAAAAATCAAAAGAAAGTACAGTGAAAGGGAGAGTGACTTTTTATTATTGCTGGTCTTGCCATGCCATGACAAATGGGCAACTGAAGAAAAAGAGATTGTTTTTTTGCATATGTCACTCTCAAACTGGTGCAAAATTTTACTGGGTTAAAACCTCAAGCAAATCCCCCTCTTTCTAAAATTTATATTATTAATAATACAAAATGTCTTCTGTATACAGTTATTGGCAGATGATTCTCTGATTCAGTAGCAAAACATATTTGATCAAAACCATATTTCAGTAAATACACCATCAACAATTTTTATTTGACAGGCCTTACTAAACGCCATTTTATGGTGGCATCACACTACAGTGGTGAGAAACGAGCTTTCAAATTCAGTAAAAAAAGGTAGAACAAATATCCCAAGAGTTTTCTGGAGGTGACAAAGAGAGATAGCTGGCCTGCCATATACTATACATGGGCAACGACAATGGCTAAAGGCAGAAAGAAACATTGCAGAAATACTCCAACTAAAAAAAGCTGTCAAGTGTAAGCATCCATATATGTGTCCCTTGATGACTGGAATGAAATTCATCCGAGATGAGGTAGGTGAAAAAGAGGTTATATTATCACTGCTGTGGGAAATAAACAGCTAGAGTAAATATTTTTTTAATAATATGTTTTAATATTTTCTGGGTGAAGAATAAAATATCAAATAGAACATAAAAAATTCTTATGCAACAAAACTCCCCTGTTTCTCAGGTGAGGTTAAAAAATTTGAACTCCATGAGGAGTTATGGCTACTTGGCTTGTTGCTTCTATCAAACTGTATTGCATGGCCATGAGAGGAAAAGTATCTTAAAGTTGCCTGTGAGAGAGCCATGCATTAAAATCATTAATGTCTACCAAGATCCGAGTTTATACTCTACACTGTAGTAAAACGTAGTACAGGGTCACAAATCTACATTTTGTTCATAGGGTCCAACATATGAAGTCAATACAATACTATGAGAGCAATAATGGTTTAAATCAAGGTGTATTGGTTCAGCATATATTCCACTCGTTTGTACAGCTGATTATAATATA
>JAWWMP010000081.1:125113350-125143921 GCA_035047865.1 Dendrocincla tyrannina | reverse complement strand
ACAGCTGATTATAATATAGTCTGTCTTGCTTGAGCCAAACCTATAAAACACGTATACTAAGAAAGGTGTTATACTATAGCCTGGTATTCAATGCACTGATCTTGTTCTTACAGCTGTTCTTAAACAAGATTATTCAGACACACCGTGTCTCACTGTGCTTTTGCTCAATTTGCCCCACAGCCAGATTTTGTTCATGCCAGCCCTTCCAAATAGGTCCAGTACTATAGAAAAAATTAAAAATCATTTTCAGAAAAATAAAATCTATCATGGAAATACTTTTCCTTTATAACACAAAATTAGTTTTTGAAGAGTATGAAATATTGACATATATAATGATTTGCTATATGTCAGCTGCCCTGAGTGAAGTAAATTAAAATACAAACATTTTTTTTAAATTTTATTTCTCTAATATCCTTAAAATTGGGTTGCAAAATATTACCCCTATAGTTTAATGTTACCCCTAAAATGGGTAATAGTGTCCTTTTTCAACTTCTTTCAAGATAAATGAAGATTTAAACAAATGTTCTTTTGAATGACTTGAGTAGCATAGTTACATTATCCAATACCAGTAACAAATACTGTAGGCTTTCATCTTTCACTTCCTGTAATTTTATGTCAGAATAACTTAATAGAAGGACAAGCAAGATGTCTGGAGAGTGCTGCTTTTAAGGGTAAAGGCTTTACAGAAACATTAGTAAAACTAATGGCAGATGTTGCATTAGTTTAGCTCTGATAAGGTGCTGCCAAAGTTCCAGAAACGTTCACAGTGAGACTTTTGTGATAAAAATGGTTGTTCAAGTTCATCCTTATTAAAAAAGAAAAAAAATAAAAAAATCAGTGAGGAGATGAGGAATATACTTTAAAGGCAGATCCCATAACAAGCTGTAGGGCTGAGAAGGTCCTACCCACACACACACATTGCAAAATGCTACAGGCTGTCCCTTGGGAAATGAATAATTAAACTGAAAAACTTGTCTAAGTTCACGCCGTCAAGAGACAAAATTGTTAAATAACTATAACTTTTTCAGTTCTTCAGAAGAAAAGGGCAGGCAATACAACTCATTTTTCAGACTCATCGGCTGTTGATATCCAGATAGTTCATATTGTTTCGTATACAGTAAAAGACAGTATATAATTCAGTAGCAAATAAAACAGTCAGTATGGTAATTCAATTATTTCTCTGTCTATAATTAGTGGCCATTAGTGGTTACTATCAAAAAAAACCCCATAATTTGTCAAAAATCACTGCATCACAGTATCTGTGATACCACAATTATTTCCTATTCTAAAGACTGAGAAACATTACAATATCTCAGATATCATGATTTAGTAAATGTTTCCAGCAGCTGACTTTCTGATAGCAATCAGTATGATTCTTCCTTCTTCCTAAAAATGCTGTTAGAATCAACAATTTAAACCATATAACAAATTTGGGATAGCAAAACAAAGAAGTTTAATCTTTTACAGCTTGTAATGCAGAGCCAAAGAAGCTGCTGAATGTGGCACTTTGGGCCCAATCCCTTCTGAAAGCTCCCTGCTGAATCTGTGCAGCTGACTGACTTTGGGCTTTGACTACTCTTAGGAGTCATTGACCACAAGCTGCCAAAACTTTTTAAGGTTTTTTGGCCTGCCCCACCACTTCGCCCCCAATCTCAAAAAAAAGTCACTTCTATGAAACCTGACCAAGGTCTAGAAACAGATACTTAAAACAGTCTTCCAGAAAACTTATTCTATAGAATTTTTTTCATCAAGTGATCCACTTTCACTTTCATGTACATCTCAATGACAGAGAATGCAGAGATCTGCTCTTAGCGAATGACGCTCAAAAAAATCTAACAATTGCTTGAAAGGCATCAAAATAAGGCTGAAACAAAAAAGAACTTGAGATCTTTGTGAAATGCAGTTTCTGAATCAGCTAGTTATGCTTTGAAAGACAGGCATTAATCACTGGTAAAGGGTCTTTATAATCTCAGCAGTCCCTGTTGTAGAGAAGTGTTTCTCAACCTTTTTAAATTCAAGGGCCACTTAACCTTTCTGCTAAAATATCTGAGCATTGTTTTTTAGAGGGTTCCTAGAGTCCCATTCATTCATTCATTTATAACCAGATAAATTCTGTTCATTTATTATTTTCATTTGTCATTCCCTGTTTGCCAGTCTGTTTGGAATGTTAGTTTGTGGTTTGACTGCATTTTTTTCTTTTTTCTTTTTCTTTCTTTTTTTTTTTTTTAAATCTTTTGTAGGTCACCAATATACTAATATACTGAACATCAAAGGATCTAGAGAATATGAGAAATTTTCAATTAAGAAAGGAATTAATTTTGTTTAAATCAACTTTTGAATTTCAGGCAACAAATTAAAACATTTTGTAGAAAAAAAAATTAAATTTTCTATAAAAGACAATTTTCTGGTTTTGTTTTCCAAAAGGTTAAAAAATTTTTGCAAGTCTAACTGTATACTGCAGACAGAAAGAAGCTAATGTTTATTTGCTCATTTGTTTGTTTTGTTACAGTAGATTGTCCATAGATAATTTTATGTAGTTTAATTTCTAAGTGGATAAGTTAGCCAAGCTGGAGTTCTAGATAACTTCTAGTATTCTAAATTGCTTGTCTAAATCAATTCTATTACTTGTTTTCCAACTGTGTATGGGTCACTGTGTCACTGTGGACCTTCATGGGCTCCAGAAGGACAGCCTGCCTCACCATGGTCTTTACCACTGGCTAAAGGGGAATCTCTGCCTCAGTGCCTGGTGCACCTTCTCCTTCCTCACTAGCCTTGGTTTCTGCAGAGCTGTTTCTCTCACATATTCTCACTATTCTCTCACACATTCTGTTGGGCAGCAACTTTTCCCACTTCTTAAGTCTGCTATCCCAGAGGTGTTACTGTCATCATGGATGGGCTTGGCCCTGGCCAGCAGCGGGTCCATCTAGGAAATGGCTGGCGTTGGCTCTATTGTACATGTGGTCAGCTTCTGGTGTCTTCTCACAGAAGCCACTGCTGCTGCCCTTCCCCCTGCTACCAAAAGAAACACAAGCTTCAAAAATTGAGGGGAAAATATATCTGTGGCACATAAAACTGCCAACAACTTGGTAAGAGAATGAGAATGTCGAAGTAACACGAGTAAACACCAGCGTATTACAAACATACTGATGTATCACATCAGGACACAAGCAAGATTAGGGCCCCATTGAGTAAATTTCATAGACACATTGCTACTCTAACAGGATGTTCTAACCCAATGCAACAGAAAAATATTTTGCTTGGAGTGCTATTGCCATAATTTTGCTCAGGAACCATGGGGATTTCCAAATATTTTGGCAAGTTCATAAAGCTACTGTTTGAGAGAGTGGGAAAGAGTATATGTTCCATGATCGTGGCAGTGTTCTCAGAGAAGGCAAGTGATGCTGGATCCCTTCCTGTTCGCAGATAACAAGAACGCCCTATGCTAGGTGAAAAACCTATTCTCTCAGACAACTGGCACATCTCATACGGTAAGCACTTCCTCCCGAAAGAGGATGGCATACTCAGACCAATTTGGAGGCCATTCTGTTGCTCAAAGTTCCCTTGTTGTGTGGGACCTTATCAGCTGATTTAGGCAAAAATGTTAACAAGGTGTATGTCAACACTTGAACAGTAAAGGTGATGCTGAGCATCAAGCCCATGTGGTCATCCTGTATAGTTTGCAAGGATGAACATAACCATGAAATCTATGACAGATGTTGGGATTAAGAAAGTCTCTTAAGGTCTCTACACCCACATTTACCTTTTAGCACATAGTGGTCACTGTCATGTCTACATCTATTGCAGATGATCCCATTGCCAGAGAAATTCGGTTCCACTGGTAATGGTAGACTGACAAGTTCATCCCCAAAATAGTTCCTGGTCTGTGTCCAGCTCACCAAAACTCCTGACCCTAAAGTGTGAGTTTCAACAATCTCTTTGTGCAGTAAAATAATTAGAGGAGAGGATTAGATTGGTTCTAAACAATAATTAAAATATCAAGTATAGGAATGATCATGGGGATTTCAGGGAATCACTGTAGTATCAAAGAACTGTATCAAACATTAAATTGAGGCACTGCTTCACACTTCCCCAGAATCAGAAAGAGAGACTGTAAAGTGTTCTGTTTCACAAGTCCCATGGGAAAATTAACTGCAGGGTGAAATGGTCTGTTCAAAGCAATTATTTTGCACTTAATCCCTAGAAATCATTTGGAGACTCAGAATAATGACTACCAAGCCCTTTGGCATGTCGCCACAATCCATGAAAATATAGCATAACTCTGGAGAAGTAGTATCTCCCCCTCATTATGCAACTTCAGAATTGTTAAATACTTTTGAAAGCCCATTTGCAGAGCACAAACCATTTACAGAAGGGGCGTTCCAGACACAAAAATTCAGTTTGCAGATGTGAAAAGAAATGACACCTCTATGTGTCAGATGTCTGTGTTTCATATTTATATCTGCAAAGAAAAGGAAATTCTTCTGACAGGGTTTCCTGAAAAATAGCAGGTATATTATTACATAACTGATATCCAAGCCCAAGTTTGGGTGGGTAATTGAAGGATTGCTTATCCTAGAGATTATTATATTCAGATGGTTCAATGCAACTCACTTTACAACCAGTTTTAATCCCAATGTCAATTTGTCAAATAATTTAAAATGGGGTTGGTATGGGATTTCTCTCCTTAGTGTCTTGCAGAAAAAGGTCAGTCTTAAAAATAGTTTAGGACTGAGTGATACAAGTTCAAACAACATCCAGTGAAAGCCAATGAAGAATTAAATATTCTGGAACTGATCCCTATCTTGTTAATTCACTGTGTATTTTTATATATTGATTTAAATTGAGAAGTCAAAACAGTGAAAGTGTATTTTAAATATAAAACAGGAGTAAAGTTATTTAAAGTAAGAACAAGAGGGAAATATAGTTAATAAAAAATCCTTAGCGTTCATCTCAGTTCTTTAATCCACTGATTACTTTCCAGACAGATCTCATATGCTTTTAGATAAACATTTCATAAAAACACATAGTTTTTTACTGAGTATGATGAAAACTTCAGCCCCCAAATAAAAATTGTTGATGAATGTCAAAAATAGACATTTACTATTAAATATGATTTTTTAAATGCTGTTGAAAAAAAAAAGAAAAAGAGAAATTTTATTACCATGCTCCAATAAAATCAGACTCTAGCTAATCACTAAAACTGACTATAATTTACTAAATGAAAAATCAGTGTCTTAAGATAAAACATGACAAAGACTGAAACAATTCATCTGGAGTGTGTTGGATGCAATATTAATAATAAAATTGCTTTTGGAGTCATAAAATATTTGAGTATGCAGTGAGAAATTTTGGTTGTGTTGGGTTGAATTTGTGAAATTAAAATACCAATGTCATTGACTCTAGAGGAGCTGCTAATTTGGCTTCCAGGAAAGACTATACATTACATTTGAAGCTTATGGCCTATATTTACGTTAAGTGAAAGGTGTCAATTAACGCTGTAGCGATGAAGGTACTCTTCTAGTAACATTAAAAGATTAAGTTTTCTTAATGTTTTTATTTTTCTTCATCTGATTATGTAAAGGCAAGTCCCACTGCCTAAAATGTACCTCATTAGCACGCTTCCATTTGTTTTCTGCTAAATCTGCCACTAAGGCTAGGAGTCGTTATCAATAACTTGCAAGCTATGGACATTTTTGACCCTTGCCTCCTAGATAACTGCAGTCTGTTTCAGACTATTTTGCACAATGACCTTCATTAAAAGCAAATAAAATAATGTTAAACTTTGGAGAGTCACATTACTTTTGTTTTCACACACCATCACCTTATTTGTTTTGTTTACACAATCAGAACGATACCTGACTGTTCATTTTGTGGGGGAGACATTACAGCTGTTCACCAGAGCTCCCTCTTGCATGTCATGAGTGACATGTCTGCAGGCTCCATAAGTTAGTAAATACAGGTTTAGCGGCTCCAACATCCCAGGCAATGTGTGTGGAGCACAGACAATGAATCATAATGAAATGCTGGCCTGCTCAGTGCAGCAAAGGCAGTAAAGATTATCTTTCTTGAGAGGCCCAAAGCTGAACTGTAGCTGTCTGGAGGGGGTAATGTCAAAAACATAGGTGTCTCCTTAAGGACTTGGATGAAACTGAAAGAGGTTTTTCAAGATCTGAAATTTGGACACGTTACTCATGTGGCAGTTTGATGATTAACTCTTGTGTACAACACTTGAGACTGTGCACTCTATTACATTCTATCAATTCATTTCTTATGGGAAAAGAGATTTAAATAGAAAACTTTGTATAAGAAAATACATTCAAGTGGAGTGCGAACTGACTTTATGTGCCTATGAAACAATTTGGTTGTAATTCTGAGATCTGATTGTCTCTTTATGAAAAACAGCTTATTTGAACAGAGGTTGACTTAAGGGTGTCTTTTATACCTGTCAAATTATGAAATCCACTAGTTTCACATTAAACATGAACTAGTTGGAAAGTCCTGATCATCCATTCAAGCTGCCATTGTTAAAGAATGAATTTATTACATTCTTGCTAACTAGTTTGTGTATCATCATCCCCCCTTTTTTTTTTCTTTCCTTTTTCCATTTTTTGCCTGTTTTTGTTTTCCTTGGGGTTTATTATCTATGTTAAAGGAAAACCAGAAAGCATTCAGTCAGTTCACATGGCAAGTATTACTGATAACTTGTTTCAAAGGCATGATATATTCCACAATAGTCCTGTGTTGCACCACATATAAAATAGCTCTATTATGAAGTGTGAAGAGGGAGGATTTGAGCAGAATTTTAAATACAGAACATTATTTTGTCTATTTCAGCATTTGCTGAAGCAAACCTACTGCAGTTTGGTCTACACAGGGTGAAGTTGGGAATGGTGTTATATCCTGATGTCCCTGTGAAAGTTAAATAAATTTCTTTTTTTCCTAGAGCTTTCGTGTCACACCATATCTATAACCACACACATACAACTTACTTTAATATAAATGCTGTTAATATTTCATAAGCCTAACATAGAGTTACAAGTTAAAATGTCAAAGTAATGCTCCAAAAGAAGTAGGAGACTGAATATGTAGATATATACAAAGGAAAACCAGTACTTTTCTGAGGTCATGAAGATTTCTATCAGGCAAGTAGACTTGAAAAGTAAATTTCAGGGTTATTCACCCAGAAATCAGTCATTGCCATAGTACAGGCTCCCTTAGAGACACTGTTCACTTAGGGACGTTTATCTTCCCAAAATTTTCCCAGCCCCTTTCAATGTTAAAATGCTCTATTATTTATCAAGTATGGGAAGAATGGTCATATGGAGCATAGATATCAAGCAAGGCCTATCAATAATATTTATTTCCTTCTAAGCATACAGTGTTCATTTGGGGTGCACAATTAGAAGACCAATCATCAATCCACATGTCAGGGGACAGTTCACCTCTTTCTTGCCTTTGTTGTTCTCCTGTCCTGTATTTTTGTTTAGATCAGATCATGTCTACAGTGATCACCCAGTGGGTGATTACTTTATAAGAATCTCAGTGTTATGGGAAGTAAAATGCAGCACACAGTAGGAACAAGACCATTAATCAATTTTATTTAATCTTCACTTTATTTTATGTTCTCCTTCAAAATTCCAGTGCAAGGTGTAGCTAAAAAGCATAAAAAGGTGTATTGCCTTTTAAGCAAATTGTGATCTGTTTCCCTAAGCATTAAAATCTTTCTAGAAAATGTCTTTTTCAGTAGTGATCCATTGAGAGAGACCTATATCTAATGTGATGGTTTCAGGTTATGCCAAGAATATTATTGTTGCTTTAAACAGGAAAAGAAGGCTGTTGTGTTCCCTCCTAGGAATTTTACAGACAATATATTTTAAACAATATAATCCAACTTTCTAGCAAGTCTGTAGACTACTCAAATAATTTAAAAAAAAAAGGTGCAGTGATTAGTCTAAATTTCTAATTATTCATATAGTTTTGCAATTGGAAGCTAAACATCAAGGCTGAATCTTTGGTTAGTTAAAACAATATGTTACAGGGCTGGCTCTACAGCCTATTTCTACAAAGAAATAGGCTAGCTGATGTCAGAAATGAAGGTGATACAGAACTTCACATGGTGACTAAATAGATGATTTCCAGTTTTCTGTTCATCTCATGCTTTGATGTATCTTCTTTCTTTAAAACAGAGAGCATTAAAAAGAGCAAAGATGATGTCTTTATTCCACTAATATTAATTCATTTTGCCATTGATTTCAATAACTTTGAAAAAATACCTTCTCAGTGATTACCAGATTGGAATGCTCTTTCCTACTCTCTCAATCTAACTTTTTTTTACTGGACTAATATGGTAAAACTTTCAAACCTCTGAAGATGTCTTAGTTTAAAGACAAATACTGGTGTGGGGACTGCAACAAATGGATAACTTTCCCTTTTTTAAAAACCTTTCCCTCTTTCACCAATCCAGAGAAACAAAATGCAAGGAGATATAAGTGAAAAAAATAACAGTTTACTGACAAGAAATATAGCAGCAACAGCAACAACACAAACAGAATTGTTCAAACCAACAACAGACAGATATTGCCTCTAGTTTCCCCCTGCACTTCCCACCAAAATTCCAGGGACAAAAGCAAAATTCGAAGAAATCATTTGTCCACGAATTTACTATTAAACTGCTCAGTTCAGGTCACCCATCTCAGTCCAGGTACCGTTCTGCTTGGCTGCAAACTCGCAGGCTGTTGCTGGAGAAGGAGCATCTTGCAGTTTACTGGGGCTCGTTCCCATATGGCTTCCTCCCATACTGGTGTGTCTCGGCTCTGCTCCGACTCGGCTCCTCTTGGTTCCTGTGGAAGTGGCTCAGTGTGCACCTGATGGCAGCTGGCCAAAGGGGGTTGACGATTGCACAAGCCTTGGAGCAGCCTACAGCCCCTGCAGTTGGTGGGTCCAGGCACAGATGTGGCTCCCGGGGATAGCTCTGACCTTCCCATGAACCTGGCAGCAGTCAGAGCTCCTTGATTTCGGTAACAGTTACGATTTTTCCCAACTCCCAAGAAGGCAGAGTGGCGGCTGCTACCTCTCTGTGCCCATCCAACCAAAAAATGTGGTCAAAGACGGTGAGAGTTCTGATTTCTTTCTGGTGGCATCTTCCTCTTTCCCCTCTCCCCCCCACTCCCTGGCTCTGATGAAGGTGGGATGGTTCATTCTTAAAGAAACAGTTTCTCTGAAACCATGTTAAAAAAATGGAATAAAATACAAAATCTACTTTAACTGTGACAAAAAGTAACTGAGATTTGCAGCCTATCTCAGTGTGGACAGAATTTTGCTAGCCTGGTTTCCCTCAAATCTGGATCTTACGGTGTGTGATTTATAAAAATATCATATTTTAAAAATTGTCTGTTTTAAAAAATTTAAACCAAAAAAACAGATCTGTCCTAAAGATCTCCTAGAGGTGAACTGAGATGACTCAAAAGAAGATCTGGATGACTTGTAGCAACCCAACATACTAATAGGTTATAGGGTATTTGACCTCTGAATTTCTCTGCTGGCATACTGAATTCATAATCACTCTTCCCTGGACTTGGAAGTGGAACTTCCTTTTTCTAAGTGTTGTGGGCTGATGATAACCACAGATGCAGCAGAAGTGACAAGGTTACAAGAAATAAAATGGGCTTCAGCATGTTAAGATCCAGCTTTAAAATGCCACTTAAAAGGGACCAAATCATGAATATATGTTCTCTACATTTTAAATATTTTTACTTTAAAAAGGATTTTATATATGAAATTACCATACAGAAATATTTAGATTCCTTGGGGGAAAATCTAATGTACACATATAAATAAATTATTAAGGCAGATGTTGTAACTGGTTTCTAAGAAATATTAAACTTTTTATTTTATTTTTTAAATATTTTGAACCCTTCTGAAACTTAAATTCATAACAGAGGGCTTCTTAGATTCCTTAATGATTGTGCATTTAGGTTTAATTAGTAGAAGAAAATTCTTGCATAATATCCAAAAGTTATCTGATATTTCCATAGTGTATTTGGAAAATTGTAGCTGTTTCCATTATTACCTTTTAAAATACACTTTTTGGCATCTAGTCCTCTGTATGCTGTCAAAGAGCTATATTTTCTAGAGAGTTAAAAATCAATAAATCTAATTAAGAACTTGAAGTTTCTTGAATTCTCATCAAAGCTACTTCCTGTACAATAAACAACAAAAAATAAGTAATACCAAGTTGAAATAAGAGATTTAAAATTAAAAAAAAATCTATTGAACTAAAAAATTATACGTTTTTCAAGTTGTCAAAGAATGGTGACAAAAGAGTCTTTCAGATTTGAGATGTATTCATACCATGAAAATGTTTTGTAAGTTTGTTAACGAAGAAACTTTTGACCTTTACATACACACTGAACAAGAAACAGTATAAATTGAGAGTAGTATGTAATTTAGCTTAACATTTATAAAGTCATTGAGTCCAGTCCAGATGGGGATAAAAAGAAGAATGTTTTCATTCGTCCTCTAGGCAATCATTTGTTTCCCTCCATCAAGAGACAGCTAAAATATACCAGCACAGTTCCAGGGCAGAATACTACATTGCAAATCCCTATTTAGCCTTAACATCTAAACCATTACAAATGCATTCTTCTTAGGATCTCATGTGATGACATTATGAAGTCTAGTTATGAAGGTGTAAGTCCCCAAGAACTTAGAAAGCATAGAGACCACAGTACAAACTGCTTCTAATTCCAAGATGCTGTACTTAGGAGAGGTGGATAAATGTAAGATCAGAAATAGCGGCTGCGATTTCCTGGATCCTCTTGCTTCATGTAATTTCTTATGTTATTCAAAAAGCAGACTGAGGATTTATCATTAAAGCCATGAGTTCAGAGTCACTGTCTGCTAGTAAGACCTATGTTTTCATGTTCTTGTTTTCAGCGAAAATATTTACCACCATGTCCACCCATTTTCAGTGTTTATAAAGGTGGTATAAGCAAGGCACACAAGTTTCTGAGGACGAAGTGGTTCACCCAGTCCTCATTCACACTAAATCTTGCAAGGAATTAAAGCTGCCAAGCTTCTATAATTACAGGTCCAAATGTTTGTGCATCTGGGCTCTTGCACATGTGTAGGAGTGCACCAGCTGTTCCCTTCCTCTGCATAATTTTCTCCTTTCCATTTTACCTTGTGAAGTAAAGTTTCCTAAGGCAGCTGATAACAAAATTTGGATCAGAACCAGATGAACTTTATCACCTACCTCAGAACCGATTCTCTCAAATACATGAAGAGCTATGCCAAGAAGTGTAATAACTAAGATTTCTCCTTTGATCCTTCTGATCACTTAGTAAGGCAGTAAGTAAGCAAGAACATGTGAAGAGTGAGCTAGAAATCACATTCAATATGGAGTGGACTACATTGTTGTTATGAGCTTAGGGGATGATTGAAGAAGAGACAGGAGCACAGTCAAAAGCATCTGACACAGCCAAGTACAGCAGGATCAAAGCTGTTAAGCTGGAGAAGATAATGATAGATACTGAGAGAGTCATGAAGGGAAAGAAGAAGACAGGAAGCCATGTGGATACATTACACTTGATAATAATCGCTCCTAGAGAAATGTTGTTTGGTGAAGGCTAAGAAACAGGGCAAAGAGCAAATAAAACAGTATTATGAACCTTGCGTTGTGTTCATCTGCTCCATTGAGGCCTCAAGATGCTGCAGTGACCCACCGCTACCTGAATGTTTGGAATAATTACATTTTTAATTACCCTTCCACCAAACACTTCAAGGAACTCTGAGTTTGGTGAGGGTTTTGGGGTTTTTTTTGGTTGTTGTTGCTGGGTTTTTTGTTTGTTTGTTTGGGTTTTGTTTGTTTGTTTGTTTGTTTTTTCCCTTGGAATTACTTGAGAATTAATTCTCTTTTTCAATAGTAACTAATTATTAAGGGGGAGTACATGTAGGAGAAATCCCAGTAGTCCCATAAGAGACCAACATGTATCTGTCACAGCTGCCAGTGCACCAAGAAGCTCTGCAGATGTTTGCCAGGCTCCTGGGTTTCATCTGAAACTGCAGCAGGTCAGTGCTGGGACAGCACAGTCAAGAGAAGAGCTGTGCAAAGAGCCCTGAAAAGAGGGGCTATGAGGAACCTCATCTGGGGCTCGCCAGGCACTCTCAGCCCTTTGACTCAAGAGTCCATTCCAGCTGAGTCCCTGCCCCAACTGCTCCCCTGAGCCATCGTCCAGGAGTGCCTTTGTCCAGTTCTGGCTCTCTTGGCCCTGACCTGACCCTGCTGACTTCTTTTGCTGCCTTCTCCTCAGACGTGGCTGGTCACACCAAATTGCATCTAGGGATGCCTAGGCTCTCACTTGACTCTGATTACACTCACTGGATCTTGTCTATTCTCCTGGTTTAAGCTCAGCAGGACAGCACTTAACGGTGGTGAGAGGGCACTGTCTTGTCAGCTTGGTGTCACCCGCAGTTCCTGGCTCCCTTCCCTCAGTGGAGTAGTCCACCCTTTCCACTTCCTGAGGTGATCAGTCAGCTTGATGAAAACATGCACATGTGGTCCCAGAAAATCAGCAATAGCCAGAGAATTAATGCAGACATATAAATGCATTAATGTGGTATATGGGCTCTGCTTTTTTGATGGCGCATGATGATTTTTTCTGATATAGTGAAGGTATAATTTAGATGCAGTTTTGATCACAATGCAATTAAAATACTCAGGATGTCATAATGTAGATTCAAGATACTATATTACGTATAACATAAATTTAGGACATATATGGAATGCTTACAGATGTTAAGTATGTTATTACATAATAGTAATAGCAACAATAATAACAAACAACAATAACATAATGCTAACATATTAATAACATTTATAGAGCATTCTGCAGACAAGCTAACTAGAAAAAGTTTTGCTTGGCATTAGAAAAAAAAAAAAACAAACAAGAAGGAATGACTCTGTGCCATACCTGTGATGTAAGATGCAGGATAAACAGTGGATCTCTTAAGGTGACAATGAAGATGTGGCAAGAACAGCAATATATTAAGAGGTTTGCGCAAGAGACTTGCTAACAAACTGGAGCTGGTAATGAAATTAATTGGTAATAAAGCCTAGCAGTTATATCAATCTTTAAAAAGCTCTGCATGATTAAGCTTCGAGCCCCCAAGTAAAGGTCTTATTTCAACAGTTTAAAGAGAAAGCAAAGCAAAACCCCCAAAGGGACAGAGTCACTAAAACACTTACAAACTTAGAGGGATAAAGTCAGGGTCTGCATGACTTTCAGGTTTCTGCTTTCCAGAAGAAATTTGTATACCAATTTTTCACTTTGTGTTTATCATAGAGAGTTTTTATTACTTTAGTTAGGAATCAGCCTAGAAGTAATCAAATGAGAGGAATATTTTTAGATATTTGTCTCTTACAGGGTATCTCTTTTCTCCTAGGCAAGCCTGTTGAGTTTACTGTTTATGAAAAACCAAGTATGAAGAGGAAAGCTCTCTAATATGTTCCCAGTGTCATTGAATCTGGACTTCTATTGGACTAAGTGGAGAACAGAAAGACTCAATATAATGATACCTGCCACACAATGACTCTACAAATTTTTCAGGGAGATTTTCACTTTTGCTCCAGAGGGACTCAACCGATAACCTAGAGCAAGTCCAAAACAAAAATGACTTTACAAAACAAAGCTGATTAGTCCAATTGCATTGGGAAATGACCTGGTAGCTTATGTAAAACTTTGGGCATGGGGACCCTGTGCCCTATACTGCTGCTACTAAGCAAGAAGCCATAGTCTCTTCTAGAAGAAACTTCTGAGTGTTTTTAGATGAGAGAACTTTCATTCTACCATAACTAGAGCAGAAAGTGGCAAAGCAGTAACTATGAAAGATTCATAGCAGTAAAATAACAGTGCTCAGATCCTTAGTTTCCTAGAAAAGGAAGCGAAATCATAGAGCGCTTTTTTTTCCCCTGTAACTTCTCCCCAGATATATTTCTTGTCTCTTCTCCAAAAAGCCTCCCTGTTCCATCAGCATTGACTACTTCTTATTACACCTTAATAATAAATATTCTTAAATCCAAATTGTGTTTTTGAGTAAGTAGTTTGAAAAAGGTGCTACATTTCAACACACAGTCACTGCATTTTATGAAAAATATTGGCATAGAATACTTTCCAGTCTTAACAAATAGATATTTCCATCTTTCAAATATTTTAATCTTTTCTCATATAAACATGCATGTATTTGCCTGTTACCTTCTCATATTTATCCATCACTCCCAGCCTTTCGTATCTGTCCATTTCAGTAGCATTGCAATCCTGTTTTGGTCAAGATGCGTCTGAATTTCCTTTTTGTCTATTATTATGCTTGAGCTAGCTTGTCAGGTAAAACCTATATTTTCTACATGTTTCTATGTGTTTCCTACAACTGGTAGGAACTGTTAAGAGATGAATATGTAAACATCTGCATTTATTTGCAAAATAAATTATGAAACAGTACAACACAATCTACTCTGCTCTTAGTTGAGTAACTATTTAAGCATACTACAGTGAGTGTCCATCCTCCCATGTGTTCCTACTTCTTTTACTACTCCTCGTCTGAATTTAGGTTCCCATCAATTCCAAAAGAGAATTACGTTTTTCTTTGTCCTGCTTTCACACACTCGCTAGGGATGACTTAAACTTTGAATCAAAATGAAGGAATTAATAGCCCACAGTATCACTGCACAGCAGGAAACGATAAATAACATAAGCAGTTGAAATTGTAGACAAAAATGTAAGTAGGCAGAATGTAATTACTCAGGAAAACTGAGAAGTGTCCAGGACACTGCAGTCAATAGGAAAACTACTGGAAACCTTACATATAATATAAGACTTAGGAGTAATTATACTTCATATTCCTATAATATTTCCATCTTCAAAACACAGCCAATCAACCAGTCATTACTAATTTTTCATAACTGTTCGATACAATGACCTACCAATCTGATCTGTACTATCACTTAAAAGACCCAATTTTCTCCCCATCACTGTCCTCAAAAATTGGTTTTAGGCTGAAACAAGCAAAGGAAAATCTTTGCCACGAGGCTTACTAGATTTTGCTTCTTGTAAATTAGAGTTCCTCTCTTTCAGAAGTCTGAAATTTTGGACACAAATAATGTGCTACACTATAAAAAAAAAATCTTCAGACAAGCTTATAAAAAAAAAAAATACCTCAAAAACTATTTCTTTCAAAATTATAACATAGAATGTTTCATTTAGACCTGAAATTCCATCTTAGAGGCCCTGTTCCGAAGTTCCTGGTTCAGTCTTTTTTTCTCCAGAATTTCTGAAATGTAGGAAAGGAAAAATTTTGGTTGTTCCTGTTGACAGCACAGGCCAGATGTCAAAAAATAAAATAAAATAAAAAAAAATCACTGCTGCTGTTAGCAACTGTGCTGAAACACAGCTCCGGTTCAACTCCTTGCAGCAGCTGGCTCTGACTACAGGGTAGTGCTTGGGCACAAGGGATTCTCTATCAGTTCTTTTATCTCCAGATTTCCTCACCAGCAGATGTAGCTGGCTTATCCTGGATTCAGAGGACCAATCGTGATTCAGCTTGCAGGAAGTGTGAGCAATCAGGGACAATGCTCATGAGCACGCTTGGAGGCTAAAATTAAAATAAAAATGCTCAGACTTGCAAGGAATCAGAAAGTTTCTAGGTCCATACTGAGAAAGTTGGAAAGGTATCTTTCTGGGTCCAGCCCTGGGCACAGAGAGGATTTGCTGTGCTGGACCCATAAATCTACTGGGTTACTCAGAGCTGGATGCCCTTGAGCCCTGTCTCAGGGTTTTCCTTCTGCAGAAAAGCTGGACTGTACATCTGAAGATTTCTGAGAGACTGTCATTCTCTGACAGTGAATTTGAATTGGGAAAATTCTGACCAACTCTAATTTTACCTGAAATCCTTTTGGTTCTATCAATACTTAAATCACAATATCACAATGCCAGAATCTTTATGTTATGCCTCATTTTAAGACTTTAGACTACATGCTGAAGCAGACACTATTTAAGGAGCAGTTTGTAAAATGTATTATGCATGTATGCATCTTTCTCAGCTGTACAAATTGATCTCTAGAGTTTGCCATAAAATGCTCAAATGTAAAGAGCTAAAAACATGAAAGACTAGATGAAGAATAAGTAGTATGCTTCATTAATATAATGAGATAGTGAAGGAATAACATTAGTTTGTATTAGTTGGCTAATATTTGTATAGTTCTTTGAATATATAACATGCTCCATATAAGCATTAAATTATTATTAATATTAGGTTGTCAAATCTCTCTGTGTTGTACTGCTCTTTCTTGCTGAGTACTATGGAAATGAATGCACGCCTAAGAGGATGAGAACTAGATAAATCAAATCAAATCAAATCAAATCAAGACTACACCTTAACGAGTATTGCTGAATCTATTTTACAGATGGCAGTAATGCTTGTGCACCTGCTGCTGTAATATTCATTCGAATACTTCCTTCTGACTCCAAATATTATTTTATTCTTTTGTAGTATGAATGGACCAACACTGAGGCTATTACATTTTTATACTGATGCTATGGTACTACACTGGTGACATGTCTATTTGCACGCAATTTTGCATTCTTTAGCAACAACTTATTATTCCAAGTGCTGGTTTTGTTGGGAGTCATGAGATCATTCTACCAGTGAGTTTAGAGAGAATACTTAAATTTTGTGCTGATGTCCTGATTACATAGACTCTGATTTGCCTGCTTCATATAAGCATCAGATGAAAATTATGAGTCTGCCCTTTTAAGACAGCTCACAGTACTTACATATGCTGATCACTAAGTTAAATTTTATGTTGTATACAAAGTTTATATGAATATATCTGACATGCATATCAGTGCAATGCTGATAATGCAGTATAATTACATTTGCAAGGTAACTTAAGCTTTGCAGAATCAAGCGAAGTTCCTTTCATAAAGCACCTGGCTAATCTAAAAACCAGAAGTGATGTTCATTTTAAGGTGGGCTATTATTTTAGTGCAGATAAATACACAAAAGAGAAAATCAGAGAGACAAAGCATGGCAACAGATACAGAGAAGTTGAGGGGGGGGGGGAGGGAAGACAGAAAACAGCAAAAAAAAACCAAACAAAAAAAACAAAAAACAAACCAAAACAACTCATTTGAAAGATCTGGGAGAGAACTCGTGTGAAAGAATTTTGATGTTCATGTTGACAATTTCATAGTGCTTGATTTCCTCAAGTACAGTGTAAAGCAGTGTTTCTCAGGCCTTATATAAGATGAATGAAAGTAACCTGGCTTCATCATTATCTTATCCTCCTAACCAAATTAACTCACAGGGTCACAGATTTTGACTAGTAATTCAGTTTGAAATAACTGTATATCCTTGCCCCTTTGAATTGTGACTTCTTCATACAGAGTTAGAGTGCTGCAGTCATTTATTCTCTGTTTGGTATCACTGTATATTATCAAAGTGGAAGGTGATGTTTATCTGAATGTACTTCTGAAAAAACTTGATTTTGTTGCATTCCCACTAATGTGTCACATAGTAGCTAAGAAAGAAGTGTAACATAGTCATTATTGTTAAGCAGAAACCCTTATCAATAATATTTAGGGCTGCAGTGCAACAGAAAAACCGGAAGGAGTCCATCTGCTAAGGAAGAAACACCCTTAAACAGAAAGTGATCTCCACTCACTTCCTACCAGTGACTGACAGGATTGACACTTTTGCTCATAACATCTGAATGAAATGTTAGCAGTTCCTCAGCAACTAATGCCATGGAAATGGATTCACATGCCCTGTAGGTATGAACCTACAGCCCAGGATTAATCTGGTTACTTTTATGAAGCATAGACTTCTGTAAATAAGCCAACTTTTTAAATTAATTTGGAGTTTCTGATAAGTATCAGACTAATGCATTGGAAGATTATTTTTTTAACCTTCTGTTAACGCTGCTTTGAGCTTGCTTAGGCAGGAGCAGCATCCAGGGACATATATTCATTGCTCATGCCCTTGAAGTCTTTAGCCTGCCTGACAGCTTGCCAAGGACTGGCAGAAAGCATTGCTCTGGGTAATGGCTGCTGTTATGCACTGGCCTCACTATAGTCTGACTTGGAAGAACTACTCTGTAATTCACACAAATAAGAATTTTTTTGTTGAGGCCAATGTACTCAGAGAAACATGCACTCTACTCCTGCCACTCATAAACTAATTTGTACATATCATGTGTCATAATAGTATTTTGTACAAATTTCTTGAATTATTTTGTAGTCCCTGTTGCTTTTCTGAGGCTATTTTATAGCAGCAGAATCCAAATTCTTTGCCCTCATTTCTAGATATCTTGAACTATATGGCTCCATATTTGTATGCTTTGATCACTGAAGTATCAGTGAACCTTAAATGTTGAAAATGGAGTTCATTTGCAGCTGGATCTACAAATTAGTTTTCCATTCAGCTTTAAAACAGGTCGGATTCATGTCAAAGTAAACTCCATTATAAAACTAGACTGAAATGCCCAAACCTTCCTCTCCAATGGTTAGAAGAAACCAAGTCAATTGATTTGTGCACGCTCAGCACCTTATTTTTAAACAGTTAAATTAAGGAAAAGTTGATCTCTCCCTCAGTCTCTATCTGAGTACCTGGTGTACAAAAAAAAAAAAGGAAAAAAAAATATCTTGACCTCAACCTGCTCCCACTTACCAAATCTAAGAATCATTCTTGTGATCAACATTATCGTCTCTGGGCTCAGAGACTAAGAGCTGGCCTCAGATGACCTACTAGAAAAAGTTGAGTAATGGTGCATACACTTTCTATTTATTGAAAGGAAAGAATATTAGCAGTTGGTACTAATACTCTATTTAGGAGTACTGCAGTTGAGAGAATGTTGTAATGAGATTGGCTTTTTACATGAGAAATTGGTACTACTTTCCTAAAATGCACCAATGGTCTCCAAGTCATATTTGTGCTTCAGAGATAAGCCAAATGCCATTATTCTGTCCTGCAGCAGTCTGTATTTTTAGAAAAGATGAAATAACCAACACTTGCATTTTTTACATCTGTGATATGAACCAATAACCCCATGAAATTGGATGAGCACTAACCTTCTGTGAAAAACGATTAGCCCTATGTTCTAAGATAAAAATAATAAAATAAGAAAAGTTTTTGAAGGGCAAGAAATACTCCTCCTGAACTGAGAATTACATTTCTTTGTGGAATTATTGAGAAGACTTTTTCCAGAAAAGTATGGAGCAGCAAGTAACACTATTTATTAAGATTTAATGAAATGAATGGAAAAGCTTCACAATAGGATACATTTCTCAAAAACAATGCGTTAGCTGGGACTTCTGTTCATGCTTTTCATCTTGATCTTCAAAAATGGTGTGAATGCATTCAAGGCAGAATATGCCAGTGCTGCTATCAGGGAGACATTAAGCATGAAAGAACTTGTATTGAGCTTGATGTTTTAGCAGGCATAAACATTAGTTCATTTCAAGTCTTGCTGAATCCCACATAAAACCCTTGCATTTAAAACGTTTTAAATTATAGTCCAGGCATAACTAATTTTCATTTTTTAACCTAACGAATAATATTTGCTACAGACTACATTTGAATTTTCTAAGTAAAAACTTGAAACATATCCTTAAATCACATTTATATTTATGTTTCTTTTCAATACTTTTTATTTTTAATAGCACAGTTTCCTGATTTTGTTTTGTGTAATTCAAGAAAGGAAAAAAGAAAAACTTCAATGTCTTGGTTCAACTAATTTAGTTAGACTTAAAAGCACTTGCTTAAAGAAACTAAAGAACATGATTGCAGGTAAAATTATTAGAAAGAAACAAAGTAACATTTTCAAAAACAGCTATGTGGTTTTGAAACTGAAATTCTATTTCAGAAATGATACAGAAATTTGGATATTTTTTACCTTTCATTGAATGTCAACAGAATTCTAGCAATTAAGGTCTTACACCCCTTTTGATAGATTTACGCATGCTTTAGGAGAAAGAATAAATTACAGGAAAAGGAATACTGATTCATCTATTTTTCATAAAGTATTTGTTAGATTGACTATCCGAAAAATAAAGGTTTTTGAGGAACTTACAGGTTATTAATATTTTGAAAAATATATAAAAGATGAGGTGAGAAGAAATTGTAGCCAACTATCATATAAATTGCAGAAAATTCAAATCTTAGAAGTAGAAATGATGTGTTAAGCTGAAAAAAAAGACTGGAAGTATCTCTGAATATCCATAGCACTACATCTGTCCCTTCCAACTCAGCATATTTTAGGATTCTGTGATATTGAAAAAGCAACCCTGACAGCCTCGGGTAAGTATCAAACTTTCCTAGGAGTTCTCGCAGTGACAGGTGCCTCTGTATCCCTTAGCAGACACAAGGCAGATGGACCTTGGGTAGAGTCACCAAGCATTTCCCCATCCCTCATTTCCCTCTGTGAGGGAAGCATGGCTCTTGTTTTGGGACAAGGTCAAACAGCCTGATAGAATTCAGCTCATCCAAATCTTTATGGCTGTGTGTGTATGCATCTGTTCCAAATCCAAGACATTTCAGAATTCAGTTATCTCGCTCTTTCCTTCAAATGCACTGAATTCTTATCTCTAACGGAATGTTTTCCTGATAAGTAAATTTGTTTTTCTCATATATCGAATATTACTGGTACCATGACCCTGAAGAGAGTATTTGGAAACACCAATAAGATTAAATGCTAATTACAGAGGCGAGAAAATAGGAACTAAAAAACCCCAAACCTAAAACAAAGCAAAGCAAAAAAAAAGGAGGCTGCTATCTGTATATAAAACATAAAATTTTCTGAGGATGGCAAAATGGGAGTGCTTTGATAAAAAGCCATCCATTAGGAACTTATTGAGATGTTTCCAAATAAGATTCTGTTTGCCCTTGAGTTTCAATTCTCTTGGGCTAGAAATAAGATAGTGAATCAGTTCATGTGCTCCGGACTGAAGGAGATAATGTTTTCACAGAGGGGATACAGATATAGGGAATAGGATAAAGTTCTTACACCTCTACACAGGTTTCATCTTTACATTGAGTCCAATGATTTTATTTTATGGCTGGTATCTTTTTATTCTCAAATTAAGTCAGATATTTAACCCTGTATAACTTTAAACAGTGAATCTCTAAATGACCTTAAAGCAACAAAGGAAAACTACTTATACATATTATAATACTACCAGTAAAGACATAATTTCTCATGTTATACTTCACAGCCTGCTTTGATTTGCTGTTTGGCCTTTTTGACTATTTAGTCTGTACAATTTGTCCATTTATTAAACACAACTGTATACAATCATGAAAAGCTACACAGAGACATCCCAGCCAAGCACATCAGAGCTAGCCTGAATTTCAAAGGAAAACAGACTTTGCTAAACTCTATAAACCGTATTTGCTGTTCCTCCCACAGTGTAGTACACTAATCATAGTGGACAGTTTCTGATACCTTAATGTGTATGACATTTAAAACTAGTTGAACGTGATGGAATATCGACTTGGCCAAATCTGTAAACTCAATATGCCTAGAATTTGCTCTTTATGTGACCTCCTCTAGACAAGCTCTAATATTGGCTATTAAGCTGGAGAAGGCAGGTTTCATTGGAATATAAAAAGTAAAGGAGAGAAAATTCAGAATGATTGTCTGCCTAGCAATAAAAAGTCTATTAACAGTTCTTTCTTTAAAGAATGCCTTTGCATATAGTCTTGGTTTGAACTAGTTCAAAGACATTTTGGGCTGCAGAAACTTTTCTTATTTTTCTGTGGTCTGCTACTTCCATGGTCTGGCTGCCTGATCCTTATTCCTTTCTGCCATTTCTCTTCCCCTCTCTGTTTGAGCCGAACGTTTTCAGGCTCTAGTTGTGTTTTCTTTTCCCCTTTCTATCCTGCAGAGTAGAAACCTCTCCCTCAGATGTGCTTATAATAAGTTTCCCCTTCCTCTTTGTCTTTACAGAAAGGTTGACATCAGAAGAGATGAAACTCGAACATTCATTTCATGGAATTATACAAATAGAGTGGACACCCTATGCTAGTACAGCCTGTACACCACAAACTCACCACTGACTTCAGGAACTGGCCAGATGCTCTCTGTCATGGTCATATCCTCACTGGGAAAAGGGAGAAGAGCAGCAGTGTTAGAGGAGAAAATGAGGAAACCACTCTATCACATCTATCTTAGCAGTTTACATATGGAATTTTCTTCTTTGCGGCAGAATTATTGGAATGATCACACTCTGTATATCAGGAAGATGGAAGAATACTAGAAAAACAAATATGAGAGCATGTCTGCATATCCTAAAGAAGAGATAAGCTTTACTGAACTGCTCTATTTCATTCACTAGATGACAAAGTATATCAACATATTTTGGATATTAAGCTAAATATTATTTGTTTACATTAAGAGTCTAAAAAGCAGTTGTTAACCAACAATACTTCTGATTTTAACATTCTACTTGACATAATAGTTACGAGAAGAAAACATGGTTCATTTGATTTGGATCATCTTCTGTGATTCAGAAGAGAACAGTAAAATGTTTTTATATGATATGATTAGCAGTAAAAGCAAAATGAAACAAATAATATTGCAGTCATTAATCAGAATCAAATCCTTGCTGCACTAGGCACATTCCAAGCTGAGATGGGAGACATTATTTCTATACCACAGAGGGAATTTCACCTCTGCATAGGAAGTTACAGGTCCGTATATCATCTAAAGACCACATAAATCCACCAGTTTTATGCAGACTTTCCAAAAATAGTAACATCTTCTTCATAAGGAAAACAGGACCACACAGGGAAAAAAAATATTTTTTTTTTCAAGTTGAACTTCAATTTTATCGCATATAAGACTTAGAAAAAGTTTATGTACTTAAGTGCCATTTATGAAGTTCCATGTGGCAATAACAACTGAAATGTTATCACCTGATCTGTACTAAGGTTCCCAAGTAATTTTTTCTGAAAATCTTGCTCTGAAATAAAAGTGAGGAACCATTTATGGGCTGGGATATATCTAAATCCTAGTGTTTGAATGATTACACTGTGCTAGTTAAAAAGCAAAACAGTTTGAACAAATATCAAATACCTCAGCTTCCAACACAAACAGAACAAGGGGTCTGTAAAACATCTCATTTTAGATGCTTTCCTGCCATAAAAGGAATTTGATCTCTAGGTTGTAAAATCAGTCGTTCTGGATCCAGTGTCTTCATAAAATTCATGACTTGAAAAATGAAGGGCTGAATAAGTCGCTGGAGGTTTCTTGCAATGTAACATCATAATATAACACACCAAAACATCATGCACAGAAATGACTAAGCGCCATACTTAATATTTCTACCTCCATGCATACTTGCATTTGCATAGATACTAACATGAAAAAAGATGAAAATGGCTTCCAAATATTTTCTATGACAAATTTGAAGTTGTACAAGTATCCCTAGTTCAGCTGCTTTTAAATTACTGGTAGAAAAGAAATATTCCTGAAAAAGGACCGTCTGCCCTAGATTTCAGAAAAGCTCAAGTTTATTGCTAACAGTAAGTAAAGAAATTCCACATTTTTTTCAAGAGGAATGTTGTTTTTTTTTACAACATCCTGCTCCAAGAGTCAAGAGTGGGAGCTGTTTGAAGCTTTTCAGAGCTGTGAAATGTGCAAAGTTTAACCTGAGATAAACTAGCAGAGTGAAAATGAGGTGAGCAAAGAGAAATGAGGACTATAGTTTCCATGTGACTTAGAAATTTGTCACTTCTGTCTCAATGCCTTTTATGATTCATTACTACAGAATACAAGATAGCACTGCATATATTGCAAACAAGAGTTTTGAGGTGGATAAGCTACAAGCTATGCAAATCTTCCCAATCCAAGGGTCAATAACAGTTTTATAACTTGTTTTCTAGACATGTAGAACAATACCTTTCAAGTGTTTTATACATAGACACTTTTTGTTTTTTACATTTAAAAATAATTCATAATTTTAACATTTTGAAATCTTGGTCTCTTCAGGAAGCAGAATGTTCTGAGTCTCTGTGAGAAGATGAGATAATGATATAAAATGATATAAAATGTCCTGACTTTTTTCCTGCAGTTCTGGAAGAGATAAGATGCTAAAGCCAGCAGAGATCCTATTTAAAATTTTATTTAAATATTATTTAAAATGAAATTGCTAGCTTTTTTAAAAGATACTACATATTAATCACATGGTCTAAAAGCCTTAGATTAAGGAAAACAGACACCACAATTTAAATTTAAAAGTAACTGGATTCTGAGGGTTTTTTAAAGAGTACATTGATGCTGCCTTTATTGCTATTACATTTCCTTAAATATTATTTTTTTCAAGCTTTTCACTGAAGCTTCTATGACAAGAACATTTTTAGCCTCACTGTTTGGTAAGACTTGCATTGAGGAATGAAAGCTGTGAGTTGCTAGTAGCACTTCATAATTAAATGTTGGCCGTTGGCAGTAATTTTGCATGTTACAACCAGATTTTTTAAAATAGAAAATACCTATTTTTTATAAAAGAAATTTAGATATGCTTTAAAAGAAGGAAAAAACAGTGACCAATTACTACCAAGCTGGTGGTTCCTGGAAGACAAATGCCTAGCAGTTTTCAAAAAAGCCATTAAAAGTGAAGCTGGATCAGACAACCACTGGAGTTCAAAGTCTCACATATTCAGTTAGCATCAGAAAAAAATTTCTATTTATCAGTTTCATGTGGCTTCATTTTACCTTTAGCATACATGTAAGAAATAGAACAGTAAACACAGCAACCTTTTCTCAGTACTACATGTTATATACTTTATGTTGGCACAGCCCATCCAAGTACTATATATATGTGTGTTATAGATTAATAAAAATGTTTTTTGCAAAGCTTTTTAGTATTATTAGTACTGTTGCATTCCAAATTCATGACTTCTGAACTTACAGAAGTACTGTAGTGTTACTCTATCAACGCAGTTTAAAGGAGGAAATCGTGAGAGACCAGTTTGTATCTCACTAGACTGCTTGCTTAATGTGGAGAGAGGGCCAGGCCTCCAGCATCAGTGTTAAGTCTTGCAGCCAACCTGGCCTGAAGGATTGGAAGGCACATGGCACGGGAGCCACATGGGGCACCTCTCCATCAAGGAAGGCCTGCCTAGTAGCCAGCACTTATCATGCCCCCTGAAGCCTCTGACTGGCTGAAGAGCCCCTCATTGCAGCTGGAAGGACACTGAGTGGTCCATGAACCAGATATTCTGCATGGGAGGAGTGGCCATGGTAGCCAAACCCTATAAAGAGAGATGCACAGGGCCTCCGTCTTGTTGGGCCTTCCGTCTCTGGATCTGCCATCACGTGATCTCCTGGTAGTAACTATTTTTCTTTCCTCTCCCTCTTTCTTTACTTCTTTGTTTTCACAATCTCTCCTTTACTCTTTTCTTCCTCTTGTGGGTAACTTAGAACTGGTTAGGTGGTGTTTCACTAAGTTGTGGGTTGGTGTTTGCTGAGTGCAAAGAAGGTTCCCTATTCCACAGTGATGCCTGCTGGCTTATAAAACCCTTGGGGGGCTAGAGAGGCAGAGCTCTGAATAATGTCTGGAGGGAAGCAGGGAAGTCCTTCTATTCTCAGTAGCCTGTTATTTGGTATAATGCTTTTGTGGAATCCTCTCCTTGGTTGTATATTACTCCTATAAACTTTTTGCCAGAACACCTATTTTCTCACTAAATTAAAAGAAGTTCTCTTGGGAAGTGGTTGTACCATGTTCTGTTTATGCGATTCAAGGTATCAAAGAACTAAGACTGTAAAAGTTTTGTGCGGTGTCTAAATAAAAGTAAAACACCCGGACAAATGTGTGGCTTTGACATCAGTTGCATTAAAGAAATATTTGGAAAAAATAGATGAAGTTGTAAGAGTCTCCCTCACCGGCGATATTTAAGAACTGTCTGGACACAGTCCTGTGCGATGGATCATGGCCCTTTTTGAGCAGGGATATTGGACCAGATGTCCCACTGTGGTCCCTTCCAACCGTACCCATTCTGTGATGCTGGGATTTAGTGGCATATCTTTAAATAGAGGTGCAACCAAGTGAACATCATTCAAATAAATAATTCTTTATTTTCTTTTGGTCTCACACAGTTTCTGAAGATAAAACAATTTTCAAGATATGCTCCATATACACTTTTCCGAAGTCTTGTTAATTGTATTTGACTGTACAGTGAAGTTCCTGCTGTGGAAGGCAATGTGTGAAGACCCTCTTGACACACTGCCTTGAACAGCATAACTATAGAAGGTCCTAGAGTTCAGCCATCCTCATGAATCACCCGTAAGAAAACAACCAGCTCTGACTCCCAGATTGTGCGCCATGTCAGCGTAGAGCTCTGCTCTGACTGTGTCCCAGGGAGTCCAGACTCTCTTTCACTAATTTGGTTTCTCAGCTTCAGCAAAGGTTGGCATCCACCACTCCAGTCTGAAGCCCTGCTGAAGACGCACAGGGTTAGGAGATCATTCATAAAACAGTATTGAGCTGTCCCAGTTCAGTCTTCTTAAGAGTTTATAGTTAGTGGAGATTGGTAGCTTTTTCACGGTAATCATGCAAAGAAGGAATGTAATTTGAATTTCCCAAATTACATCCTGCACACTCCACCCCGCTACACAGGAATGCACCTCCTGTGCAGTAATTTTTCATGTAAGTAAGCCACAGTCAGAGCCAGAGTCAGTTCAAGACATGCTCTCTGTTCTTGTCTAACAATGCAGTCTTGTTTTTAATAAACCTAAAGATACTGTGAAAGCCCTTACACATTAAACACAACACTTGCCAGCCTTTAAATATCTACTAAATGAACCTTGCGTCAGGAACTAATGCTCACAGGAAGGACCAAAAATTTTCCTTCCACAGGAATGGTCAGTAGCACTCCCTCCCCTTCAGCAAACTTCAAGTTCCAGTGCTTCAACTGCTTGGGAAGTGCTTGGCATCTGGTAAAAAAAAAATAAATATTTTTTGACTTTTTTACTGAAATGGCTGATTGTCAATGAACTTTTCACCTCACAGGTGATATTTTGTTGGTGCAATATAATACATACTAGTCTATCGGCACACACAAGCTTGCTCTGAGCTGACCAGAAATCCTGTTACCAACATTAACACAAATGTCAACTTGACTTAGTAGGTCTGAACTCTGCTTGTTTGATTCTACATCCACGGCAGCTGGAGAAGACTATCTAAGGAACATGAAGGCGCACAAGTCCATGGGACCTCATAAGATTCAGATTCATCCACAGGTCTAGAGGGATGTGGCAGAGGAAGTGGCTAAGCCACTATCCATCATATTTGAGAAGTCATGGAAGTCCAAGAAAATAAGGAAGATTTGAAGAACTGCAGGCCAGTCAATCTCACTTTGGTGCCCAGCAGGATTATGAAGCATATCTTCCTGGAAACTGTGCTATGGCAATAAAGAGGTGACTGAGGATAGAGAACATGGCTTCACTATGGGCAAATCATATCTGAAAAATTCGGTGGCCTTTTATGACAGTTACAGAATAGTTAGATGAGGGAAGAGTGACTACCATTCTCTACCCAGACTTATGCCAGTAGATCAAGGGAAGTACCTCACTTAAAAAGACAGGCTGAGTGTCTTGGGATTGTTCAGCCTGGAGAAGACAATGCTCCAGGAAGACCTTCTAGCAGCCTTCCAAGTACCTAAGGGGGCCTACAAGAAAGAAGAAAAGGGACTTTTTATAAGGACATATAGGACAAGAAGAAACAGCTTTAAACTGAAAGAAGGTAGATTTAGATTAGATTTAGACTAGTGTAAGAACCCAGTACCAAAGCCACAAGCTCAACTGGGAGTATTACTTTTAAAAATATACAAGGCTCCAAAATTTCATCCACTGAACTTTTGCAAAGTCTTTGGTTCTTTAGTACCTTGAGTAACGTAAAGAGACAACACTGCATATGTTTTCTCAGGAGAAAATTTTACCGGTGAAATATGGGATAAAATAAGGATCTTGGCGAAAGTTTAAAGTGGTAGCGTACAGCCGATGTAAGCCACTGCACAAAGTACTGACTTAGCATATGCTAACCCACACAACTTAGCAAAAACCAATCCACCAGTTTTAAGTTGCCCAAAATATTAAGTAAGTAAAGAGATTAAGAGAAAGAAAAGGAGTAAAGAAAAAGAAGAAGAGAAAATAAGAAGAGAGTAGACTAAAGGAAAAAATTGATGAATAAATAATTACCACCCAAGAGTCCTGTGGAAGTCCAGCTTCACTTGGTAGGTGGCAGGTCCCAAGAGAAAGGCATGCACTGCTGTATTTACGTGTCCTGTGGCCACCCCTCCTGGATGGGACTTCTGGCTCGTGGACCACTCTGTGGCTCCAGGCCAGAATGAGGGATGGTGTAGGCAATTAGAGGCTGGGTTAGGGATTCCAGGAGGCATGATCTGGGCAGACTCCCAGGCTGTCCTTTTAATTGACAGCTTCTCCAGAGTCTCCCCATGAAGCTGCCATGTGGTATATAGCCTGGTCCTTCCCCACACACACACCTGAGTTGTTTCTGACCTAATAATAAAATAATAATCCAGCAACTTCACAATTAGGAAGAAATTCTTTACTATGAAGGTAATGAGGCACTGAATAAGTTGCCCAGAGAGGTTGTGGATGCCTATGCCTGGAAGCCTCAAAGGCCAGATTGGATGGGGCTTTGAGGAACTTGGTCTAGTGTACGGCATCCCTGCCTGTGTCAGGGGGTTTGTAAGTACATGGTTTTCAAGGTCTCTTCTAATCCAAGTCATTCTATGATTCTGTGATTAATTCATTATTCAGACCACCTTCACACAGAAAAAACAAGAGCTGACAGTATTATGTCTATCTTCCATGTATGAACAATTTAGAATTACTGAAGTTAAAAACAATGTTTTGAATTGCACAGAGCAAACTACTGATTGTCTGTGCAAATTACAGAGCACCTGAGCATATGAGTGCCATGTGCCAACTACTTATTAAGCAAAAAACACATTCTGCATTAGTGCCATGATTAATTCTACTAAACCTCCACAGAGGTTTCCAATATGCCACATGGTAAGTTTAACTCAATGAGGTATTTTGAAGGTAGGTTGTAAATGTGATAATTTATTGAAATGATGGTGAAAGTCAAAGAAGTGCAGATAAAATATGATAACAGTACTATGACCTTGTAACATTGTCTGATAAATTGTAACTGTTGAATTTAGAAAAATTTACACTGGAAATTCTTTAGTAAAACTATGACTCAGGGTGATAGACAAACAGTTAACATGCTTTAGTCAGAATCTGCATTGAAACAATCTTACAGGTAAACAAAAGCTAAATTAATTCTCCTTGCTGCATCTTAGGGAACTTTGTGATGCCTATTTATCTTTTATGCTGACACTGAAATAGATGTAGTTGTCATTATTCACATCAATATACCTATGCAAAGGATAAAATAAGAACATAATTTGTAGAACTTTGTATAAGTAAAAATGAGATTTATGCCAAAGAAAAGCAGCTGTGTAAGTGTTTACCTGTTCCCTCAGATGCTTTCTGAGGGCTTCAGAATCTTGTGTTGGCTCATGGATTGTTTTGGAGATGCTCAACTCTGACATTAATTTCAGTCACATAAGATAAGCATTCAGTTTAGTGTTACACTGCAGCACTAAAGGCTAACTCCCCAAATCCTCCCACAGCACTAACTATCAGGAAAGCCAAATATGTTTAAAAAAGAAATTATTAAATAGAATTTTAGCACTGCAGAAAAAAAACCAAACAAACAATACCACCACCAAAAAATGGTATGGAGATAGGTAGAAAACTTGGAACAGGAACCCAAATAAAAAGAAAAATAGATTTAGGAAAAAAACCTGGACTGGAAGTCAAACAATATGTATGGTCCAGTCAAAGGCTGCTTTTTAAAGTTGGTGAAGCTATGAACTCAAGAAGTGACAGAAAAATTCAAAGGAAGGTAAAAGAAAGATTAAATGTTGAAAAGTTAAATACCCAAGCTAAGTAGTCTGCATGGACTGACACGTCAAAAGATGAAACAGAAAGAAAAAGATTATATCAATTGACAAGGCCCTGAACAATCTCCTACCCAACAATGGGAATCTTTCTATTCATTTCAATTCACTGAAATTAAAAATAAAATTGAGAAAAGTAGAGAAATCTCTGCAAATGCTCTGAAGAGTGCTACTTTAATTAGCTATAAACACTTTTCATATAGTTTGATCTTAGTACATCAAATACACAAACCATTTCAGACTTTTTGCCCAATAAGTTAAAAAGTGTAGATTAACAACTCACTTGAGAAAATCTGTTCATCTGTTTAGGAGTATTTTGCCAAATGCATTCATGGACAAATTAACCTCTTAGAGATATGTGAATGGATGTTACTTTCTGAAGTCATAGGACTAGAATAAAAAAGTAATCAAAGATGTCAATTTACATATTTCAGGTATGAAGCATCATAGACTGTTGGGAAAGACTTCTGCCACAGCATATGCAGAGCAGAGACAGAGGATTATCCAGACTGCACATCGTGGAGAAAGA
>JAWWMP010000081.1:124994827-125112241 GCA_035047865.1 Dendrocincla tyrannina | reverse complement strand
CCCCTGTGCCCCCCAAACCACACCACTCCCCCTGAACCCTTACCCAATCACATCCTACCTCCCAAACCCTGCCCAAAAGGTTTAGATACCCTGGACACCGGTAATTAAATGCTTTTCTATGACCACTCAATCTCGGACTGCTACATCTCTTTACTCCCGACCACGTGTGGATTTCGCAATCCCCTCCAGACCCCGGGAGGCCGTGGGACAGTGGAGGGGCCGGTTCTCCCCCACCACAGCTGTTAATAGGCAATATTAAGAAATAATGATTTATCCTAGGCTGAGAACATCAGACACACTCTGTAATGTCCATGATTGCATTTTATTCTTCTGATGAAATTCAGGTGTAATTGAGTAAATACATTGATTGACTTATTGAATGATTTTTTTCTAGGTATATTTTCAGAGGTGAACTATGCCTGAACATCTAACAAATGTCATATACATTGATAATTGCTACCTTTAATACATCAACATTTACTTCTTTTTTAAAGAAAGCTTGGATAATTTTAATACAAAGTGAGATTGTGCTGAACATTAAGAAAATACTTTAAATTCTTCTTAAGCAAGTCAAAAATTGCTTTATAGAAAAAAATAATTATTGTACCCAGTGTTTACCCTGAGACACTTGAAAGGAATAATACTATTATTTTACTAATAATTTCTGTATTAATGTCCCTCTAACGTAACTCATGTAATTACATCTTCAGTGTTTGTATCTCTCAGATACATTTTCACTATTTAAGATCCTCGTGAAAAGCTTTGACAATAATGTTATGCGCACAAGGAAGGACTGTGAGATTTCATGAGGTCGTGAATTTCCTTCTCTCTGAAAAATGCCTCACACTCTTATTTCCCACAATTAGGATGTTCATTTTTTCACAGATATATAATGGCCTATATACTTTCTGCTCTTTATTAACCCAGTTGTGTTTCTTATTCCTGTGTTATTTTCAACTGATAATCCTCCAGTTCGTAGAGGAATCTTTTATCATTAGTCTGCAAGTGCATGACTTTGCACTTTGCACTACTATAGTTTATCCCATTACCATTACTCCAACATTCAAGGTCATCCAAGTCCTTTGTCTCCTGACTACTTCCAACTCACCTTTACATTGACAGTCTAATAACTTTGTGTCATCAGAAAATTGTGTTAAAACGCTTTTGTGGGTGCCAAGATAATAAATGAAAGTATTAGATTAGCCCAGTCTCAAGGTTGGTCATTGAGGCACTCCCTTACTAATCTTTCTCCTGCCTGGTAATTCCTCTTTTAATGTAAGCAAATGTCTTCTCCATATGAACCTCTTTCTTGTCTACCTTATCTGTCTGCTCTAGAATAATAAGTAAATTCTGATACAGTATCACATCAAAGACTTCCCCAAAGTAGATTAGTTCTGCTGCATCATTATTCTCTAAAAACAGGAATGCCCAGTGTTTCACAAGAGCAAAAATCCAGCAAAGACCATATACAACTTACAAAAATTTGTGGTTCATCGTTTCTTCTATTAATTCTATAGCTTTATTATCTTCTTTAAAACATGCTTTAAAGACCTATTTACTACTGTGATCAGAGAAACATGCCTGCAGTTTACTTGAAACATATTTTCCTCTTTCTTAAACATAAATGTCATATTCCCATTTGTCCAGTCATATGGTGCTGATGCTGATTTGACAAATCATAATTCTGTGTAAAATGCAATGGCAGTTACCTCACAAATCCAGAAAAGCAGCTTCTTGCCTCAGAACAATGCCTGCTGTGATCACTTTTTTCTAGTGTGCACTAGAGTTTTTCTCGCAGATAGATAAACATGAGTATTAATTCAGTTTTGGACTTAGATTTAGATGATGCTTAATTGTCTTTATTTTCTATCCCATCAACAATGTATAAATTCTTCACAGCAACTTTCTTTGTTCTACTTTACATGTTTTCATTTCCCTTTCAAAGTCAAATCATCTTGAGTTCTGATAATGCCACTTCAGCTTTGTATTTTTTAACTCCAAAGCCCTTCGTGCTGTTGTAGAGCCCCACACTCACTCAATAAGTTTCTTCAAGGGATTTAGGTTTATTTTTCTTACCCTGAGGCAGGTACAAGGGAGAAACATGACAACATTCTCAAGAGGTTAAACAATGAATGACAAATTTTAGAGTATAAGGATACTTGGCAAGTTTGAAAGTGAATGTTCAATCAAAGTAAAGCATTTCACAAAGCATTGACCTAGCAAACTCTAACCCATCCACCTTTAAGTTACCCATGTTTTGAGAAGAAATCAGAAGAGAGAGATAGAGAGAGAGAGAGAAAGAGGTTTAGAGAAAGATTAATACTCATCACTTGAATTCCAGGGTGATCTCAGCTACTGTAAAAACCAAGCAGTGGGTTGTGAGCACGTGCATCTTTTGTGCAATTGCTTTTATCTGCTCTGGTCTCTAGGGGCCCTCTCCCCAGGCAGGGTAACAGCCGTTCTGGACTAGAGGTTCCAGGGGTGCATGTGGAGTGGTGCACAGTTCTACCTATGCAGAGCTCGATCTGTTCTCTCCCTTACTCCAAATAGGACCTCAAATTGACCAAGATGAGGAAGGGGGAAGAGACATGGAAGAAAAGGATGATTTAGGGAGATCTATGGTATCAGAAATTTCTGTAAAATTATTTGCTTTTGAGATTCTAGTATATTCTTACAAGTGATTGTGTTTCCTGCTTCTTGAACTAAGCGAATTCAGAGCAAGACTATCTCAAGTGTTATCAAGTACATTTTTTATCAGAAGTTAAAAACCTGGCTTGCTAAATTCAAAATTAAGTTTTGCTCCTGTATGTTCTCATCTAGTCAGAGGACTAGCGGGGACACTAGTGCATTAGATCTCAGTTAAGTATGCATACCTAGTATGCATGCATTAACATCACATTAGATCCAAAATCCTAAAACTTTGTTTGGTTGTTGCTCTCTGGTGGGTCCTGTGGAGAACTATAGTTTACCCTGACAGGCAAAGGAGTGACTGTTTCCATCACTGACAGAACTCAGGCCTGTTCAGTTTGCTTTCATAGCACTGGTGCCAGCATTTATTGCTACTTCTTTCCCTGTCCAAGATGATGCATATCTGGAGGTATCTTGCAGCTGCTATAGTGACACTAGGTCTTGAAAGTGACACAATTGGTTTAGAGAGGTCAGGCTACATTAGACTCCAAAACACATTGTGGTTTAAATATCTTGCAGGTATTTAGCTGACTACTTGTAAATAAGACTAACCATCAATTTGGAAAACAGATGGGAGTTCACCGCAAGTGCTGCATTGATATCAGATTAGCCATGGAGGAACAGTGAGCTGTCTCACATGATGGAGCCATTTGTGCACATCAAGTCATCACATGCCAGCTTCCACAGTAGCTTCTGTGTGAACTGTAGCCAGTGAAAATCCTTTTAGAGTGTGTTAGAGAAATTTACTTCTGTCCTTAGAAAATTTATTGATAAAACTTTCATTTTATTAGATGTGTTAAGTGGTATCTGAAGACAGAGCTTTTTTTATATCACATTGTTAATGTTATAGGTGAAAAAAAGTTATATTTTTTAAGGAACAAACTTTAAATGTTAAGTAAGTCCTTTTATAACAAAAAATCACATACTTGACCTTCTACATGCTTTTGAACTGCTGCCAAGAAATATCTGAAAAAAATTTCAAGACAACCACTTTATGTTTACTTACATTTTCAACTTCATATTCTCAAATAAAGTTAAATAATGAAGGGAAATAATGGTAAGAATATGAACACACTGCCATTAGTATTCTAACATCAATATTTTCTAAATATTCTGAGCACTTTAAAATGAAAAGGATTTAATTGACTTAGGGTGCATTCTTACTGAAAGCTGAAAAGGGCATCAGTATTTGCATCCTCTTGCAAATTGTATTTCTGCAGTGTCATTTATTTTGATATGGCATAACTGAAATGAAATATATCTATATTCTATGCAGAATGTCTTTGAGGAAAAGTCTGAAAGGAGGAATAAACTCAGTGCTTTAGAGGAAGAAAGAGAAATTCAGTTTGCTGACTGAAGATGAGAGGTAGAGAGTTGGAGATACAAGTGACTTGGATTTAGACAGCAAGATGTTAAAATTGGGAATAAGAAAGACCCTCAGTAACTTGGCTGTAAAATCTGAAGTCTTCACTAACTTTAAATGAGCTGTATCTAGCAGTAACTATTATTGGTGTGTGTGGTTAACTAATGTTCTGAATAAATAAAGATTTTCCGGCTGTATGGGCATTGAACACTGCTAGCCATAACTGTGTTTTTATCTATCAGCAAATCAATGTTCTGATAAATAAAAATTTGAGTGGAAGGAAGAATGTGTTACAAAAAAAATCACAGGTCTGTGTTTCATATGGAAAGCACTTTTGGTCAAGGAAAAGGATCTTTTTGTTTTGTTTTACTGTTTTGTGTCAGCATTTTTCAAACAAATATTTTTGCTTTGCCTCAGAACCAAAGAAATGTCATTATTCACACAACTCTGTATGCAGCTGTCATTAAATACCCTTTATGTACCACATTAGTCAGTCAGCCTGTAAGTACCCAAGGTTTATTCATGCAGCAATAACTCCAAGTACCAATCAACAATTCCTGGCAATTCTGGTTCCATTCGGCACATGATGACCTGAAGTCAGTGTGATTCATGCTTTTGTGCCCATATGGCTCTACAAAAGTAACACACGACACCCAAAGAAAAACTTTGATATCATGGGGAGATCCTCACCAATATCTCACTAGCACTGGTGGCAAAAAAAAACAAACAAAAAAAACCAAAAAAAGGAACCTTTTCTCTGATTCCTATGAGTTTCATGACAATCTCTGACTGGTCAAAATGGAAAATCCCAGTCTTAGTTTTTTAAGACTAAGGTTTTTTAAAACCATTTCCACTCCTTCTTAGAAATCTGGCTCTTCTTGCAATACTAAGGCAGTGGTTTAAAACTGCAGAAGTGATCTCACAAACTCCATGTGTGAAAGGTATAACAGTTAAAAAATAATGATATCGAGAAGTCATTTTGAAAATAAAATAACTACTTTTTTCTTTGCAATAAAACCACACAAACATATCTTGAGATTGGATTTTTGTTTTAGAAGTGTTTACATTCAGTTCTATTAATTGCTTTATTTTGTGCTCATCACTGTACTCTAAAATTTCAACAGTCTGATGACTCATTCATATTTGATTTAGATCATTTTTATCTTACTGTGGTACCAATTCAGCAGGCACAAGAAGCACGGTGAAATTTGTCCGTAAACAGGCAGCTTTGTTAATAATATCAACTAAAATAAAAAAATGAACAGCATGTAGACTTAGTTATGCTTCTTTTAGGAGTAAATCAAAATATGCAGAAGAACATTGCCAAACGAGTTTGCAATACCATTATAGTACGAAATACAATTTCTCTATAAATATAGAACTTTTATTCTACTCTCTGGGAACACTTAGATGGGAAGAGCAATAGAGATAGTATACCTGATTTATACAAGTGAGATGAGATAAACCCGTAAATTCAGGTTCCATCATTATAAATATTTGCTTACCTACCATTACCACAATGGAGTCTATGATTTCTATATAATCTTCAATTTTAATATTTTTATATAGAAGGTTCTGTACTGTATGACATCACTCATTTATTGGCAACAGTGTGTGCTGCACACAAACTTGTTGAAAACTGCCTTTAACTACAAACAACACTAAATTATAATTATGTATTTATTGTTCCCATTCTGTCTTTGACATTTCCATATATAGAGAAAAAAAGGAAGAAAAAAACAAAAAACCCATATGAAACCCTTAAAGAACTGAAACCTTATTCCCATTGCTTCCACTTTCAAAGTAGAAATGCTGAAATGTATATGAAGCATGTGCTATTGATCAGAGGTTCAAATAAAGGTTCAACACCCAGATGTTTAAGGCTTCAGACACAGTTACAGCAGTCTAGCCATTTCAAACAGTGTCGCATAATATTTTGTGAAAAAACTTACTGTGCCATCCTTTCTTTGCAGCTACCCTTCATGAAAGACAAAAAGAACATATTTCATATGTAAGAATACCTGACAGTCACCTGATATTTTAGCACATGGAGAAGTTGGTTATGATGACAAACACCTCTTTAAATCCTTTAACACTGTGATACTGAACTCCAGAATTAAATTGCAACAACTAATATCAGGAAACAATTCACACTCTGTTCCCAAGGCTTCTCATATCCATGTCAGTATTGCAATTACATGGTAGGATAGTTCACTGGATTCACAGCTGCAGCTTTATTTTTCTAGATATATGAGGTATTCCTGTAGGTAAAAAAGAAACGTGGAGCTATAGTAAACCAATGAAGTTTAGCTGCATCTTATTATACGTTTTAGGCTTTGACTATTACCACATAACCTTTGATATGTGTTTATTTTCAATAAATTGAACAAACAAAAAGTTATTTTTGGTCTCATATTTTGTTAGATTTTATCACATTTCCCCTTAAATGGCACAGTATTTCTCCGTAAAATCCTGAACACATTAAAATGTTACTGAAGATAAATAAACACAAATACTTAAAAGAAACCTAATAATTAGAAGCAACGCAGATTTACTCAATATTTCTAAAATAAGGATTTAAGTAGGCTTCTCACTCTCAATAGAGTATGATTTATGGTCTTTAATTAACTTTCCTCCTACCATGACTTTATTATAAAGGAAAATGCAAAGGAACATCAGAGGAGCTCTCACTCAGAAAAATTATGCTAGCTGTCAATTATTGCTTTAGAGTGAAATATCTCTAAGCTTTCCAAATATTCATTAATTGGTCTTTGCATAGGTAGAAGTGTTTTGTACCTAGACTATCTTCACAAAGATGGCTGTCACTATTCAGTTAGAAAAAACATCATATACAAATCTAATTTTCAGGTATCTCAAAATTTTTTAACCATGAGTCCTTGAGATATTTCCTCAGACAGGTGTCTCTGACAATAATTATAATTGTGATGCACAGACAGGGATAATACTTGACTTCAAAATCCCACAACCATGATTCCTCATTCTCTTTCGGGCAAGAGGAATCTTCGGAAAAAAAAAAAAATGCAATGAAAAAGGACCCAACCCTTTTAGTGGGATGAAGAAAATACCAAATTAGTTTGAATTAATTTGTGCTACATTTTTGTTTCATGAGCACCCAAGTGCATCTATAGAAGGACTCCACTTTTCAGGCTACGCTGGGGAATTTGTGGAGTTGTCCTCTGCAGTGCTAACACTAGGTTATTTGCTCAGACCAACTTTGCTGTTATCACCCTCTGCTGAGAGGGCAAACGTTATAGTAGCTTATCACACCTCAGCTTAGTGATATAGCAAATGCCCAAACTAAAACACCAGGACTCATCAGGCACATGTGACAGCTGCTGATTTGGTAAAAAGCAGCCCAACTCCATTGATTCTGAAGGACTTTTATTCTATCTCAATAGTTTGCCAGAATGTGTTATACACTTCAGTTCTTCAGAAAGAGCTAGCCGTGATAACAGAAGTCTTTGCTTATATAAAATAAATCATAATCATTTTATTACCTGTCTCAGTTCCAGTCAACATTAACTGTATCTCTTGACCACTCCAAAGCCCACAGAAGTATCTGGTAAAATAATTCTTTAATATATCTCGTTCTCAATTTATACACATAAATAAAGATGAATGCCTGTTCTGTCTTTTCGCTGAAGTATTTTTTGCGGCTGAATGAAAATCAAGGTTTCCATCTTATGATAAATGTCAGAGTTCTGGCATTTGTTTTCAATTCCTGATGTGAACAAAACAGGCTTTCAAGAGTTTTGGGAGAGACAGCCAATTTCAGAGGAACTGATACTCATAGCATGCATGAAATTTTAGGTTCTAATCCATGCCTGCGGGAGAAGGGAATTAATGCCTATTTTCTATGTCCTGATTGAAAGAACTTAGCAACAACTTTCTCCAAAACAATTTTTCTGTGGACCATTGCTCACAAAATCTATCCTAGGTTCAAGAGATCTTTTCAAACTTTAGTTGACATCAGGATAACTTTGTAAAACTTCTTAATGTGAAGGAACCTTATTTTTTACAACAAGTTTTTTAAAAAGGGTATTTCACCTCAACGACAAATTCAAAGCCCTAAAAGTGGTAGAGCCCCAGCTCCTGCCCAGTTCCAGCCTGGCACAGGTGGTTTCAGGGATAGGTGATAGTGTCAGGGACCTGAGGCAGTATCCATCAGAGAATGGGGGTTCCCACTTTTCAACTCAAATTGGAATAGCACCTGTGACTACTATCAGACTACGATCAGGCTTGCAACCTGCAATTATTAATGGCTAAAAGAAAAGGAGCGGGATAAACGCTGCTTGCATGAGGCACTCAGGTTGGTCACCTGAGACCTGCTGTAGCTGCTCTCTGTGTAGAGCGATAAAAAAACATTTCTATGGTGGTCTGGAACTGAGGTTAAATTATAGCAAGAATCCTTTCTTTTCTCTCACCAAAAATCTCAGGTTTTCTCTCATATTCACCAAATTAGCTTATTAGCAAAAGGCATTTTTTCTCTTAACACTTAAGAAACCTGGCAACAAGCTCACTGTAACAGATAATACTAACAGCGAACTCTCAGCTCAACTTACAATGTTCCAAGAACGTTTGGGAATCAAACTTACTCTGAGTTTCTTCAGAAATTTAAAGTGTTTTTCTGTTTTCAAGGGATTAAGATATTTTTGGCAGGAATACCCAATTGTCAATAATATATGTTTTTCCCACAAACCATAATACATGCAAAAAATTTAAAAGAAATTATGAGTATGACTACGTATATAACTTAAAAAGAAATCTTCTGTGGATATTTAAACGTCAATTATTTTCAGAAATAAAAACCAAACCAAAACAAAATACAAAGAACTCAAACAAAACAAAGCCTAAATGCAAACCTCTCAAAACCTATAAAGAATGATTATGGAAAAGTCGAGACCCAGACTACTTGTGGTATTTCAGTCTTTGGCTTAGAATTTGCAGAAGGCTTCATGTAGAAATTTATTGACCCCTGTGGATCTCCGTGAGAGGACAAGAATAGGGCTCTAATGACAAAATGTAGATGACACTCGCTATCTTGAAGCAGATTTGTTTCTAGGTGTCTTTCACTGGGACAGAGCAGCATTTTGATCAGCCAATGGCGGGATAAGCTCTGTGGAAGAGAAAATCCTTTAACCTTGCACATGGGAACTGATTAGTTGATATATTCCTTTCTTTCTGTGATTTGAAAATACTACTTTAATGCCAGCATTTGAAGCTACCTTGGAAAACTGTGACAAGTACCAGATACATCTTTCCTAGTGCTGCTGATAAACTTCGGAATAAAGAACTACTTAGGGACTTTGAATCTTTAAGCAGCAAGGCATTTGCTTATTGCATGTTGGAAGCAGGCCAGTTCGCACTGCACAGACTCGCTCAACTCAAAAGGTGCAAAACAAGCTATTTATACATTTCAAGTACACAATTTTGTCATCTGACATATGTATTCATAACTAGGTGGAGTCAGGTGGAGCTTGGGCAGAGTTTTCGAGAATCTTTCTTTGGCTCAGCTTTTAGGTGGTCTTGTCCTCTTACTTCATCCCCTGGTGGTCACTTCAATACTCTTCATTGGCCTGACCTTTTCAACTTTCTTTCTTAAGTGACCCAGATTCCTCAAATCCTGGCTCTAGACCTCCTATATCTACTTTAAACATCTAGTTTACCTGATTTATAGCCTCGTGGTTTATTGTATCTACTCCTTAGCATTCTTCCTGTAACTGGGGATACTTTGGTCCAGTGAGAAGCACAGAACAAGATATTAACCACTGTTTCTACAATGTTCTTCTAGCAGAACAGGCAGAGCAAATATTAGGCCGTTTCTTCTCCCAGCTCAGCAGGAGCAAGATGCTGAGTTAACTTCTTTTGTGCCTTTCTCTGTCATCACTAGATCTTTGTTTTTGCTTGAATCTTGAAAAAAGAAAGTTGCTGTGCAACCTGAGTCTTCTGAATTTCCCAAAAGGACCAATAACACCCTTTTATGATCCCTCAGTCACAAGGTTCCAGGTTCCTAGAGTTGTTGGGAATAGAAGGTTTCCTTCAGCACCTCTTGTGGACAGGTCACAGTGCAAAGGAAGGAAACAACATTCAGCACCAATTTAGTCCTGCAGGGTGGATTAACCACATTAAAAAAGAAGAACTGACAACTGACTCACCAAAGAGTGAGTCTCTGCTTCTGCTGCTGCTCCTTTACAAGTTGACCTCCACCCCAGCTCTTTTCACAGCAGCAGGTTTGACAGATGAGCTATAATGAGAGTCCAGATAATGCCAGAACTGACCGCTGCTTGAGCTTCACAAAAGCTAGTCATCACATAGTACTTGCCAGGCAACTCTCAAAGGATGTTGCACTTTCAGTCCTTTGATCATTTTCTTTTTTAAAACAGAGCAAGCAGAGTAAGGCTGGGCCACTTTCAAAAGCATAAGCTGTGGTCTGCTTCACTCTTCCCTTTTTCCTCACTCCCCTTTCCTCACTATTGCTCTTTGCGAGACAGTGCATATATTAAGCTTTGATAAATGACAAATAAATCCTGCTGTTTAAAGAATTACTGTGAAGTTCACTTCCATAGAAATTTCCAGCTGTCTGTCAGATAATTTATCAACAACAAATTCCTAAGAAATTTTATACAACTGCATACATGTGCACACACCAGCACATTAAATACACACACACTTAACTAGACAAAAGATATTATTGTATTGTGTCTCTTGTTTATTTTCTAATGCTGTAGAGGTTTGATGCTTCTGTCAACTTTTTAGTATTTAGAGATCCACATCACGCTTTTCACATCTCGGAGAGGAAATATTCATGTTGTGCATGACTGCTTTGCTTTTTTTGGTAGAGTGGACATGTTCACTTATCTTTTAAGGGTGGCATCATTTTAGTTCTGGACTCATTTTAGGTAGCAGTTTACATTTTGAAGCAGTGTGCAAACTTATATCCCCACAGTATCCTCATGAGAACTGAGAGGAAACATTATCTCTGTTTTTCAGATAGGCAAGCAGAGTTTTCATGCACACCCCAATCAAGCTCAATAAATTACTGCCCATCAGCTGATCTCTGGTAATAATGCAAGCCCCCTTAAGCTCCTCTTAAAATTACTTAAATTTCAGTAAAAGAGATCTAAATCAAGGTACTGTTACTTTAGATATGGCATAAGCTAAAAGTACAGTATCTGCATGCAATTGCAGACATTGAGCTGTCATGATGTGATCCCATCCATGCGTATTTGAAGAATGAAGTATGTAAGCAGTTTTCAACAGCAGCATCCACCTGTTTAGCTGAACTCACTGTTGGGAAAATTCTAACTAAACTGCTGGACTTTGCACTGAAAATATTGAACATCTGCATAATTCATTTTGTTGCAAGTGAGCAATTAAAAATGGCAACAGAATTGTATTGTCTTTTGCCACTGCAGCAGTTTGAGCCTTACTGAGTAGTGTCTCTTAATTAATAAACAAAAACCCCCCAAAACAGAAGCATGCTCTACAACACAGCACAGATATGTAAGCCTCAATACAAAACTCAAGCAACCTCTGTCCATTACAGACAAATCTAAAACAAAATCTAAACACACTCGTTAACACAAAGCAAAAAAGAAAGAATATAGCCACTTCCCACTAACACCCATTTTAACTCACTAAGATAAGGAGCTGCACACCTTAAAGCAAAACCATGAACAATGAGTCAGCAATAAAGTACAATGTCGGATAACAAAAAAAAGAATATAAAGAAAGACATATACCTGGTAAGTTACGTGGTGTAAAACAAGGTAAAATTAGTATCAAAGCAACAAAGTAGAATTAGTAAATTATGTATCAATGGGGTAAAGGTGAAAGAAGGTAGTCTATAAGTCATAAGGCCGAAGGAATAAGACATAAGATAAGGTCAATGTAAAGAAAAGCAGAGAATTCGCTCACCCCTACTCTGTCTGAAGGAGTGGGAGAAGATAGATAGACAGATGACATAGGCCTGGGGGTCAGCTTCCTTCCCTTAGGATGTTGCAAAGAAGGGCCATGTTATTTCCATAACACACCATTCTTTATTAATCCTATCAATCTGTTGCTGGAAAGTCTCCTCATTTTGTTGGGGACTTTTGGGAGCCATTGGGGTGTCTTTGTCCCTTTTTGTGTAACCCATTATCCTCCGATAATAGATTTCTGGGAGTGCAGCCTCCAGGTGCTGAGTTGTGTCCCGTCACGGATCAGGATGGTCATCAGAGCCTTAAATCGGTCTATCACCCTACCAGTAGACACCAAGAGATCCAGCTTGTCCCAATACCATAAAATTAATTATTACTAAAGACAGAAGGAGAGCTAACCTCTTGATTTAATATTTCTTTGCAAAAATGTCTTCAGGTTTTCTATATGATACAAGGCTTTACAAAGATACAAAGGACATGATTTCTAGTTGTCTGCAAGTGAATGAACAGAATTCTCAAAGTGTAACTGAGATTTTTTTCTCTATCATTTGTTTTTCCTGTGGATAGGAAAAAAAAATCCTCTCCATGAAAATATTTTATAATTTACAGAGCTACTTTAAAATAGCTGGTAAAAAGTTGGTAGACTTTTATTTCTGGAAATGACAATAAAGATAGAAATTTGACCTTCTAAATAAGAATTTGTTACGTGAAGAAAAGAAAGTGACATTCTGGTTTACAGAATTTTGTGTATAAAAATGTATTTTTATATTGTAGCTTCTCCAACCCATAGACCTATTCATATGTAATTTTCATAGTAAAATTATATAATTTTACTAATATATAATATAGCACCACTGCTAATATATGATATATAAAAACAATAAAGAGTGAGTAAGTAAGACAGCATAGTATAATGACTATATCTTACAAATATATACTTAAACAAGAAATCAAATACTGTGAATTGTTGGAATAAGTGAGAAGAGGGTGAGGAAAGGTGCCATGACTTCAAGTGTGTGTATCAGAATATAAAAAACAGAGTGAGATTTAAATTCTGACTTGCAGAGAAATATGAAATGAACTGATTTGCATTTATAAACATGCAAAACATACAAAGAGGATAGAATGCATGTATTTTACAGTCTAATAAATAAAGACATAGGGAAGCCAGGCATTCCTTTGCCATAAAAGATGTTGAGGATGAATGTCATAAAGCATTTGTAGAACACCCTGTAAGAGGCAGAACATTTTTATACAACTGAAAATTAAATGCCATCTAAAAGGACAGGACAGCCCTACAGCAAATTGACCCTTAGACAACTGCTACCAAAACATTCTACTTGATGAAATCAAGTCAACATTAGAGTAAGCAAAGCAGTCAGACATAGAACTCACCAGAACTACGCCTATGGCTTTTTATTCTGTTGTTTTCTTTTTGTCAAGGTTACTTTCAAGGAAATGCATGCAGTATAAATAGGCAAAGGATAGACTATAATTTTATGAAAGAGAATCAGGTGTAAATATAAGGGACTGTAATGGAATACACCAGCACATTAGACATACACATGTGCATTAAAATAGCATGAAAAAATGTCAAAGCAATTGCACTAAGACTCAAGTAAGATTGTTGTTAGAGTTTAAAATAATTAGGATGCTATTTTTATGGGTTCTGTACTGTTGGATTTTGCTTTGTGATTTTTTTCTCCAGCATAAAACAGCTAAAGGATAAGATAAAATCTGAATTTTCAGAAGGGAAACTCTGCAGGACTTATCCAACAATTTTTTCTACAGAATTATTAGATTTTTTTTACTAGATTGAGAATTGAGGTAGCTATGATATATCTGGATTTCACTGAGCTGCTTTAATGGGTCCATATTAGGTGGGTCCATATTGGTTAATATAGATGAAGCTTTTCTTTAAACCTCCATAGTATGAAATAACCTATTTATTGGTTTTCAGGGGTGGCCTGTACACAAACAAGTAGGAAGTACTACAGGCTAACATAATATGAAAGAGAATAAGGAGGAAAGAAGATTCTTCAAGAAGAGTAATATAGAAGGAAAGAAATATGATAAGGAAATTTGCAAATACATGCATTTATTAAGAATTTCTGTGAAAAGCAGAAACCATCTGTTGGAAGAAGCATAAGACAAAATCTTGTCATACTTGTCAATATCATATGTCTGGGAAAAAACCTCTCAAGTGTGATAGTGAAATGAATGAAACTCTATGTGTAAGGTGACTCTGTGGTAGACAGAGTGAAGATTTGATATGATTTGAGAGGACACAAGATAGTTCAGAATTCTGAATATGAATTTTGGTCATCTATGAAGATGTATTGTTGCTTCATTTGCCAAAGCTGCTAAAGGGGCAAAGAATTTTACTATGCTGGTTGGCAGATTGTGGAGCCAATTATATAAGAGTACACTAAAGATATTTATATATGCATGAGTTCAAAGAAGCATATGTTTGCTTTCTCTGTAAAGCATGGTGGGTGGATGTGAGTCAACTTCAGTCAGATGATCTGGTCAACTTTAATTTCCCCTGTGTTTACTAGCACAGTTTTCAAGTTTCTGACTACATATTGCTCTTTCTACAGAACTCCTGTTTCATTCAGGGCACACAGTAAATAATGGCACTGAATGAGCAATTACAGCATTAAAAATGGTTTCCATCCTCAGTGAGGATGCATTGCCATGTATTATTTACAGCTCACCCTTCAAACTTCTGCATTAAATACAGAACTAATCACTTCCACCTGTGCTTCTCCACTATATATTAATTCAAATGAATATTCCACAAAAATCAATCGATTTATTTTTATAAGACCCTATCAGCAGATTTCATGTATTTCAGAGGCTAAGTTGCATGAAAATAAGAAACACCCATTTCTACTTGAGATAAAGCTGGAATTTGCATCCAGACCCCAAAATATTAGTATAAGCACAAAATTCCCACTTTGTCCTAGATTTTTAACAAAGAAAGCAGCAGTCCTCTGTCTAATAACCTTAGCTATTATAAGGTTACGATTCTTTCCATATCACAGTCTCCAGTCATCTTGAATGAAACACAACTTCAGTGGAAGATTACCATATGATTACGTGATAAAGAACTGAAGTAGATACACAGAAGAAGGTTGTATAAAAAATTGATCCACCGTTTCTTAACTTGCATGTTTCCTGGAAATGTAATGATCATAAAATATCTGTATAATTTATCTGAATCTTGAATGATGTTCAGGTGAAATCTTTTTCTTTTCCCTGAAGTAGAAGGAAAATTTTCTTCTATGATGGTTTCATAGCAGCATTGGATTTAGAATTTTTTTATTATCTGAGCATAGATTGCTGCATTAAAGTATGAGAAAACTATATGAATTCTAAGAAAGGACTGGGAAACACATCGAATAGAATATACATTAATTGTGCTTTGTCATTAGTTAACAGAGTCTCTGCTAATCCTTGGAGGTCCAAACTCATTTCCATGGGGAAACTAGCTGAGGTCTGAGTATTAAGGATGACTAAGCTTTAAAGCTACATAATGTTATCAGTAAAGATACCAGATTCAGATACAGTATTTTTTTCACAAATATATCCAATTAGCACTCAGCATGAATGATGGCTAAATGGGACTGATCAATATTTTATGTCAAAACTGTTTCTCTGTGTGTAATTGGTTTTACTGTACAAGGCTTTTTCACAAAGTATATGGTTTTCATAGAAAGTGTGTGGATTTTTTTCTTGTGTAGAACAAATTCATATATGAGATTTTCATATTTATATGTCATGATAAAATGCATCAATTACATAATTTTTACCATTATATAATGCATCAATTAAGTAAGTCTTAGTTTCAGTTTTCAATCAGAGTTCATTCCAAAAATACTGGTTTTTTCTATTGATGAATAAAGAAAAATTTGTTAATGCCTTTATAGAAGAGTTGAGAGACAAAACTTTATTAAATGTCTAGCCATTAAATGGGTAGACATTAGTGCTTTCTTTGTGAAGTATTTACAAGCCAGTAAGTGTTTGCATCACATGAATAATTTATAGAAACATTGCCTCTGTCCACTGAGAAATATCGTACTTTGCGTGTTTTGGTACGGCTAGAAAAAGGCATCCATCCACATGTTCATTACCTTCACTGAAATTGTCTGTGAGTGATTCTCCAACTGCCTAGATCTGTTCCATCACTGTACAGTTCAAATGCCCTAAGGATGTCTGGAAACAGCAAGATAGATGTATAACAGAGTTTATCATGTAGAAAAAGGGAGCTATTTTGACATGCTCGCATTCAAAGAGGGCATCGCTTCTGGTGAGGAAAAGCACTTGTTCAGGTAGAATGAATTAGCTGCTATTGCAAGCATAGTAGCCCTAGGAATCTGTCTGGGGACAATCACAGGGATAGATGCAGATCTAACTGGTGTTGTGCTTTGTGAACTGGGCTGAACTCCTCATACAGGGGAACACAGTAGGAGAAACTTGTCCATGCCCACAAATTCTCCTTCTCCTTTCCTTACCGGTTTGCACATCATTGGTGATTTCCAGGTTTCAGTTAAGATCTAGCTAAAATTTGGAAGGAATAAAATGATACCTTACATTCTCTGGCTGCTGTCTAGCTCTTAATCTCCTCATACTTCCTAACGTCCCCAGTGTAATCCCATTATATGTTTCCTTACCACCTCCCTCAAAACTCAGATTACATGTACAATTTTTTAAAAGAATGATACTTTCTTTGAACTAACTTTGAGAAATCAGCCTAATAATAAGTCTACGGAGACCTCAAGAGGAAAATAATAATCAAGAGGAAAATAATCTCAAACTACTGAACAATGAGTCTTTCTAAGAAAAAGGCCTGTTGTTCATTAATAAAACTCAGGCTGTTGGCTTCTCCAGGGAAAGATGCTGTTGGTCTCATTACCTTTTGGAGAGAGAATAAAAGAGGATTTATTGTAAGCAAATATGGCAGTGGAAAATGGAAGGTGGAAAATACATTAAATCCTTTTAATTTTAATAAACTAATAGAAATAGAAGGAATAATATGTTCTAGTATAGTGAAAGACAATATTTAAGGGACAGCAAATGCAGCTGAAGGCAGGAAAAACAAAGAGGAGTACTTCAAATTACTGGAAGTAATTAAAAATTCAGGAACTCAATCTTCAATGTCTGATTGAAGACCAGAAATTACTAAGCAAAAAGTTTAAAAGTTTAGTAAAAGCAGTTCACTTTGAAATTGCCCAGGCTTGCTAAATTCTAAGAGAGTAAAATAGAAAATTGATTATTCTTCCATTTGAAGTTGTGTGGTTTCAGGATGAAATTCAAATCCTAACTTACATTAAAGAAGACCAAAAACGTTTGAGAGAAAGATTACTTTTACATAACCAAATCTGAATTTTGAAAACTAGGACAAAGATAAGATTATTATAAATTCAAAGTCAACAGCATTTTGCTGTGGTTAAACTAGTTTTGTAGGTAATTGAAGAGTATTTTCTGTGAGAAATTCAGGATTTAGCCAGGTCAATGCAAATTTAACTTTAAACAGCTTATTTATTTTTGAAATTTTGCAATTAGACTTTCTTTTGTGATTAACTAAGCCAATACCTTTGTGTTTGTAATGAAAGTTCCTGAAATCACAGGCTTAATTTTGTGTATTAGTTTTTTTCCCATTCAGATCCCTGTAGTAATAAGTATATTCTAAAATACTCCTTAAACTTGTCTTAGTTTAAAAAAGACAAATTTCTGCCAAGGTAGGTGGGAACCTTCCTGGAATAGAAAGAAGACTGCCTCCCCCAAATGATTATAACCTCGAAATCAAGACACCTTCAGGCAAAAAATGTAGACGATAGGACCTGAAGCATGTGGAATCAGCAAAAACTGAACGCCAAGACCTCCTTTCACAGCCCTCTCAAGGCAGGGAAGAAGTGAAGTAAAAACCTCCCCCCACAAGTCCAAACTTCTGGCCCATGTTGGACTCTCCACCCCCCTACCCTTCTGGCCCACACACTGGCCCTGACCAAACAGGGAACAGGCCTTTCCCCAAGCAATTCAGCTGGTATGGGAAGGCTGTCAGCCACTCTCTTTGTGTGGCTTAATCATTGGCCACCCCCTCAGGGAACCCTGCTTCTAGTGATCCACAAACCCTCCACTCCCAGCCTGTCAGCTTCTTTTATGATGGTAATGGCAGAGTGACAAAACTGCAGCATTAACATCTTCCTATTAGTACTTGTGAAGACTCGGATTAATTTCATATAGAAAAGCACACATTCCTTAATTTATCCAAAGTACAAAGGAACTGATTTCTTCCTGTATGGTAAAGGCACCCTGCTATAAAAGTCTTAGAAGCAATTTTGGGCATTACATTGCGACACTGCATTATAATCTTTTAGGAACTGAAGAGAAAGAAGTTGCTTGGTTTTGCTTAGAATGTTGTTTTCATATTTAGGCAATTTGATATATACATTAAAGTTTGTGTCGTGAGAGTCAGTTATTTAAAATCTCATTAGAAATATTTTGATGCTTCAGCAACAAATTTAGATATATAGGGTTGTATCAATAAATATTCACTTTAGCAAGGAAAAATAGATTTACGATTTCAAGCAGTCCTTTCAAGTAAAAATATGGGGCTATACAGCTTATAGAAAATCAGTGCTACGCTTGAAAAAGTGATTTTTAGAGTCACAGGATTATTTATATGACATCATGGTTTCTTTTGTTGATAAAAGCTAAATTGTTTTCAAACTTGAGCCTTCAAAGAACAAAAACCATTCTGTGAAGTTGTGTCACTCAAATAGTTTTAGCTTTTAAAATGTCTAGGTTCACCTGCCAAGTTATGATCTATCGCTTCCATTAATCAGGCCCATTTTGAGAGTTTCTATCTCTGAAACAGAAAGATGTCTCCTCAACACTGGTTTTACTTGATCTCCTGTGTTTCTAAGATTTCAGTTTCCTCTGATATATCTCAGGTTGCATTTGGCTAGAGAGATCTCCCAATAAACAGCAAGAGGGGACATGAGATACTTCTCAAACTATAGAGGCTCAGAAGTCTATGAGTTGTTGCATCTCTGCTCAGTTTCAGTCCATGGAGGGGGGAGATGGGGGAGGGAAGTGATATAGTTTCATTTGCCTTGAAGTAAGCCAGCTGTGATATAAGTATTTAAATTACAAGTGTTTTGTGCTATCATATTTTCTTTTTTCCCAAGCTAGAGGATACATGCTAACACAGCCAACCTATGGATTTAGCTGCGAGATGCCTGTTACTAACGGTACATCTTAGCTGCTATTTCTGAGTATTCTTTGCAGTCTATTGTCTAGACTAGATAATGTTGGATATCTCTCTTTCAGCCTGAGGGGAGACCAAAATTAGAGCAAGAAGGACTGACTGATCATCTGAATTGCATGCAAGTTATGAAATGAAACTCAGAATTCAGAGTACACTTAATCAACATGAGCCTAGATGAGAGCATCTCCTTGGGGAGACTGTTACCCTTTGCTTGACAAGTCGCAGCTCACAGTCTTATAACTTCATTTTTGACAGTTCATTGAAAAATCCCTGTCCAAAACATGTATGTGCTGTTAATGGAGAAACTATTGGTGTGTGGCATCACAAAGAAAACTTTGTTCTTGATTTAACCACGAAGAGACCCCTTTTGTTGTGCTGTGCCTTTCATTTGTCCATGCATTCTCGCTCAGCTGTCCAAGAGAATTTGCAGTTAGATACTGCAGCAGTTATAACCCTGACTTACAATTTTGACAAAATCTTCACACTACCACATTAACTGAAGTGCACTCAAATACTGGCCCTTCCATTGATTTGTCTTCAGTTGCCAGGAAGTATTGGCAGAAACTCCTGCCCCTCTAGGCTTGTCTCCACCTGGATCTCCAGCAAGGCTCTTCTCCATTTTAGCGAAAATGTGACAAAAGCACGCCCCTTAAATGTCAGGACTTCAGACCATGGATTTAAAACCTAGAGATTTTATCAAATAATTACAACAGCCTTAATATCTGCCTTTTGAAAGTTCAGTTAAAAGCTGATATACAAATGCAATGGAATGTCACCGAAAGCTGGGAAGAGAAAAATAATTTTCATCATATAGTTGCAAAGAGGTATTTTTTTACTTCCCTTACAAATAGAATTCATGGCTGCATTATAAAAAAGGGGTACAGTATCAGATAGATCACCTTGCACAAATGCAATCTGACTTTGGACTGCACAAAATTTGCATTTTATAAATTATTGTCCAAATCCTGTAATTGTAAAACAATGCAGCTTTTCTTCTTCTCACATGTAACTCATCTCCTTTAGATGATTTAGACTTACACAAAAATTCTGGTATTCTCCTTTTCCTTTTTTCTCCAAATATGCCTTTTTGGCGGTTTTCCTTCTTTAAGGAGACTGAACGGCAAATGATTAATGACTCAAGTATTTGACCCCCAGCAGTGACTGCTCACCTGCTGTAAGAGCCTGGACTGTTGGTGCTCATGGCTCAATCAGCAGAGTGCTTTGCTAACAATGTGCAGAGTGGCCACCCAGACCAGGGGCTGAAGGTGTGCATATCCAACACCTCAGGCTACAAGCTGGGTCTTAAAAAAGTCAAGGAAAGAGGGAAACCCTACAAGGTAGGGTAGGGTTTCTTTTTCTTTTTATGGATGTCCCAGCTGTGATAACTCCCCAGAACATTCACACAGGTATTCATTTCTTGTTGATGAGCTATAATGGGCCACAATGGACTCAGCTGCACTGGAGTAAGAGACAGCTGTAACATCTTAGAAGGTGTCAAAGGCTCCCAAACTATTTCCTGACTCACAGTATTACATCATCCAGTGTAAAATTCGTCACTCCAGGGGAAGTACTGGAGGCGTTTCCACCTGGACCTGAGGGAACGTGGAGTTTGGAGCTTCCCTTCACCATGTGGGACTTCATCACCCCCTTGACAGATATGGACTGTTCCCTATGACCAATGGACATTGAAATTGCAACAACCAAGTCTCCTTGCTGGATTCAATGGCTGTCTTGTGGGTCCTTCCAGTTTTCTGGGGAGTCCATAGCCCTGCTTCAACTGCCTGAACCAACACCGCAGCCTCACTCCAGTGCTGGCTCTCCAAGCATTCCTTCCAGGTTTTCTGGTCATGGGGGAAGTGAATGATGTGGAGGGATGGTCATCTTGTCTCTGTCTTCTGGCCATGTATATTTTTTTCTGGGAGGGAGGAGCTGGCTGTATCTCAATTTGGTCTGGTGGGCGGGGTTTGAGAAGTTTGTCATCTTTGTTTAGTGCAGTTTTATCAGTATTGTTATTAGCATTTATTCTTGGTAAAAGTTATTTTTTCAATTACATCTGAGTGTCCTTGGTCTCTCTCTCTGTATTGGAGAAACCATGGGTATTGAATCTGAGGGCGGGGAGACTTCTGTGTGATGTCTCTGCCCCTTCAAATTGTCTCAAATTTACACAGGTGAAAAGTGGTACTTTCCATGGAAAAGAAGTTCATAAAAGACAGGAAATCTTGGAATCAAAATGACGTTACAGGCATCCAGGCTGATTGGTTCTCTTGACTTCTCAGTAAGCTCTTGAGCCAACAATAAAGAGGATTAGTCATCAGGCTCTCTAATTAACTAAGGAAGGCTTAAGGTCTCCAGGCAGGCAACTGATAAAATTAATCAGGTGGTCAAATGTGATGCTCAGAAGCTTTGAGATCTCTAGTTCCCTATTAGGATCTAAAAGGAAGGAAAATTGGTGTCAATATAACTTGGAAATGACTTGCACCTGGTGGTCAGGTTATGAGGAAGTGGGAGTTCAGAGAGATAACTCTCCTAAGGATCTAGATTTTTTCATTCAGTCAATACTGATAACTTATATTCTGTTAAGTCAGCATTTCCCTCACAACAAGCTATTTTGTCAGACAACTTATGTACAACAGCAAGAACAACTGAGACTCTGCAATTTCAACTTCAGGGTATTTTTCCTGAGGGTATTGTTAGGAAGGCCTTGTCATAGAACATGGTAGGACTTGAAATATAAGATCAATTGTCTAGACATCAGAGAAACAAATACTAAACAGGTAAAAAGCTTAATTCATATCAAATGGGAATAGGAAGGAAAATGCCCTGCAAGGGGAAAAAAATTGGCATTCGCAGCAAAATATTTAAGTGCACAAAACAAGAAGAGCTCTTGATCTATAAATCCTGTAATTACAGGTGCTTTACCAAGAAGGTCATTTTGCACCAAATTATTCCTCTGTCAAGATGTTCATCTCCTGACTAGATTTCTTGCCATACCTTGGTATGTTTAATCAAACAGAAAGGTGAAATTTAAGCCACATCTGAATCTGTAGTTTTACACAGTAAAAAACTTAGTTAAGGTATTTAAGAGTAGAGGACTCACAGAATTGCTACTAGATGGAAGTAAAATGTTAAATGATGCTCATTTTTTTGCCACAAAATCTTTTATGACTGCTCTTATGAGCTGAGAGTATATTGTTGCACATGGCAAGTACATCACAGTGTCAAGGAAAGCTATCTTTTTGTTTAAATGCCTTTAAACAAACCCCAAAAGATATTTGAAACAAAGATTATCAAACCCCTCAGATAATCCTCAAATGTGTGCTACATAATTACAGCCTTACTTCAGCACAACAATCCAGTTATCTTGATATATTTTTCAATTTCTGAATTTAAGGTGGATACAAAGAAGGTTTTATAGAAAGCAAGAGAGAAACAAAGCAGGAGAGATGTGTGAAGTCAGAATATTTTTAAGCCACAGTTCTCTTTTCTTCTTGTATCAACAGTTTTCGTGTTAAATGCAGGATCAAAAAGTCTCTCTCAAATGAATGTAAATGCTATCACATGGACGAATGCTATAAACTGAGTTTTGTCATCCACTTACAATTTGCTCTGTTATTCTAGATCTCCAAGTGTAGGACTAAATCTGCATCCTTGGACAGGTTGCTATGTAGGCAAATACTTTGAGTTTTCCTTAGGTATGTTTGCTCTGAGCATTCTGTATAGAAGAAAAAGAAAAAAAAAAAAGACACCAGCAGTTTGAACTTCCAAATATAAAGCATCTTGGGCTACAGCTCTGTGAAGACTGCTTGGTTTCCATATTCCTTCAAGAGATGACCACAGCTTATCCACAAATTAGTTCTAAAGCATGCATACGGTGTGTTCAGCAACCTGGGACATGTACACTGCATAGAGCACATGCAGCCTACCTACTCAAGGAAAATCTATTCCAGTCATTTGACTATATCAGATTCCCTGCTTGCATGCAAATGCATATGTGTTTTTTTCAGAGCAATGCTTGCTAATATTGCATCTTATGGGATCCCAGATTCATCAACTACCTAATAACTGGCTGAGTAAAGACAGAAAAGTTTTGATTGGAAAATGGTTCTACTTGGATCTGTCAATATTTTGAGACTTGAGCAAATACTAATATATCACATACTTTGAAACAAATGCAATACAATGAAATTCCTAAATGTGTACCACTAACATTAATAAATATTTGATTTGAAACACCAATAACTGCTGAAAGCCTGTCCAGACCAGTGATGTTATTTTTGCTGCCCTTAGAAAGAAATATATGGTATAAATATCCAACAGAAACAAGATATTTTTGTTTTTAAAAGTTAGAAGAAAAAAAGTGCTGAAAGTAAAACACTCATCTTTTCCTCTTTGATTCAGCTTCTTTACAATTCTTTTCATTCAGTAAAATTCTCTTCTGTTCAGTCTGACTCGTCTTAACATCTTTTATTATTTTGTTTTTCTTTTACCCTCTTCAATGAAATTATTTCTAATTTCAACCTCGTTTTGATCATTCTGTTGTGTTCCTTGAAGACCATCCTCTCCTGATTCAAGTCTTATCATTCCTCTTCTGATTTCTGCCTGAAAAAAACCTGTTATCTATACTACTCATACCATCGTGAGCTGAGAAATAGTTGGATCAGACAACTGCTGTCACCAATTCTTTCATGTAGTCTTAACTTTCCTTATCTGTCCCTAGCTGTAGTGGAATGAGAGGCCCTGAAAATACAAACCAGGTCTGAGGAGGGGTAATAAGAAGATGAATCCCATTCAGCATAGCAGTCACTAAACACCATTATAGATGAGTGAGGAAATTGCAGCAAAAACCCATTACTTCCTGCCTAACAGTCCTATTTCCTCACAATGTTTCAAGAAGGTCTCTGAGACAGGCTGATGACAGAAACAAAGCATAAAGATTCATTTCAAACATATAATCTGTGTTACATCCACTGATAAAGTCAAAGTACTTGGAACTCATCCTTTCATTATTATCTTGCAGTTTGGTGCTTCTTCTTCAGATGATGCTTGACAGCTTGTTTATATTCCCAGCTATAACCACAGTAAAAATTATTTTATTTCTCTCTACAAACCTTGCCTCTGTCATTATCTCACTCTGGTTTTGTTTTGTTATTTCAGACTACCACAGTACCATTAAAGTTAAAAAAAAATCACTGTAATCTCTTGGATCTCAAAAGAAAAACAGATTTTGAAAATACTAATAACTACAAGCCAGTGCACTGAAGGACCAAGGGACCAATATGGAGGTGTGGTAGCCCTCATTTAGGTGCAGTTCATAATTTCACTTCCTGGGAATGCAAGTACAGTTGTACAGTTCATCTCTGGGTAAAACACATTTACAGTAATGGTGCAGGAGTAACAAAGACCCCATGAGGGTCTCTTCAGGTCTGCGGAATGAGGAGGCAGTGAGCACATCTTAAGGTACAGAGCCAAACACTAGTAATAAAGAAGAATTGTGATTTCAGAAGTGTTAAAGCTGAAGGAAGGACAGGGAAAGAAAGCCCGGGTTGAGGTGCCAGGCTTAACTTTTTTGTAGCATATGCTGTGACTATTCCTGCAATATACATGACATTGAAAGGCCTTTCTAATAAGCAAAAAAATTAGACAAATTAAGGAAAACGTGCAATGGTATAATAAACACTTGTTTGTTTATTCAGTAATGTGATTTAAAAGGAAAATTTTATAGTTTTTATGTTGATTTGTGTTAAAAAATTAAATAAACATGATAATACCATATAATTTGAGACTTCCACTTCTAACCATTAGCTTTTATAGTAGCAGGAATGCATCTGGTGGTCCTAAATGTTTAGAAGAATAAATTGACAAACTGTTATAGGAGATAAATTTGTAAGATCCCTATTTTAACAAATTAGTTTGTGAAATGTAAACTTGACAAATAGACCGTTATAAGCTCTTAAAATGAACTGGGAAAATCAGGCACATAGACACTTTTTATTTGGAATTCAAAAAACAGCATTTGCCCAATTATCTTCAGAAGCTACTTTGGAAAGAATAAAGCAGCTCAGAATTCCCAAGAAGACACAGTAGCTGGTGACTCATATGTGTTGTTTGCTATACAAATGTCAGGAGTTAATTGCCCTGTCATTTTCAAGAAACTGGTTTTTTATAATTTATTTTTTCTACTATCCCAGATACCAGGAATTTCACTTAAAGGTTAAGAATCTCTGCTGGGTGCTGCACACAAAACAAAAGGCAGCGTCTGCTTCTGGTTTATGAGAAGAAACTCAAGGATACTGAGCAGGGAAGACAAAGGTGCAGTTGAACAGTAGTATTCAACAAGGTAAGCAGCAGGGCAGAGCACTCTGAAGAATTTTTGTCATCAACAGTTTCTGCAAACATCTCAGCCATGGTAAGTTCTATTCAGGGATGAGAGGAAGGTTACATGGTACCGGCATGAGCTCTTTTAAAGCATGAAGGGCACTGTGGGAGAAAGCAGAAAGGCATCATTTGAAAATGAAAGAAAAAAGTGACAGAGGGTGCTACTGTGGGTTGAACAGACATTGGAGTCAGCCTCTCAGGATCTCACTCTCGAAGAAGTAGCATTGCTCAAGGTAACGAAAGATTGCATAAGTCTTGAAAACAAAGGCAAATAACTTCTAATGTAATAAAGAAGTGGAAACTTTAGGAGGCTGAGGAGGTGGTTGTGCTTGCAGTGATAGATTGATAAAGATATCTACACAACATTCTGGGAAAATCAGTAAAAGGTATGTTGTAAGGGGCAATGAATAAAAAAGATTTTTCAATAACTTAAAAATACAAGATAGACTTTTTTAAAAAGGTTTTAGGTGGAGAAAAGAATGGTATCATCTGTCAGATGAATTATGCAAAAAAAATCTGGAAGACCTGGGCACAACTTGGACATAAGAAACTAGGCACAGTAGACTTACAGAAAGCCAGGATAATGAAGTTTTTCACAGGCATGGAGTAAGAATTCAATAGAAAAGCTGAACTGCAGAGGAAGATAGTGAAGATAAATGGACCTTTCGTCATCCATCATTGTTCTACAAGTCACATAAAAAAAACCCCTGTGCCAATGAAATTGTGTCCAACTTTGTGAACACCTAGCATAAGTCAGCTGAGTTACTTGTAAAGGTTTATTTGGCCTGACCAAAGTCAGTAGAATCTGGCTTGTGATGAGAAAATAATTGGACCATAAATATTTGTAAATAAAATATAATTTCATACAAACACAAAATGCCATCTGATACAAATTCAATCCCTGTTAAATTTCAGCTTATTTTTACTCCCTAGCAATAGCACTGAAATAACAGTGAAATTGATGCCTTAGGATTTTTATGTATTTGTAGATTTTTATATAGCTGTATAGTTTCTCACACTTGAGGTAGCAGCTAACAGTTTCTAACTGTTTCTCACAGTTTGTGCCACATTCCTGAATTTCTGTTTAACGGTCTTTTCAATGGACAAGATCGCAGCAAGGATATCTTGTTTGGGACACATGCACCTGGACCAGAATAACAAGGCATATTGTAGTCAAAACAAGACAGAAGACCCAGAACCCTTGGAGGTGCTCCAGGGGGGAAGTTCTGAGGCTGGTACCAGGTGAAAAAGGTTTTTGGGTTGGTTGTACCCATTAAGTATCATAATTAAGTAGTATTATAAATTTGTAAGAGCTCTATAGTGGCTGTGCACCTATGTCCTTCGTGCACCTCAAAGGTTTCATTAAATAACTACTCTTTACTTTATCTATATTAATATTGTCTCAAAAGTTTTTCCTCCTCGATTTTAGACAAAACCTTACATTCAAGGTTGAGACATTGAAACTATAACCATAATTGTTGTATAGTCTGAGGTCATCTAGTATAGTCCTTTCAAGTACTTCACGGATGGAATGATATTAGAGAGCAAAGTTCGGTTATACCATTACCAGATGTTTTAACAGCAAACAGATGTTTGAGAGCAAATTATAAACAGACCATTTAAATTTTTCAAGGTCGAAAAATATTATCTTTAAAACCTAACAAATCTTAATTCTGATGATGAATATATATTTGGAATTTGAGTCTGTTAAGCATCCAAGTCTTAAAGTCTCCTTTTTAGAATGGGGAAAAAAATAACCATTATATTTATATGTGTATATATTAAAAAATGAAATATATATTAATATTTATATAATTATACACATACATCTATACATCTTATGTGACATATGCATGTACATGACACCCATATACAGATAGATAAAAAAAAATCTTATAGAGGTATAAGCTTTGTAAAAAAAATAGTCATGAAAATGAAGCCTACTTTTATGCAATAATATTGAACATGATCAGACATATTTAAATATGTCTAAAGCTATTTTTTATCCTAGGAGATGCTACTTGAAACTATAAGCATATAAAGAGTCACTCTACACGCTCCAAGAAATAGCCATAGATTGATCTATTTGATTATAGAGTGTGTCTAATTTATGCTGAAGTTGTTTTATAGTCATTATTATGTTCTTTTGGCATTTCAATATCAGAGCAGTGAAATGGTAAAAGCAGTTTAAAGGCACGACTGTCATGACTGCAAGGTTATGGCTGTGCTCAGCCAATACATAGTGGGAGTATTCACATTAGGTATGAGAACAGAATGAGTCAGAGTTGTCTAGCTCAATGGTAAGAAACAACTCAGCATAATGGATTTCTTTTTTTGCTTGCCATTATACACAGGAAAAAAAAACCATTGCCATGATTTCAGTTTAAGATGATGACCCGAAACAAAACAAAAGAATGAAACTACTGTGTCCGTGGTCACTGCTCCACAAGTGCAGTCCCACACAGTTGACTGTGATGGTCAATTCCTGTCTGCACCTCTAAAGCGTTCCCAGGCCTGATTTCCTTGCTTTTGCCATACGTAGTGTGCTCCTGATCTGCTGCTGTGAATCCCTTCCTCCCATCATGTGCTGAAGTAGTGAGCACAGTGCAGATGTCCTAGCTGGGGCTCTGGGTGGGTTCTCCTGCCTCCATCACCTCAGCCACTGGAGAGAGCAGAATGCAGTGAGAAAGTTTCTATTGCAAAACAGAATTTGAAGCAAGTACTTCTGTAACAGTTACGTTTTTATCTTGCAAGCTGTAAAAGCAACTGGTTTAGTCCAGTTTTAATGAAGTTGATTGTGATAATGAGATTCCTGTTGAGGAGAACTTTCAAAATTACTTTTGGAACTCATTAAAATTTCTGTGCTTATTCTTGACTGTCTTTTGAATTCAGATTCCTGCCACCTTAACAAAACATTTGTTAGTAATAGTGTAACAGTGGTAGGAAGATTAACATGGGAAAAAAATGTGACATGTTTGCTTTCAGCTTTTTCCACTCAGCAGTGGTGAGACATCCCCTGAATTTTAGAGCTTGTCTATCATCAAGGCCAGAGAAATAAACCATAATGTTACACTTTTTTCTTATCTCTAAATTTCAAAAAAAAGAAAAAAACCCAACAAACTAAACCAAAAAAAACCAGAAAAAAAAAATCAAAAATAGTAATAAAAAAGCCAAAACGAGCGAGCGAACCAACCAACAAAAAAACCAAAAAACAACCAAAAACCCAAAAGAAAACACCAACCTGTGATGTGCAGATGACCTTTTCTGTATCACCTGGATCCTAAGTTACCTGGATATTCTCAAGTGTGCTCCTACCTCTAGGCTATGCATCTCTTAGTCAGCATCCATCATCAAAGAAAAGAATGCTTTTCAAAGTAACCCGTTTTAAGTATCAAAGCATGGTAAACAGAGCACTAACATCATACATCTTTAAAATCAGTATTTCTACTCTCCACTTACCTAAAATATCTGAGTGTATTGAAGACAGGAAATGAAGAACAAACGTTTTACTTCATGGGATTATTTTAATAATGTTTGCCAACTGATGGTTTACAATGGGCCTTGTGCTCCAGTATTTTTCACAGCCTTCTGGTTGTAAGAGAGGAGTGAAGTGTAAGAGAGAGATGTCAGCAGACTGAGAAGTTCAGATGTAGCTCCTCCACATTCCTTTCGGGATCTCCTAGTCTGTATTTAACCTCTATAATTTAAGAACCCATCACAGTTAAAAGGGCAAATTCAGGTTTCTTATTGCTGTCTATGAAATCTCACTAAATACATTAATTGAATAAGAAATTTTAGCAGGCAATCTTTATTAAAAAATTTAAAATAAAAATAACCACTAGATCAACTGTTTCCTTTAAGTGTCAGTTGAATAATTTTCATTTACCTAACAAAAAAAATTAAAAAAATGACTGTACAGCCATCTCATTTTATTTTTTATTTCTCCTTTAACATCTTGAAATTAAAGTAATTTAAAAATATGCAATTCGTACAAAAATAATTTTTGCTTTTTCTTGAGGGTTTTCCAGACAAAATACATTACCTGCGTATTTTACTACCACATTTCAAATGCTAACAAGCACACTCAGTTACCATGGAAAATGACAGTGTCAGCATTTAATAACCAATTCTAGGAACATAAGTAATATCTAAGCACTTCTATTGTTTCTTTGATATGCTTTACCACACCAGAGAAATATATAACAAATTATAATATTTAAGTATAAATAATACTTATCCCCAGATAAGTAATCACTTATAAATAACTATTCATTTTTAACTTAAATTAGCTATAATCTCAACAACAGAATTCTTGCCTGAAGCCATTACAGGTCTGCTTAATAGTAACAAAACTCATATGAAAATGAGGAACCTATCATCTGCCCCTTCTCACCCTGTGAAGTGACTCAATTCCTACAAAAAACATCAAAGGAAGAAAAAGCTAGAAAGTTGGTACTGAAATGTGAATATCTTTCATACTATCCCTTCTAAATCCAGCCTCATAAAAATATAATCATTTTGTGGGGGAGAAACTTTAATTCAGTAATATTGTGAGCAATGTTTCCTAACAAACTTCCACTAAAGCCGTTAGAAAATATCAAAGTCCATGCCATGACCCTTTCCATTGCCAAATTCTGCACATCTATTAGATGATAATAGCCTGTTTCAGACAACACACTGCAGGTCAAGAAGCAAGCAACCTCTACAGTCACCAAAGTCCTAGTTTCAAACTATTCTTAGTTGCTTACAATGCAGCCTTTATATTACCAATGACTAGAACTTCTAATTTAATAATTTATATTGACTCATGTCAACCTTAATTACAACAATTATATGCATTATCTTTTCTTAAAATGTCTGTGAGCAATTTATGTCCTTATCAAATATCATTTATTTTAAGCTATGCAGAAAATAACGTCAGCAAAGAGTCTTTGGCCTGTAGATTGCAGTACTTAAAAATATTTGATACACAAATGCAAACAGTTTGGCAGCTTTAATCAAATTGCATTCGTACAGCCCATACATCATCTGAGTTTTAGGATGCAAGACTATAGCAGCCTCGTATTTTTCATTTCATTATACAGTGTCAAAAGTTTTAAATTCACTTCCAGCCAATGCTATAAAAAACAATTAAAATTATTTTTTTTCAGGTTCCTAGTTAACACATTCATCACTTGCAATAATTGAAAAAAGCCTGTACTGCAGGAGACAATAAAATCAGTTTTGAATTGTTCCCTTACATTTCAAAAAATACTCACTTTGAATGTTTTGATACATTTTTCTAGCCATGACAACAAAAGTGGGATTTGTCTTAACTTTTGCTTCTCTCTGTCCAAGGGGATTCTTACTACAAAAAAAAAAAAAAAAGGAAGAAACTTCCTCTCCTTTTCTGCCTTCTTTATGCAGACAGTTTTCTGTTCCTTCTCCTCCTCTGTCACTTTTAGCGTATTCTTGGAAAGCAGCCATGCAAGTTTATACAAAAAATCCACCAGCTACTCTGACTGGTGTGATAGGGTTAGCTTCCCTGCCTGTCACTCAGCCGAGGGCATTATGTTTTGCACCTAATATGAGTCGGCAGCACATTTTACCATTACTTCCTTTTCATAATTCAGCACTATTACTGAGTATGTACAGGAGAAAGACAATGGCTATATCAGCATATATTGTTCAGCTAAAAAGTAAAGCTGGTTCCACCACTGTAAATGATGCCTTTACTTATTTGTGTTTATTACAACTAGACACTTACTATAGCCTGACTTTCACTCTCTGGCTGTGAAATTGAAAATATGTCATTGTGAAGGCTTACCTGAAGCAAGGTACTTTCTTTCTGTCAATTATATCTTGTTTGTTTCCAGGATACTGTTTTCTAGTCACCTCTTCAGATTCTTCTGTTGTTGACAACTAGATGGGAGAAAAATGAAATTCTGTGAATTGCTGGTCTTTTGCATTGCTTTGAAACCAAAAGGAAAATCAAGAAGACAGCAGGATGACATCAGCAAGTGGATGTATACATTCTGCTTCTTTTTCTATTCTACTCACTCCACAGTTATCTTCCTCAAATCTTGCTCATGGCAGGTTGACCTTGGTTTGTTCATGACTTTAAGACAGCATTTAATAAAAAAATCAGGATGTTTCATCTACATTTTATCTCCTTTTCTCCTCTGAGGAATGGGATTTTTGCCTAAAAGAAGACAAAAAAAATATGAGTCTAATTTTTCTGTTTTTTAAATCCAACTATAAATCATCCTATATCTTCTGTAACAGACGTTGGAATGCTTAGCACCAATATTGATTTTCTGAATTTGAACCTGAAAAGTTGAATTCCTTCATTTTGAGGAAACTTCTATCAATCAACTCAAATAAAATGAAAGTTGATTTTTTATCCCAACAATTCTATATGAGTGGGATTTAGAGGTTGATATTGACAGAGATGAGTTGACATACTACTTGTCACAGTAATTTGCAATAAGAAAAACATCTAAGAAGCTTTGTCCTTGAAAAATTAGTATTTTTGACAAGTGATTATCTTTTGTGAGCTGCAAAACCCATGTCTGTTTACTTAAGCAGCAAGACATTCTTTTTCTTTTTTACTAGTGAACACACACACAGAGGCAGTATTCTGATTCACACGTCATGAACAGAAATGTAAGGAGAATTTCTTTCATTGAAACTGCACCATAAGTAATGTTGGAACCGAAAAGCAGGAGCCTTACTCTACAAATTTAAAATTGAATATGCAGGGCTAGCAGATGGAAAAAGCTTTTTTATTTTAGGTTAAGCATGTTTGAACTGGGAACTTACATTACATGACAGACATTGAATTTCAAATATAATTTTTGCAGAGACACATTTCATAGTGGGATCATCTTTTAAATGTTCATGTTCGCTTTCACCATTCAGACTGCAGCAACTGTAAACAGCTGTAACTCATGTTAATGGCAATAAAAGCAGGCACTTCACTGACCTGCCTGAATGGTTTTGGGGGTTATCTACACAGGAAAGTTAGAGTGCCAGGCTTGGTATTTACTTCACAGTAAGTGTTCTACACAGCTGCCCCTCTCTACAGTGAACATCTTAGCTGCATCTTAAATAGTTGTTTTTGTGTGTGGTGTTTTATATTGCTGTAGATGCAGACCTTTCCAATTCACATTCAGTGTTCCATGAAAAATTCTAACTGTTCTTCAAACTGCTCAACAACAAAACTATTAAATCATTAGAGTATTAAAAATTATCCCCCCACTTCACCGATTTCAATTTTTGGGGGCTTAAAAAAATGCAAAGTATTCTACAGTATTTGATAGCTAGAAGGAAGTTAGGAAAACATTCATCAGCATTTTTGCAAAGGATCATTTTTCAGGGGACAGAAACTGCCCAGTGCCCATGCGGTCAGTGCCTCAGGAAATGTTCTTGGATCCAATCAACTGAAGGATCACAAGTGCTTCAAACATTCAAATTCATTTTTTTCCTTCACAGTGCAGATCAGTTCTACCCTTGCGAACAAGTCTATGGAGTCTGACTACTGAATGTAAACCATAATTCTATGGACTAACTCAGGTATGTTGGTTTTACTGAACAGCTTTAATGTTTGAAGAATAAAACTTTTATTTCTGTAGCTGCTCTGCTCTGTGTCAGTTTTTCTTGTAAAAGCAAATTTAGATCAAAGCACTAGTAAAATTAAATTGATAACATGTAACAATCTAAGTCACAAATGTATTTGTAATTAGTCTCTTGTAATTTGTTAAGGACAATACACTTGTGCTTTGTACTTGTGAATATCATGAGGCTCACCAAGGCCAAATGCAAGGTACTGCACCTGGGTCAGAGCAAGCCCTGGTATCAATACAGGCTGGGATGGACAGCAGGCCTGTCAAAAAAGACTGGGGGGTGCTGTTGGTTGAAAAGCTGGACTTGAGCCAACAATGTGTACTAGCAACCCAGAAAGCAAACTGTATTCTGGGCTGCATGAAAAGAAGCATGGTTAGCAGGTTGAGGGAAGTGATTCTCCCTTCTGCTGTACCGTTGTGAGACCCCATCTGTAGTACTGCATCCAGCTCTGGGGTCCTCAGCACAGCCCTGTGGAGCAGATCCAGAGAAGAGTCACAAAAAGGGGCAGAATTATGGAATACCTCTCCTATGAGAAAAGTCTGAGAGAGCTGGGATTGTTCAGGCTGGAGAAGAGAAAGTTCCAGGGAGACCTTACTGCAGCCTTCCAATGCCTAAAGAGAGACTATATGAAAGATGGGGACAGACTTTTTAGTAAGGCCTGTTGTGATAGAACAAGGAGTAATGATTTTGACTAAAAGTGTGCGCTGAGATTAGATATAACTAAGAAATGATTTATGATGATGGTGGTGAGACACTGGAACAGGTTGTCCAGAGAGGTGATAGGTGCTGATCCCTGGAAACATTCAAGTTCAGGTTGGATGGGTCTCTCTCTGAGCAACCTGATTTTTTGAATGTGTCCATGCTCTTTGCAAGGGATTTGGACTAGATGATTTCTGAAAGTCCTTTTTCAACTCAAACCATTCTTTAATTCTATGAAATATCTGTAGCCAACTTCCAGGATTTTTCCCAAGACATCTATCAATGAACAGAATCATTTGGCTTTAAAGAAATCATGCACATATTCTGCTATTCCTTCCATCTGCATATGGTAAGATCTGAAATTATTCACTTCTCACATACACTCAGTACTTAGCAAGGTTGGGATCTAAATCCTGGTTTAACTTGACTCACATCAAGAAAGTCACATCGGTAAAAAAAATTGAAGATGAAAAGTAGAATCAGTGTTACCTTGAATCCTATAAAAATGATAGCAAAAGCTAACATTTATCCTGTAACTAATAAAACAGACTGAAAAAAGGCATCCAGCTTGCCTGAGTGGTTGGCAGAATTCTTTTTCAGTAGTGTTTTCATCATCCTGCAGAACAGCATCTGGGTACCTAACGGTGCTCTGGGGATGTTGGGCAGGTTGGACTTTTCTGCAGCTCAGCAGTTGAATCATTCTGGATGTGTTGAAAAACTACATGGGGAACTGAGAATCTGCTCTTTCATTCTATAATGAGAATTTTTTTCCCTTAGGCACATATTGAAATATGTTTAGGATGAAATTGAAACCGTCTGTATATACATACATCACTTGTGATTCACTGATAAAATCAAACCAAATTTTGTTCATAGAAAGTGTCAAAAAATGAACCATAAAACCCAAAGATAATAATACCCTTAACCTTTTCCCATCAAGTTCTGCTTACAAGTAAACCCAGATCTTTTTTGTGGACTGTAATCTAATGATCTATTGCAGATGGTAGAGTAGGAAGAAAGTCCCACTTAGTAGTTTATTAAATATCATAGTAACATCTTCCTACAAAGATTCTTCCTATCAAAACAGGATAGTCATGTGTTGGTGCAATTTTTCTGAACCACTTCTTTCATATTCCACACTTACTTTCCAGAATCAAGAACTGGCTTTCAGGAGAAAGAGACATTCCTGAGGAAAGACCAAAAGAATTAGAAAGTGCTTTCAGTTGCAATCAAGCATTTGCACTAATCTGTAGTTTTCTTATATAGAGAACAATTCAATCCATTGATAAAAATATAGCAATTGACTTACTTGTAGAGGACCTTTGGGAGTAGATTGAAATTATAATGTTATTTTCAAAAGCTATACTTTCTGTAGTTTGAGAACAAATTCTCTTTGAAAAAAAAAATCCCCTTGCAGATCTTTCTCTTGTCAAATAATTTCTATTTCATATATAATAATTTTGTGGATACTGTCTTTAATGATTTCTGTCATTGTATATTTTACAGTTCCTAACTAAATTGAAATGATATCATGCAAATGTAATTTTACATGCACAAGTATCACTACTATGTTTCAATTTAAATGGAACTGATTGCAAGCCAAACAATAGAACATTTCTCAGCAAACAGATAAGACTCTGCTATATGCAAGTATGTTTGCAAATGTGTCTCATAATCTTGGATTCGAGTTTTAGAAACCTGCAATCAAACCTCCTACCTGCATCTGTGAATAAACACATAAGGAACTGGAGGACTGTTTAAACCCAGCAGATGGACGGTCCTTCCTTGAACAGATTGCAGGAGAGGCAGTGTGGGATGCAGCGCCACCCCTTCTGAACTGCAAACTCGAGCAGTCTGAGGCAAAGAAGTACACAATTAAGGTTCCACATCTCCTTTTTTCTTCCTAGATGGAGGCAAATCCTCTCCCACCCCACCTCTACAAAGTCATTTTACTCAAGCAGATTGATTTGCATTCACTTCCATTATGAGCAAAATGCTTTCTAATATTTCCCAGTCTGCAGGACATGCTGAAGTGCTCACACATTGTGAATGATAAGAATATGCTTAGAGCTTGTATCTGGGGGAAAGAGATAGTTCTTGGATTTGGTTTCTTTACAGCTGATTACTTTCTTTGGCTTGGTTATGTAGAGACATTATTGCATTTCAGTCTGATCTGACTGCATTTCTTATTTTTTGTAAAGAGTGCTGTAAACTCAGGATAAAGGCTTCTGTAAGCAAAATGAAACACTGTCTGAACTAATTTCACTAATGAAGGCAGAAGGCAGGTAATAGCCATGTGTTCTTCCCTGCTTATATTTGTGGGTCGGTATAGTGCTTCTTTAACTCCCTCTACATCTGCTCATTGCACCTTTACATAAAATTTCATGTTCTGAAAATCTGTCATGAACTTTGAGGTTTTGCATCATTGCAATTCATACTGCTACTCTCATGCTAGTGGATACTGCACTCAGCTTCTCACAAAAGCAACACAAAACCTATTTATATGACTGCCTAATTCATGTGTGATCTGCCTAAACTTAACCTCAAAGACCTTGAAAAATTTGCACTAAAGGGACAGTCATATCGAATAGAACCACTAGGAATGCAGACTTTCGCTACATAAATAAGTACATCATACTCTATAGATTACAGAGCAATACAACCATGTTTCTAAGGCTTTGTTATGCTATAGTAGGTCTTTAAGAGACCCACTTTCATTCCATATAATATTTAATCTAAAGAAAAGATACTTGTTTAAAAATTGTTTCATTCTTCATAGTAAATAAACAAATAATTGAACTGCCAAAAGATGTTCACTTTTCAGTCCTTACCTTGCTTTTTTAATATTAAAATCTGGTTGACTTATTCTGGCAGTGGTATCAGGGACAAAGAAGGACAAATTGGTTCTAATAATCTATTAATTTCCTCAGCACCATCATCAATACCTCCTTTGGGTTACTTGGGTATCTGTCATAAAAACAAAGACCACTTTTTTTTTTTTTTGGTCTTGTTAAGAGATGAATATAAAATCCTACCACATGAAAATGATGCCATTTTTATGCCTTTGTGATACAGTGTAATTATATAATTGTGTTTGATAAGAGATAAAAGCAAAGACAAAATAATTCTCATAGTATATGCTTATTAAAAAAAGAGGATATGTTATGATTAGAATTTTTCCCTTCTTCTGTTTCACTATGAAGAGTGAGACAACAACAAAATTTCTTTGTGACTGGCAAGTACTTGTCGATCAAGATCAAATAATTTGCCCCATGTAATGTCATGCAATTTTATTATTTAAAGGTGCTCACTGCTGGAGTCCTCTCTGACCTATAACAAATGCTGTTTGTACTTTTATCTTTCACTTCTAACAGAAGTTTAGTTTTAGGTAGAAGGGGAAAGACAAAGGAGATGAAAACTCAGGAGAAATGAAAACTCACAGACAAGTTAAATGGAAATGTTAGTCTTTTGTGATATTTCATGCTTTCTTATGGAAACATTTTCCTTCTGTTTGTATTGCTTGATTATTCCTATAGCTATACCTCTGCATATTCAGAACAAACTTCTGCAAATGAGCTTCACAGAAAATTCACAGAAAAGCTGAATGAATAAATAAGCTGAAGGACAAAGAGGATGCCAATGGACAGCAAAGGCTCAAAGGAAAAAATTGCATCCTTTAATAGTGTAGCATGGAAAGTCCAAAGTAGAAGATGAATAATAGGAAAATTAGTATTTTTTTATGTTTCTGATATACAACAAAAGTCAGAATAGTGGTCTTCAAATTCCCCACTTTTTTCCATTGTAAAAGTATTCCAGAATAACATTTCAGAAAAGACCATTACAGATTTTTTTAAACCAAGTTGATTTTCTACTTTTAGTATGAGCAGAATCCACATGTGATTTTAATGCTCATGGAATGTACAAGCTTATCAGTCTGGCAGAGTGTATTATCTATTGATCTAGTATACAATTGGCAGAGAATAGGTCTCTACCACCACCAATGCTCTCACCTGACAGAAGCATTTCCACAAGTGGGTTATTTTTGGATCGTTAGCTCCCAAGGAAAAGAAATATGTCTTTTTGTTTTTCTATGCCTAGCACAGTATGAGGCTCAGCACAGGGATTCAAATTATACATAGCAACAGCAATAGGAATAATAATTAATTATATAATAGAAAGGTGTTTATATTTACTGCTGTCCTTGTTAATAAAAAAAGTTGGTAGTTACAGTTAGTCACCTGCAGGTATTTCAATTATAGTTATCTGTGACTTTCATTCAGAAAGGAGGGAGATGCTTTGTCTTCTTGAAATAAGAAATAAATATTCTTATTTCTACTAGCCACTATAACATAAGAGGTATTTTCACCTGGAAATTTCTGAAGTGAAAACAATTATTATTTCCTTGTTTGTAATTAAGCATTATCAAGCCAAATAACACGATTGAGCTTTAAACTACTTTAAAAAAAAACAAATTCTTAAAGCAAGAATTCCTAGTGTTGCAGGAACTGTTAAAGCATTGTGTGCTTTAACAGTGTTCTAAAGGCACTAAATGTTGCATCTTATTTCCAGTTTCATTTTCAGTTCTCAGCACATTTGTTTCTGAAGAATTTGGATCAAAACAACTGCCAAGTAACTCCACATATGCGGGTTTGATATTAATAGCACTATAAACATCTTGATTTTCAGCACTGTAAAGTGGAATGATATGCAGGAAGAGTCAAGCTCATAGCTGAAATGTTAAGTTTTTGCCAGGTTTAGAAAATAAAAGATGCCAAATTTTTTTCCTGTGGTTTTAAATTGTTCAATCTTAGTAAAATAGTTCAGAATGGTCCCTGTGAGAATATGGCCTTTTAAAAACTAGTTTTTAAAACTAGTGTTCAGGATTTTGAGGGCTTCCCTGCTGCGTATTAGACTTACTAAATGCACTCTATACATATTTCCATGAGAGTGTGAAGTTTCATATTCCCTAATATTCCCTCTGGAAAGAGTTCCAATGAAATGAAAGGAAAGTTGTTTTACTGGGTAAATAAATACTGGTAAAGTGCTATATGATTACTCTTGCTATTAGAATTGTTCGCATGTAGTCCTGATTTACTCCTGTAAACATGAACAGAGTGTTTAATCAAGGCTTAAGATAATTTCTTCCTGCATGTTTGACAGGACTGATGTATTGAAATGAATGATTATAAGTCACAGTGCAGGTGTTTTTATTAATATCATTCTTTGATCAAAATGGGGATCAAAATATGGAGATGCAGAATGACTTAGGCAGTACTAGTTCCGGCATAAGGCTTTTTGAACAGGCTGTCACATATACACTATAGTTGTGATGCTAATTATTTTGTATTCAACAGTGGGGTCAAAATAACTCTTCATATTTCAAGTATTCCTAGACTTGAAAGCTGACTTGCTCAGCTGTCAACCCAACTGAGGGCTCCAGAATGACCTTACAAACACCATGTTCTGTGTTGTGGTTATAGGAGATGCCTGGTTCTAGACAGGATAGCTAAAATCCTACTCACTTCCTAAAATGTGCCTGTGCCTGGCTTTCAGCATATTCATTCAGTCTCATCATTACAACACAAAAATAAAAATCTGTCAAAAATCAGAGAAAAGCAAAATAAAATATTATTGGAAAGGAGGGAGGAATGAAATACACAAGTTATAATGAGATATATAGGATATAAACTATAGGTTTAGTGTAAGGCCAATGCAGATGGTGCCTGTGTCCACTCGTGTCTAGATGCTGGCAGTGGTGGGACTGCAGGGTGACCCCAGTGAGGTCAGAGGGCAGAGACCACCTCATGTTGGACACAGCTGGTTCCAGCTGACTCTAACCAGGTCAAGTGGACACACTACATGACACATCAGCTAAACTGCAGGCAGATCTGAGCAAACATATTTAAGAAAGAGCAAAAACACTGCACAGGTGGTGAGGAGTGTAGGGTTAAAAAAAAGAAAAGTGAGAAATAGTCCTGCGAGCCCCAGGTTGAAGGAGTCAAAAGAGGTGCTTCAGGTATTAGAACAGACCTTACAGACCATGGAGAGACCTCGGTGGAGCAGATATTTCCCTGCAGCTTGTAGGGGAGTCCACACTGGAGCAGGTTCACCCTGCAGAACTGCAGCTCATGGAGACAACCCATGCTGGAGCAGGGGGCAAGTGTGAGGCGGTATTGTTATGGGCTGACCATAATTCCCCTCTACCCCAATCCCTATATTTCTCAGGGCTGACAAGGTAGAGGAGTGGGGATAGAAGTGATGTTGAGTCTGGATGAAAAGGGGGATGACAGAAAGGTAATAGTTCAATTTTTTTTCCTTGTTTCTTATCCTCCAAATCTAATTAATTAGCAATAAATTTATTCTCCTCAAGTCAAATTTGTTTTGCCTGTGGTGGTAATTGTTAAGTGATCTCCACATCTATATCTCAATCTGCAAATTTTTTAATCTTATTTTCTCCTGTTGAGGAAAGGGAGTGAGAGCCCAGCTGGGGTGGGCATCTGGCATCCGGCCAAGGTCAATCCACCCATGGCTGGAACTGGAACACTTACCCTTCATGAAGAGGCTAAGGGACTGGAGTTGTTCACGAATGGAGCCTCACCACTGTGAGCCTCCAACACTTATAGGAAGGTCACTGAAGCTCTTTGCAGCAGTGCATCACAGACATAAATCAAAGCACAGGGAATTCAGATCTAAGAGGACACTTTTGCACCCCAGGGAGAGCCAGGAAGTAGAAGAGGTTACCCAGAGAGGTTTCCTCCTTAGAGGTTTTCAAGCTCCAACCAAGTAAAGCCCTGAGCAATGTAGTCTGACCTGAGAGCTGCCACAGCTCTGATGAGGAGGTTGGATAACAGACAAAGACTATTTCAGTTTTATAGTGACATTTCAGTAAAAAAAGACCTTCAAACTGTCCTACTTTATTAGAAAAGAAAGTTAATAAAGGATATATCTTTTCTTTATAATTTTTCCAGTCTGTGACTGTGTTCCTTTTTAAAACTGTCACCCATGAAATCAAGGTCCTGAACATTCAAGTGAGTAAATTCTTACTCTGCAGCTACAACTGTTTCCCAGTTGCAAATTTTTTGTTGTTTACCCTAAATACAAAACTCATCTCTTCAGCAGACATACTCTTCAGCAGACATACTCTTCAGCAGACATACTCTTCAGCATCCTTTACAGTTAAAAGAATTCAAATTCTTCTCTGTTCCTGAGATATGAGTAGGTTCAGTTGTGAGTAGGATTTTTTTTTTTCAACAGAATTGCAGTTTCTCTCAACTATATAACATAATCTACCTATATCAATTTCTGAATCTGTGCAACAACTGGACCTTCAAGTTCATGTGTTTTTATATGTCTTTTTTCTTGTTGCTGCTCTTGTAATTCAGATACATTATAGTTGAGGAAGAACATTACATTTTTTTCATAATGACATCAAATAGATTTTCCAATATCATTAAAATAGTATTTATGTTTTTGTGTTTGGAGGATTTTTTACCTTATCTTTGAGACTTTCTTATTTTTTTCTAGCTGAAAATCAGCCTAGTGAATATCAAGGCAGAGTCCTTAATATTTGGAAATATTTTTGACATGAATAATGTGGGCAATTTTAAATGTAGCAGAAAGGAACTACCCATTTTACTTTCCATGATGAAGCATTTTAAAATTCAAACCGTATTAATTTTAATACAGTTTTCACTTTTACATGCATCAAAAACATCATAGTCTTAGAAAAAAATATTGAACAAAAGAATTTAGCTTCCTTTCAGAGAAAAAGTTAATAAATTCTGTCTTCACTTGACATTCCAGTTTCCACTGTTTGATTAGGGAGAAGAAAAATGTTGAATGCAATTTTTCATGTGACTTAGAACTCTAAATTTGTCACCTGATGATGGTTCAATATCTCAGATTGACAGAATTCTTTAGAAACCTGTTTTATGCAGAGATTATGGACATAAAGCAATTTAGATATATTATAATGGAAAAAGATTGCCCAAATGTATAATTCCAAGATGAAAAGATATGGATATAATTTAAAAATATGTCTATTAGAAAACAGCCAGAGACTGACACCGGGAAATCTCTTCATTGGACCACGGGTAAACATTCAAGTACAGAAAGTTAAGATGCATGTCTAGAATTTTGTTTTTTCTCTCAAGTGTCAAGAGCAGCAAGAGTGGGCACGGGAAGGGGGGCTTAAGATGTGACTCTTGAAATGGGCCAAGGGGAAGGCCATGAGGATACCTTTCACAGCTTTCTCAAAGAGGTCTTTCCACAGTTGCCCAGCCCAGGGTGATGCAGTTTTCACCACATCAGGTTGGTTGAGGCCTAACAAAGGAGGGAAAAGGCTATGAAGCCTATTAGTGCACTCATATATTTCCAGACTAAAAGTTAGAAAGACATCAAATAATCAAGATGTGAACAATACCAGTGAAACTATTAAGAAAAAAAAAAACAAAATAAAACTAATTTAAAAGCTAGTAAATAGGTCCTGGAAACTGTTAGCAAAAATAACATGAGAAAATTTTGGAGCCTTTTTTTATTATTTTTTGTTATGCATAATAGCGTATTTTCCTTTTAAGACTTGATGTGACCATAATGCTTCTGTTCATATAAATTCTTGTAAAATTTTACATTTTTTCTGAGGTATAAAAGCACTCTTCCTTCTTTTTATTGCAGAATATTGTAAAAATATTCCTATTTTACTGTAAAAATAGAACCCATAAATGATTCTGGCAATTGTCATGCGCCACCATTGTCTGTACACTGCTGGAGTGTTTCTCTCCTACCAATTCTAATCCTCCTTATAAAGTTGGTTTATTACTATATTGTTTCATCACAAAGCAGTTCCAGCTGTGATATGTAAAACTTCACAATTAATTCCAATATATGTTCATACATATATATATATATGTGAGTTTTTCTACATATAATCTGTGTCATTCTGTGCAGTTCTCAAGCTTTACAGTACTTCTCTGTCTGTTCCTGCAGGCTTCAAGTTCTATCACAGGGAAAAGTATGTATTCAGTATTTATATGCCTCACCAAAGAACATATGAAAGTCTGGTCAGCAAACTGCAAAGGTTTTCTTCTTTTAAATTAGTTAATAAAGGTGTAATACAAGTAAAATGTGAATATATAAATGAATATTAATATCTGAAACGGTTTGGTTTTGCCTTTCCCTGGTGCAATTCTTGTCCTTCCAAAATTTACAAAGTCTACTGACTAAGTCTTACATAGCATTGAAGTGAACTTCAAAAGATGTATTATTAAATAACAGAAGCACAGAGAGGTGAAAATGTCTACATCTAGGCAGTATTCACAAATCCTGTCTTCAAGGTTACATTTCAATAGTAGCCACTTTAAACTACTGGCATAATTCCTTCATCCAGTTATGAAAATAATAATCAGAGAATGAGATAATGATAATAAATATGAAAAAAATATACTTGTCTATGGCTTGGGGTTTTTTTCACATTAACCATGAAGTTCCCAATATTTGATCTCAGTGTTAAGGTCAGCCCTATTTTGGCTACCACTATTAAAACAGTACTTGTGAAAGTTTAATGTCATATAAATGATGCAAAATCATTTTAATAGAAGAGATGTTTGTACAACTCATTGAAATGTATTGGACAGTAGCAGTAAAGAAGTAAGATTTTATACAAAGATTTTTTCAAAGGAAAGCAAGAAAAAAGTAGTGTAACTACAAGAACTCTAAACAGGAATACTGAAATGCTTACTAATCATTTACAAATTAGCAAACCAAAACTCACACTGAAGTCTTAAAGGAATTAACTCAAGACCTGAGTAGAAATTGTTTCTATTTAAGATTTCGCTATGAAAAAAAAGTCATTAATCTGTGATGAATTCCAGTTCCCACGGAAGGAAAGTGTGTGGTGCATCTACCAGCTGAATAGCTAGCAAACACACCACAAATTAAAATGTGTGTGGTATGTGTATGAAAAGCAAGGCAGAAAAGGAGTGTAGCTTGCACAAGAGTGCTGGGTTGGGTCTACAACATGGCAAGAGGGACAAAAATGCTATTTTCTTAGAAAATTCTGCTTTCTGTAGTAGGACCAGAAAAATTCCTGTTGCCAAGTGTCCAGGTACCACACTTGACGGCAAACTGCTATGGCTAATAGTACAATATCAAAGGTTAACACTCAAAGTCAGCAGTAGAAAGGGAAGTTTGTCTTGAAGTTTTTTGGAAACATACTGAAAACGGGAGCCCCTTTTCAAAAACACAGGTAAAGATCTTTCTTTATCTAGGTTCCTGACTTTTGCTGACCAAGTAAGCAAACAGAACATACAGAAGGGATATTTCTTCAACAAATCTCTGGACATTGGTGACCTTTCCAGACATCAAAAACTGAAGTAATCTTTCCATCTCAGTAGTTCCAAAACTAGGGCCCAGGGATTTCTCCTTATTTTGAAAATACATATTATCTACTTCAGACATCAGATCACATCACATCTCCAGCATTTTATCTTCATGATCCTGCTACAAACCCACATTCACAGGAAACTGAGATCTAAGAAACATAAATCCCTTAGGATCGAAACCCTTAGTGGATGTAGCCGATATGGTAACCATAAGATTGCTAGCAAAAATCCTAGCCTTATTAGAATGGACTCAATTATTTTTCCTCTTGTTGGATCAAACTGTTGATGGGGCATCACCACAGACCTGACTCCCTTTCTGTTTGTTAGGGATCTACCTCGTACTCATCTGTATCCTTTTTCATTAATGTATTTCACTTTCAAATTTTTCTGGTACATTTTCATGATCAGTGACTCATAGTCTGATGCAGTTACAAGCTCAGTTATGCCTCACCCACATTTCTATTCCCTCCCAACAGCAGTGAGGAAGGATTGCATACAACACATGCAACTTCTTCTTAATGTTGCTGGTGGAGGGATTAAAATATAAAGGTGTCAATGTTTGTGTGAGACAAGATGATAGGGTGGAGAAGACGGAAAAAATAACATGTAACTTCCTAAGTTACAAAGTCCAATCTCAGGAACATAAGGAATTCCCTTTAGAGTGTGTAGTAAGATGTGTTTACACAGTCTCTAGTATCAAAATTGAGAATTACGGGTGAATCTGTTATAAATTTTTGTAAAAAAGAGATGCCCTTTGAGCCCAGCACATTTTTCCAGGGATTTGGAAGAGCAGGAGTGCTACTCCCAAATCAGTGTCATCCAAAAATCATTACTCTCTCTTCTTCTCCTACTGATTAGGAGCAGTTTTCCCAGGTAAGGAATGGGTGTGTAGAAAATGGAGCCTGAACAAGGCCTACACAGGTAGCTGAGCCAGGAATAGTAAAGTGATGTGAACCCTCAAAGACTTACTTCTGACTTGGCCAAAAAGTGATATTACTACTGCAAAGGCCATCAGAACTGCTGACTGTGTCAGCAAAAATGTAAGCTACTCATCAGGTTAGCTGATGCTACAGAAAGGAGAGACCCAAGCAATTAAATCCTATTATCTATTACATTAATTTATTAGGTGGCAATCTACCAATCAAATGTCATGCTGTCATGCCAGGCTTCAGCTGATGGGGTGATAGCAGAAGACAGCTTGCTGAATCCTCCTGTATTTCAAGTCCGCTGGCAATTTAGAGATCAGAGCATCAAGTGAAGGCTGAATGTGGCTTAGAGCCAACAGATAATTTATGAAGCAAGTGTGGAATAGCAGGAACTCGTCAAGAATGTAGAGAGCTAGTGCCTATGGTCCTATTTTCTTTCTGTGTTATTAGAATGCCTGAAATGTGTTCAGTTCATGTTGTGGAGAACAAGACTCTCTGGGTTAATTTTCTGTAACAAATGTAGCTCAGAGAGCAGTAGCAGAAGCCTCTTTTTCTGCTGTGTAGTACACTTCAGCACCAGCCCAAGTTGAAATGTTTATTGTTAAAAAAAACACAAAGGAAAATTACTTTCTCTCTTAAACTGAAACTTTCATAGAACATTTTTACATAGGTAAAGATTTTCTCATTTTTTTCCCAGATAGACGCAACTGCAGAATTTTCCTGTCAAAAACCAATATTGAAAACAATTAAACTCCTTTGAAATTTATTGAAAAGATTAGGATTAAGGAAAAGATTAGGATATATTTCTCTGTATGTTTTACGAATGTTTCTTCTAAAAAAGGAGAAAACTTCTGCCAAGCAATGGCCTTTTAGTTTAGTCACTTCAACAAAAGAAAGAAATACAAGTAAGAAGTAGTAAACTGAAATAAATAAAATCTGTTGAACCAGTTGAAAACAAGTTTATTATTTCACAGAGAAATTCACACAGATGATGAGTTTCACATAAGATACATTAAATCTGGTCCTGTGGTGTTTACTACTGCTTGTAATGTAATGTTATTTTTATTTTAAACATACGAATAAAAGTGGCATCATAATAATTAATAGTTCTGTATTGATTTATCATATGTCAATTATATACTTACTATTATTTTTTTATTTTATTAGTAACTTAAATACTAGTAGTTACATTAAAAAGAGTAGTACAAGTAATAGCATTGACAGCTATCTAAAATTAACTCAACTGTAGTACATGTATAAGCTTGTGCATATTCCATTGCATTTTCATTATATATTTTGAAAATGTCTGTTAATACATAGCTTAAAGAGCTGGTACAGGTCCTCTGTTGCTACAGTTCTGTACAGCTGTACAAGGGCATGGTCTGCGAAGCTAAAATTGCAACAATGCTGCAAAGGATCTAAATGCTTGAGTATTTATTGGGGAATACATGGAAGAGGCAGAGATGCCCAATTTTTAACATATCTTTTTGAGATAAAGTTACAAAACCAACTCCTTTTATATGCAGCCTTATTTCAGTACTTGAGTCCTGAAACAGGAAAAAAAAAAACCAAAAACCAAACAACAAAAACCCCCAAAAACAAACAAACAAACAAAGACAGGTCAGTAGAGACATATGTAATCACACAAAATCTATAAGAAGGTACACAAAGGGGCACATAAAACAATATCGGAAATGCTTGTTTTGGCATTGCTAAAATTGCCATTATTTCTCTACAATCTCTATTTTCTTTTCACATTGTAATTTTTTGTCCTCTTGTTTCTAATACAACAGTGTCTTTCCCAAGAAGATTTCAGTTGAACTAGACAATAAAGTCTGCTTAAACTACTGTTTAGCTTTTTTTTTCAGCACAGAGCAGACACAGTGGTACCAGTAAACTGTGTTAGTTAATAGAAGTTAATTGTGTGAGTGAGAATATCCAAGAACTAATTATACTCCAGAGGAAGAAACAGGAAGTGAAGAGGAACTCTTGAATGGAAGAGGGTCTGATGGGATTAGAAAGAAGTGGGGTAAGGAGGTTTAAATGGAAGACAAGGAAAACTGTTAAAAGTCAGTTTGGCTCTGGGAAGAAAAAGTCTCATAAAAACTCTGAGAAATTTTCTGAAAATCCAGTCATCCTTGCTTTGACCAGGATTTTGGTTTGTGTTTCACTGTTGCCCAAGCCCTGTGTACCGAATTTTCAAGGCAAGGTGTTGGTAGCAGGTGGCTGCGGGAGTGACTTCTGCAAGAAGCTGCAAGAAGGTTCTCTCTTGTCCAACAGAAGCAACGCCAGACATCTGCAAGACAGACCCTCAAGGCCAAACCCATCAATGATGGTAGTAGCACCTCTGGGGCAACAGATTTAAGAGGGGGAAAAACACCATGTGCAATTGCAGTGGGAGAGAGAGGATGAAATATGTGAGACAAATATGTAACTTTGCAGACACCAAAGCCAGTGAGGAAGGAGAGGGAGGAGGTGCTTCTCTGCTGGAGCAGAGATTCCCCTGCAGCCCCTGGTGTAGCCCATGGAGGTCGATGGTGGAGCAGAGATCCACCTGCAGGCCGTGGAGAAGTCACACCAGAGCAGGTGGGTGCCCAAGGGAAGCTGTGACCCTGTGGGAAGCCCATGTTGGAACAGACTCCTGGCAGGCCCTGTGCAGAGAGTGGCCCATGATGGAATAGGTTTTCTGGCAGGACTTGTGACCCACAGGTGACTCATGCTGGAGCAGCCTGTGTCTGAAGGATTGTTCTCTGTGGAAGAGGCCCATGCTGGAGCAGGTCATGAAGAACTTCAGCTTGTGGGAGAGACTCACAGTGGAGAAGTTCATGGAGAGAGGGACCTCCACGCTGGAGCAGCAGCAGAGTGTAAGGAGTCTTCCCCCTGAAGAGGAGCGAGTGGCAGAGACAACATGTGATGGATGAACTGATTGCAGCCCCTGTCCCCCATCCTCCTGTGCTGCTGATGAGGAAGAGAAAACAGAAATTAAAGTCAGTCCCAGGATGATGGGAGATGGTGCTTTTGCAAGGAAGGTTTATAAGGTTTGATTTTATTTCTCATTAGCCTACTCTGATTTGATTGGTAATAAATTAATTCATTTTCCCCAAGTCAAGTCTGTTTTGTCTATGATGGAAATCGGTGAGTGATTTCTCCCTGCCCTTATCTTGACCCATGAGCCTTTGGTTGTATCTTCTCTCCCATGTCCAGCTGAGGAGGAGAGAGATAGAGCAGATTTGGTGGGCACCTGGCATCCAGGCAAGGTTTACCCACTACAGCCACTAAAGAGGCTAGAATTGTTACTCTTTGCAGGAGTACCTGGGTCAGTAGAGTGAGGATGCAGAAGGATGAATTCTGTACTCAGTATGTTCAATTTTGAGCAATATGAGATTTACAGCCTTGTAACTTAACAGTTTTTTGTATACAACCATTCACAAGCCAGATTTAAATTTTCACTCTGAAGCATAGTAACTGAATTAGCTATTTAAAATAAAGACTGAACATGGAAAACGATTTCTTTCCCCCACTACTGTTCTAAAATGGAATTTCATTGATTTTTCGGATTAAATTTATTGTGTGGTAAATATTCCACAATAACTATTGTGGCTAAAACTTTGGCTGTATCTTTTTCATGATTTTTTTTCCTAATAAAGGAAAATGCAAGGTACATCTTTGTTATATGTACTGCTACTGTTACCAGCAATAATGACAAAAGTACACAAACAGGCACCTCACTTTCTTCAGAAATGTCTAACAATTAAGCCCTACAAACTCTGAACTAAAAATAAATCAGAAAACCCTGGGTCTGGTTTGCCTGACTCAAAACCTTTACCTGTAAAAATGAGTCTTGTTGTGTAATATAAATTCTTCTTGGAGTGTGGATTAAAAAAAAAAAAAAAAGCCTCTGAGCCATTACTTTTGCTGTTAGGTCTCACTGCTTTCTTTTTTATAAAATAGGCCATGAGAGATGGATTGACCTTAAATGAATACATTTTGAAAAATTATATTAAAAATGCAAACACCAACACTGAGACTCTCAAAGTTACTTTTTACTCTGTAATAAAATGTAAGGTATAGGACTGCCTACATGTCACACAAATTCTTTATTTAAATATTTTTTCCAAGTGATTTTGATCAGACAAATGTGCAGTATTATGGTTAATATCTATATTTTGAATACTTTTATTAATTTAGGCATTTAAACTTTGGGGTTTTTTTTATGTCTGCACTGTGGAAAGACTGATAAGCAACAAGAGTGTCCTCTGTTATTAATCTTTTTGCTGTCTCACACATAAACAAAGATTGAGTTAAATCTGTGATGGGATCTTAACAGTCAGTTGAAGAAAGGCATTGGAAATTACAGGGCAGAGTCAAACTACGATCCAGATTATTTAGTATAGAATTTTCATAAGCCTCCTGAAGACTTCATCTTTACAGAGGACCTTGAACAATTTACTTAGTTACCTAGAGTAAAATAGAGAAGATATACTGTCCCTGATGATGTTGGCATATACACTTGTGAAAGAAATTCTTTGTTACTAGTAATAATTACTCTAATTAGTTTTCCATGTCACACAATTTGGAGTTTCAAGTTCCATTAGTCTTTCATTCATCCATAATAAGATAAAGGTAAGTGAACAGAATGAAACATATGGAAAATAAACTAACAACAGAAAAACAGGGCAACTTTGATAATGCACAATAAATCCCAAGGTTTTCAAATGTTTGAATGCCTATTTCAACAATACAGAATAATTCCAGAATCCCTTCACTTATACATACCTTTTTATCTTTGATGGGAGGCAGTTAACTGCATTTGGTTTTGAGGCAATTTAGTTGATGCTGCATTACATGAATCTAGTTTTACACTGCAATTATACTGGAATTGAAAACAAAAGAAAAACACTCTTTTGAATAGAGTCCTGTGAATTTTTTCTCAGCATTTTAGCCATTATCATCCCTATTGACTTGTTTATTGCTTCTTAATGAGCTCTTTTGTTAGTCCCTCTAATCATCAGCTTGCGCCATAAAATACTAGGAACCTAAACCTGATTTCTCTCTTCTGCTTTCATGCTAGTGTTAACTTACTGATTTTATTTGAACACATCTTTATTTCTACCTGTTTAGTAGGATAATCAAATAAATGTTTTTTCTTATGTACATCTATTTTCTTATCGTGCTAAGACCCCACTTTAGCCTATTTTTAACGCCTCTTCAGTGGGATTTTTCTTCTTATCTTCAGTTTATGAATCAGATTAACTTCCCCTCTTGGTGTCCTCAGCAAGGTAGCATCATCTTAATTTTATGTTTTGGGGCATTAAACAAATGCGTGTCAGGAATAGGTACAACTGATCCTTAGGTGTTGAATTATGGATAGGGACAAATGATTTCTCAAGGTCTGTTTTTGCTCTTTTTAATAATCTTACAATCTGGCTAAGTCTATGTTATCTATTTTGTAGTAACAGGAACCCAGACAAGATGTTTGGGATGAAAATTTCTCAGTCATGAGTCTCTGGCTACCAAACGGTGCATTGGAGTATTTGGATGCATCCAAAGGCTCACTGCAGGATGAAAAAGGACTTCTATGTGGCCCAGAATGGTCATCAGCTCACAGTCAAACCATACCACTCTGAGACAGATTTAGTTAAAAGAGAATTTATCATCATGAACCAGCCTTCAAAAAGCCTGAAAAAATCTTCAAATTATGTTTACTTAGATGTTCTAAAAAATAAGCAATATAGGCCATTAATGAACTTTATTAGGTATCACTAAGGTATTTATTTTGCATAGAATACTTGGATGCTAAAAAAGAAGGGATCACAGAAAAAAACTCCAACAAAATAAAACATTGGTCTTTGCTTGTAAATGAAAGCCAGTGGAGCAGACCTTTCTGTGGTTAGTCATTCAACATTTTTATTCTTCCTGTTTCCTACACAGAGCACCACAGGATTCTCAAAATCCGTGCTGGAATCTCTTCCAGAGTCATACAAGCACCAAATACAAACAATCTGTTGCATGGTGAAGCAGAAATATACATCACTTTGGGAAACATTTTGCTAGATCTGACTGTCAGACTCAGTGAGCACAAATTGAAACATGTCAAAAGCATCAAGATAAGAAGAAAAGCATCAAAATAAGAAAATAAGAGCATGTCTACACCATCTCACTGCTTTAAATTCATTGTGACAGTGATAGAAGGTCATTTGCCTTTCATACTTATCTTCATTAAAGATATAAAAGATATATGTTATCTAAGGCAGTGTAGGTGACTTCTGTGAATTACTGAAACCCACCATAAATTTTATTTGTTAGAATGGCTAAGGTCAGCTGGTTTGTGATAAGTGGGGGCTATTTAATCACTGGATTTCTGATTTTTTTTTACTAATATATATTAACTCAGCATTTATTATTCTTGATAACCCTTGTATATATTTAATTCTGTCCTTTAAAAAAATAAGTAAGTTTACTTTATTTATCAATATGCATTTGTCAATACTGGAAACATTCTGAACAGTATTTTTTATGTTCTGCTTCAACATTATAACCTATAATGTGAGGAAAAAAATTCTGAGACACTTGGTAAGTAGACCCTGAGAACACATCTTTACATGTGAGATGGGCACCCAAGTTCAGAGAGAAAGGCATATAAGTCTATAAGTCATGTACTATGGGAAACGGATAAAGAAAGAAAAATATCCTGTTCTCAACACAATTGGTGACGTTTTTAAACAGGAAAACATATTACAATGTAAAAGGGAAACAATCTTCCTTTGGGATTCTTTTTGTCTGTAACAGTTGCCATGAAGATAGCATATGGAATAAGAAAAAGAATCAGGAACACAGTGCAAAAGAAAGAAAACCATTTCTTAAGGTTAATGTGAATGACATCACTCAGACACATTTTCCACACCGCTTCCAGTCCAATTGCCTCCACCTTCTTGTTGACAATAACTGGTCATTGTCATGGCTTAGGCAATTGGAATCCTAAGTATTAAGAAGAATCCTGTGCAGTGGAGACAGAAATGAAACATTTTGAAACAGAGCAGATCTCCCACAGATCACTCAGATGGTGGGGATCATCAAAAAGATGGTGTTCTTTGCATCCATGGGAGTATTGCAGAGTAGACAAGGAAACAGGCTGCAACAAATGTGGATGAGAAGACCTGTAGGTGACTTCTGATTTGAGAGTGCTGATTGTAAAGGACAAAGAATACTGGATCTGAAGCATTGGCATCAGGCACTGAGTGTAGGGAGCCCTTACTGAGGATCACCTATATGAAGGAATTAAGGTAAATAATATTTTCTTCATCTTTCTTTAGTCTTTTCCTTTCTTATATCTGAATTAATTTCCCACACAGTATCAGTGTTTCTTCTCAAATTACTAATTGCTATCATATCCTTCTTGTCCTCTTTCCCCTTTCTCTATTCTGGTGGATGCTTTCACAGTATTGTGTCTATATCTAATTTTGTGTTTTCTTCTTCTGCTAATGTATCTCCTTTTTCATTTTCCATCTTATTCCCCCCACCCCCCAAACTAATTGTCACAGACATAGTCTAAAAGTTATTGGATTTTTACTCACTTTCCCTGCCATCTTTGCTGCTGAATTTCAGGTGCACATGCTATCTACACACATCTTCCTGCAATGAAAATAATTACTGCTGATTAACAATTGCTAGGTATCAGAATACAAATTTGTTATCACCTGAAGCAATGATGAAGGATAGTATGCCTCTTCCATTTTAATTCTGTAAAATGTGACATATAAGCAATGCTATATAAAATAAATTTTGATTTGCATCTGAATTTTTTCTCTCTTTCATACTCTTTTTTTTTTTTTTTTCCCCACAATAAAACAGGTAAATAAAGAGATCAAAAATACCTGTCTGGACATTCAAAATGGTACAACATATATAATTCAGGTGTTATAAAAGTAACCAATTTTTAAAGTACTTAAACCCATCTCAAGGATCCCAAAGTCATTATTTGAGTCTTCAACAGAAAAAAAATAATAAAAAAAAAGACAGAAATGTTTAAATACACTGAGAGATGAAACAAAAACCATAACTTCAAATGTCCAGAGTACTGAAACAACTTTCTGTCCTTTAGGAACATCTTATAACAAGTCACTTACAAACTTTTGTATAACTTAGTTTAGAAAACACTAATTTTCACAGAAAATGGAGGATAGCTTCGTCTCTAACATTAATCTGTCAATGTATTTCTCAAAATCTAAAAAAATCACAGTAAGCAGAAAGCAGCATGCAGACATGTGTGCCCTCAAACACAACGTGAGCATCCAATGTACGTTTCTGAGAAATCAGAATAAACAATGCCCAAATCAAAGAGCTTACAGTGTTTGTTCAGACCAGTTTAAATGTGATAACATAATCCGTATTTAAATATCAAACTATAGACTTTTACTGTAATGTAGTACATTTTCTCTTCTGTGCAAGCAATACTTCCCCATACACAAGCATTTTAATAGTTTAAAACTAAAACTAGTTAACGGCAATAAATCTTGGTAAGGGGAAATAAGTCTTAGAACTAGATGACTTCTTGACTGACTAGAATAGGAAAGTAAATATATTTTAGCCTTTTTTTTCTTTCTTTTTTTTTTAGTAGACCAGTCACTACTTACCTGTTTTGACATATTCTGGTGCCTCAAATTCCACTCAAATCCTTCTATCTATAACTTCCTAATGGGCAGCTCTTTATGCAGTGCTCTTCTCAGAAGTTTTGAAATGTTTTTTGATATCTAGAATAACCTAACTTTCTTCACAGGAGGACACAAAACTTGTGGAGATTTTAGTCACTCTGCACATCCCTGCAGCTACTCAATGTTTCTGTGTCTCCTTCACTTGAAGTCTCCATGGACCATACCAGTGAAGCCACTTCAGTGTGCAATTCTCCTCTGAGAGTTTAATAATCTTTTTTTTTCCTGGTTTTTTTTTTTTTTTTCCTTTTCTGGAGAAACATCACAGCAGGTTTAGGAAGATTCCTTCACAAAAAAATGTTTATGAAGGTGAACAATTCATATGTTAAGCACTCACTACTTTTATTTAAAACCCCTCCTTTTAAAGTATGTCTTTTCTCCCCATAATATGTTAATTTGAAAACACACCTGTTTATCATCACTTCTGCATGATTTTTTCTTAAACCTCTTAAATTTTAATAAAGAATGTTCTTAAATATAGCATTTTGCCTTGGATTTTTTTTTTTTGATTTATAACTCACAAAATCATACTGAAGATTTTTTCAACCGGATTTATATCTAGTAGATGTATTAAAATGTTAAGATGCATATGAAAGAAATAGAATTATGTATGTTGAATTTTATTTTCATAGAAGTTTTGGCTAATATTGACACTGTAGGGCTTTGTTAGAAGAAAAAGCCTCGCTGAGCACTGTAGAAACTTGAAACAATAAAAAGGCATCCACTGTAACAGTGACTGAGTTCTAGAAGCTGTCCATAAAAAGGTTGCCATTAATAGCTATTGCATTTCACATAATTTCACAACTACTGGGAGTAAAATCCATAGAATTTTGAAGAGAATTATTTTCACAAAATTCTATGGCACCATAAGGAAACATATTCCAAACTTCTGAAATTATACCAAAATGAAAGCTGTTTGGAAGGGATTTAGGAAAAGCAGGTAAGAAAACTCCATTGACATAGATAGAAATGTCCAGTTTTCATACTGAGGGAGAAATGTTCTGTTTTACTAAAATTCAGCCAACATGGATTTTGAAAATCTGTGCATGTAGGCAATAAAAATTTACCATTTTGAATGCAGAATTAGATTATATTTAAAAAGAAAATACACAGAAGAGAAGTAACAAACCCTCAAGAAGCAGACTTATTTCCTGCATGTATAAGATTAACAACTGAAATAACCTAAAAAAATATGAGTCAAAATAAACAATGCCATACATTACTTGGAATATTTGTGCTATTATTAAGCACATAACCTGTGTTTCTTCTACTCCAAAGAATTCTTGGTTTTCTCTTTTTTTTGTTGTTGTTGTTTTGTTTTTCTTTTTTTTTTTTTTTAAGACAATTCCATGTATTATTAAAAAAAGTAAAAGCAACAGTCATCAATTTCTTTTTTTTCCAAAGCATTTTTGGCTGGAGATTATCAGTTACAAGATTCAAATAATTGCTTTCTTTAAATCAAATTTTGATTGTAATTGATTCTTAAGAAAGAGAAAGAAAATTAATATGTAACTTAAATCTGTAACTGTAACAAAATCAGGGGAAGAACCCAGGATTTATTAATTAGGAATTCATTTTAATGATAAGCATCCAAAGACTTAATCAAATGTTATGCAGGGACAGGTCATAATGATTCTGAGGCCTAAATATGTTGTAAATCTTCACCTTCAAAAAAAAAAAAAATAGAGGATCAATTAGATGAAATACAAAAGCAGGAAATTATCTTTCTCTGAATTATACTCTTTGGGCATCATAATTTGTAATACTTCCCATATCTTCCAGTAAATGAAATTGTGTGCAGAAAATAGGTTACTAAATAATGTCAACTATATATATGTTTTTATTCTCTGAGTCGAAGAGTTCCTACCTCTTTGAGCCAAACTAGTTACAATGAACACTAATAAATTAGGAATATTTAATGGTCACTATGCCAGCAAGCTTCACCACATGACAAATATATACCTCCTAAAATTACAAAGTAGTCTTTATACTATTTCTTACAGCAGTATTGTTACATACTTTTTATTCTTGTTATTATTAATAATTACTTTGTTCCTGATGCTTTAACAAAAACCTGTGAAGTCTAATAATATACGAACAAGAACTGCTTTGCAAATTAAGCACTTAATTGCAAAAATACTAATACAAATGTATTGTTAAATATTTCCACCATAATTCTATTGACAATATATAATTTTGTGAATAAAAGTAGTTATTTTAATCTTAGTACTTATTTTTTAGATTCTAAGGGTTGATGTTTAAAAACCAATATATGTAAGAATTCTCTTACTTCACCATTTGAAGGGTGACAACCGTAATTAAGATCCTAATCATATGGTTTCTAATTAAGCTCAAAAATGCTATCAAAATAAATACTATTGGATGAAATTCAACTTTCATATAAGCCCATTTCATTCACATGAACATCAACTACTTACACCAAATTGTGCTTACAGATCTTGTTGTCATGGGGTGAAAACAGATATTGTTGTTAAGGGAGGAAAAATCCTTAATATTCTGAAGTCATGGTCTTCTTTCTTTTCTTTCAGATTATCTGTTGATGAAGTCATGAATCGGTTTTTAAATAATTGGAATTTTTTAAAGTTGAATTTTTGAAGATTTATATATTTATTTATCCATGTGAATACATGTATACCAGTTGTCAGGGGTAACTTTCTTATTAATACAAGACATAGAATGGAAGTTTCATCCGGATGGACCTAGGACATCTCTAAAATTCAGCCTAATATGAAATACATTTATAATTCCCAAATTTTCCCTAGAGCCTTCAGAATTCCAATTCCAATTGTCTGTTGGAATATGCAATATTATTCAAAATGTTCCTGATCTACCTCAACAAAGTGTTCCACTCCTGCTCCTGAATTTTATGGCAATATTGGGCAACCTAAAATTGAAGATGCTGGAAGAAATACTCATTGTATTTAAACAACAACAACAACAAAACAAAACAAAACAACAACAAAAAAAAACCCTTGCAAAAAGAAAAAGAAGGATCAATTTTAATTTTGCTTTCTTATAGGTGACATAAAAGTCCCTGAGTTACGTATTACGGAATTGGCCGAGATTCTCAATTTAATGCAAGTGAGCTGAACCAAATATTCAAATGAACAAGCACATGTAAAGCATGGCTGTCCACAGACCTCCCTTTTCATTGATCAGAGTATCACATTAAGTAGCATCCCTCCTTTACCTTAAACTAGAATTTCCCTTAAGCTAGTGCATCATTAACAGGTACATCGGTAGAGCTATGAATTTGCAAACTGGTTACTCAAATTTATCTTGCTACTTCTGAGTCTTACAATAAGCATTTTTCATGTTTTCATACCATAGAATAATCTCCTTTTTTTACCCCCACATTTACTTGAATCTGCAGCAAATGTAGCCCCTAATCTGAGCTCTCTGAGGTTATGATGATGGGCATGGAAATATTTGTCTCAGGGTAGGTGCTAATAATTTCTATCCCTAGGGCATACAGCACCAGTCTGGCACTGTGTCCAACATGCGCTCAGTGCAGAGGGGAAGTCAACACAGATATTACCAAAGGTTATAACCTGCTCTTGGGCATGAATCTCACTAAAGTATGAGCTACACCATATTGTCTTTTTCTTCAAACTTTCCCCTCCTTTTATTTTTTTGTCTTTCTTCACACCCTCACCACTCTTCAGTCTTTAGAGCCAGACAGCAGTCAAATTTTCTGGTGCACAGGAAATTCCAAAATTTTAATACTTGTTTTTCTTCTGTATTAGACATCACATCATTTCATATTAGGCATTAACACTACTGGCATGTCATATTGTATTAGAGCATGATACATTTGCTAAAATATGATATTCATATTATTCAATTTGCAGCATTATTTTGATTATGTAACTTTTTTATACATTGTGTATTTTACTTTTATATTATTTTAATACCAGCTGCTTTTTGATTGTCATGCTCAGTGTCAAATATGCTGCAACACAAGAAATATAAAACACACCATATTAAAAAAGGTCATATCTTATTATCTTCTTCTAATTAGAGTAAGAGGTTTAAATGTGACACATGCTAATCAAAAATCAACCAAGAGCTGATTGGAAAGAGTTCTAATTTAATCTATTTATTGGCTTGATCTCTGCAAAATAAAAGTACAAATAATTTTGAAAATCAGGGATTAGGATGACTATATAATATAAAAAAAGATCCTTTGTTCATTAAAAGTCCAGATTTTACTCTCTAAACTAAGACATAATCCCTGTTAAAAGGAAACAGACCCAATGTTGTGTACTCACCACCAAGAATACTACTCACATGAACATACTGTTTCTGGGACACAATTTGATAGAAATTGTAGGCTCTGGCCATTACAGACCTTCCTACAGAACCTATTTGTGACTCTGAAGCAGTGGTCACTTGGTAGCATAGGGAGGAAACTGTGTATTAGTGAGACACAGAAACATCAGCTTAAGCACTGATATTGGAAAAATACCTCCTGTTTTGCTTGTCTGCAGGAGGAAAAAGAGGACTGAAACTAGTCATTGATGATTCCAAACATCGCAAATGATGTATAAACAAAGATTAATTAAAACAAAACCAAAACCAGAACCCTTTTATTTGATATAAGTTGGGCATTGACGCATTATCCAGAGGAGCATCATCCAGAAGGGAATGAAAGTATTGCTGATAACATGCTTCCAGGAAGAAAAAGGATGTTTAATCTAGGCAATCACTTATTGGTAAAAATTTTTTTGGTTGCTTTTTTGGTTTGGTTTGGTTTGGTTTGGTTTTTTTTTTGTATAGCAACTGCAAAATCTGTGATTATGACAAAAAAAACAATGGGAAACTGGGTAAGAAGTGTTTTCCTTGTCTATTCATATTCTCTCACCCTTGGTCTCCTTACTCTGACGCACCTTTTCCAAGATGACAAGCAAGTTACACTTTCATACTGTGATAAGAAGTGTCACAGCTTTGAAGTTCACAGCAGTGTTCTACAGGGATATAGTTTGATGACAACTATCTTTGGTGGAGTCTTTTCACTGCTGCTTTGTCATTCTCTCTTAACCAGCATGTAAAGCGTACACATTTCCGTATACAGTCAGATTGGAAACTTGTCAACACTTAATGCAAGTTGAATAGTTCCAAAAGAAGTAAAGCAAATGCTGAAGAGTGCATTTCTTACATTTCTAACACAGAGTGAAGTTGAACATTACAGAATCTGATGCAAATTTTCCACATTTATTAATCAGTGGCATAAAAGCAGTATTTTATTGTTTATTTTTCCATAATTTTGGAGGTAATTTCCTGCTCAGTAAGTGTGGAAAGATAATATAGACAAGAAGTTATTCATAAATTCTCTTTTTCAGGGTTAAATATATGGCATTTCTACAAAAAGACTCACTTTCGTACTTGCATCTGTTTATTCATTCATGACTATGTGATGTTGGGATATTAAAACAGACTTGGAACTACTCACATTTTACATTTAGCTATGTTTACCAGGTGTATGTTCTGTGTGACATTAGATTTTTGAACTGCACAAGGAGCCAGAGAAATAGAAGGCATACTACTGAAAAAAGAAGAATGAAACAAAAAGTTCATCAAGCATCTGGCACCAAAGCTTTTTCCCCCTCCTCTGCTCAGTAGTAGTACTACAGCTAAATAGTGAGCAAGTGCTAAAATATAAGAATTTGGTGTAATTTAACATGCCTTATGGTATCTAAACTATACTCAAAAGGCAGCTGAGAGGTAAGACAGGAGTTATGCCCTACAGCAAGAGCTGTAGGCCAGGTAGGACTCCTACAGGGATCTCAAAACACTCAGTGGGCAATTAAACCAACTTTTGGATCTCCATTAACTGCTGTAAGGTATTAAACACCAAGCTCCAATGTAAGGATTTGTATATAGATAACTACATTTAACTATCTTACTAGTCAAATTTGATATTCTTTGTGTTACTGTAATGCACTCACAAATTTTGAAACAGAGAAGAAATATTTTCTATTCTTAAATATTTTTCCTTAAAACTAGAAAAATATCAAATCATCTTTTTAGTTTTCTCCATTGGTTCTTGATTTTTAGCTTTTCCAGATAAAATTTGTTTTCTAGCTTTTTCTTGATTTTTACTCTTTTCCATAATTCACATGGGAATTCATCAAGAATTCCTGTCATAGAAACGACCATTATTTTGGATAGAATTATAAATATCTGTTCCAGAAATTCACAGAAGAATGTTAGGCAGAACACTGTAGCAGCAAAATATTTTACTAGAATTGTAGCATAATAACTTTTATCAAGACTGGATTTTGCTAGATATGGACTAGTAAACATGTATTGTTACAACAGTTGCTATCATCTCATGCAATCTGAGATAATGGGATATATAACATTTCTGAAGTCACAACTTCTGGCGTCATGTTGTGGTAAGAGAAAAATACTCATCCTTGCCAGTCACAGCCAAATGTTAAAAATGTGAATCTAGAGATCAACAAAGATATGAACACTGAAGATGAATAATAAGAAGAAATTATGTTTAGTTCTTAGTATAGAATAAAATTAAAAGAAAGACAGATTTCAGGTTGTTAAATCATGAGATTTACACTAGGCTTGACAGTACCAGTCTTAAATCTAATAGCTGGTATTTTTTCAATGCTCCATCCCTGACAGTGGATCATGTCAAACTTTAGTTGCATTTTTTATCTCTTTCAGGAGGGGATCATATGCATTAAGGACAATTTCATGATAAAATGAATCCAAGATGTTGCCTGAACATAAAGCAAATTAACAACAGAGAGCTGAAACCCTGACATGTTAGTGAAGGTGAAAATGCAGCAGAAGTGTATGTCTTCCTAGACTGCAAAAGGAAACATCAAACAATTACTTTTCCATCAAAAATAGAACATTTAATGGACAATTTATTGACTTTAAAGAAATATGCTATTGTTCATGAGATTTTCCATTAACCTAAGGTCTCTGCTCAGAAAATCAGACATTCTGAGTCGGTAAACTCACTTTCTGTGAAGAAAAATCTTTCTTAGAATTAGTAAAGTTTAATAAGAAGAGGACATAATTCCATTGCAGGCAGTATACAAAGAACAAAACTTTTAAAGACTGATATTTTTATTAACCTTCCTATCATTTTAGCCAGTACAAATATCTCACCTTGACTAAAGTTTTTATGGAGAAAATTCAGTGAGTGATAAAATTCAAGAGAGGTTCGAACTCAGAGATGTTCCTAAAGCAGTTATGTAATGAAACAAATTAAATGAAACATTACAATTCAAAGCCAGTCAACCAGTTTGAAATGTTCTTGAAAACTTTTGCTACTTGGCATTTTAATTACTCATTCTCAGCATCCTTTGAAAGCAAGCTGCCACTTCTTACACTGAGGTTGAAGGAAATACAGAAATCTTGTTTATTCTTTATTTTTTATCCCTCAGAAAAGACAATCACCACTTCATAAATATATGAATAGGCAATCACAAAGAATACCATTATTTACAGGCTAACAGTGTCAGTAAGATTAGTTTGGTGTGGAGTATTACGTTCCTGGATAGGGAGACAGCACGGAGGATGTTTATGCCCATCAATGCTCAGGTCTCCTAGTATTATACCACTGGGAGGACAGAGATTCCTGCTCTCTGGGAAAGAAAATGGTGTGTTATCTGTATGACAAAACTCCTTGTTGCTAAAGGCAGCAGCTCTGTGTTTTGTGGAAGGTAATGAGCAAAAGGGCACACATTTGCAGAAGTGGATTCCCAAGAGCACTTCTCTGGCTGTCACATTCTTCTGCTTTTCTTTTCTTTTTTTTATTTTTCTTTTTTTTTTTTTCCCCTAGAAAACACCATTTTTGCTTTCATGAGAATACAGAGCCCACCATTTTAGACCAGATTGAATGCCCACCCTGTTCATAATCATGTCTTTGTCACTGACTTGGAGGCTACTTTTTACTTTCATCCCAATCAGAGCTATGTTTTCGTAATTTACTGCACATGTTTCTGCTCCTGAGTTTTTTCTTTACAGCATAGTGTGATCCTTAGCCAGGGAGAAAGTTCTGATAATTCCATTACTCTGTCCAGTGAGACAGTGTTTCAGATGGAACAGATTGCTGAGCTTTCTGACTGACTGTCCTTGAGATTTCCTGTCAGAGGATGTCCTGCAATATTTTATGTTTACTAGTTCAGTGATCTTATTATACTTCCAGGAAATAGCATATATACTTAATGGAAGTCTGATATGCCTGATTTAAACCCACCTCAAGGATTTTTGTCAGTATCTTTCAGCAAAATAATGGATGATGCTGTTCCTTGATCAGCCATGAGGTGGCTGTTAAGTTTTCCAGAACTAATTTCATTCAAATCACGCCTGTCCATCACATTCTAAGGATTTAATGGTGTTTCTGTCACAAACCATGCAAAAACTGATGCTGCTTTAAGCTTGTGCAGGATCAACACCGGATGGCATGGAGCCATTCAAGGCTGTGAGCAGACAGGAAGTTGCAGTGAGGTGTAGGGGTTAGCAGGGTCCTGTTTAGGTCACATCTCACCAACTTTTTACTGTTACCAGTTAAAATTTGAAACAGTGTATTAAGGGATAACCAGAAATGTTAAATTACCTTATATCCTCCCGGTTAGTTGGTTTTGGGGGATTTGGCGCGTTTGGTTTGAGGGTTTCTTTGGTAATAATTTTCGCTGTCACTTTTATGTTTTGTCACACTGGTACTCACAATTGTATGAGTCACACTTTTAAAATCTCCCCAGTTCTAACTAATATAGTGCATCTTGCAAAATTGACAAAAAATCTCTCAAGAGTTATTTTGACAAAAAATTACAAAACTTCTCCCACCATAGCCAAAAACTGGGGGGGAAAAATCAAAAAGAACTTAGAGGAAACAAGCAAATTATTAGCAAAACATGTTTCATTTTTTAAATTTCACTATATAATATTACTGATTTAAATAAATTCAATAACAGAGTGAAATAGAATTAGTTATTCTGAGACAGATAATATTGTGTCTGAACCAAAGTTTGTCTATAGTAGGGCTACAACATCCATTAGATGTCATTGCACTGGAATTATTTATACAGCATTCTTACTGCTCAGAAATGCTGACCAAGGGTTTAATAAACTGCTTCAAAAAGCAAAAATATATGAAAAAATAATGCAATTGGAAACAATAAAACTGACAGATGAAATCATTCGAAGATGGTCTGTAAAACATGTAAAACTGCTCATATACTTTTTGATGTACAGTATAGCATTGCTTTCCCAAAAATAAGACACTACCTGAATTATCAACTAGATGTGCAATTGTTCATGTCATTGATTTGAATCTTCAGTGTTAACATTTACTTTAAGCAGACATTACTCTTGCTTCTAATGTCCATTCTCATAATACAACTCAGATCTTTGCTCACAGTAAGAGAATTTTACACAAACATTCTTTTACATTAGTATTTGGTAGCTTCTGAATTATTTCAGTAGTGTCGCACAACAAAACATTTTAAGGCTTTTTTTACTGATAATTCAATAAAATAGATTCAGGCTTTAACAAGTTCAGATGAAGTTAAAACACTAGGTATTGAATGTGACAAAATTTAAACTGTACAGTAATCATACTTAGAGATATACATTATTTTAAAAATATTTTATGTCATGATGAGGAAGGATACTTTCCTACAGTTACATTTGCCTTGACTTGGTTTTTTTAGCATTAAAATTATAGAAAAAAAACCCGGGACTCTCCTCAAATACTTCTCAAATACTCAATACTCTTATTCAATAAGAACTTGGAGTTCGTGTTTTCCCTTTCGTGCATTTCATGACCAAAACACTACAAATGTTTAATAATAAGAATTTTAGCTTTATTACATAGGTCCATTTTTATTCAAAGTGGATTTGAATATATAACTGGAACTCAGTTTCTTTTTTTTTTTTTTTTTTCATTCACAGCTAGTTTCTGAGTATAAAGAGAATGACCACAAGTTCCTTACCACTTGTATAAGTGTGATTCCTTTGTAAAGGGGTGAAAATAAACATATTTGTAGGTAGCATGGGACTGCTAGGTAAATTAAAGAAAAAATGTCACATTTTTTTTCCTGATTGGTAAATATTTCTACAGGCCTTACAGTTGTTGACTGTAGCCAATTAACACCTTTTTCCATACAGAACTACAATTTGTCTTAAGGGAAAGCATCTTTGCCAATATCTATAATAACATAGGCATTTCAGTACTATTTTTTCTAGCCTATCATGTTGAGCATTATTAACCTCGATGAGGTTTGGGGTTTTTTTCACTATCCATTGAATGTTGAAAATTACAAATTACAACCTCAGGTGTTCAAGTAGAGTCTTGTGTGCATAAAAACATGTTACCCTGTATTGGCTTGTTGGTCTTGCTAGCACATACAATACCAGAAATAATTGTATTATTGGATTATTCATTGTAGAGAAGTAGCTTTTATACACTTTAATTATTATTATATTTACTTACATACTAACATACTTACATTCTTAAGGAAGATGTTAAAGTTCTTGACCCTCTGGTCTGAATAGACATATAGCACAAAATATCTTTATGAAGCAAACACTCTCTGGATAGCTTAGCCCTTCAAATTTAAATACAAGCAACTAAGTCTTGCTACAGAAATAAAAAATACAGATTGGGTTTTTTTCTTCTGAAACACACACACTTATCTGGTGCCACATAACTCTCTTAAAAATAGATACATTATTAGAAAATTAGGTAAGATTACTAAACATATAGCTGAGAAAAATAATAAACATACATTGTATGTGAACATAAGTTAAAAGGTAAGTTAAATTACTATTCTTGGTAAAACATGAGAATTTCTAACTAGGAAACAAGCAAAAAATAAGACCTATATTTAGTTAATTTTACTTTTATGCTTTTAATAAATTACTCATCTTCTCAAGCAATGAAATGACCTTTTCTTGTAATACAATGTAAAGTTCACTTTGGGGTGAAATATGGGGACAAACTATTTTTATAACTGAAGATTCATTTGCAATTCATATTCCTTCTTGCATATTTCAGAAGAAGAAAAAGCCACAGAAACACGAGACTAATGCAAATTCCAAATACCTTTGCCAATATCTGAAATTTCCTCTTTAACACATTGCTTAGAATTGCTTGAAACAACTACATTTTTTAGTATTTTAATTAGATTTTAATTCCAAGAATGTAATTAAATACTGTATATTCTATACTGATCAGTGCTCACAGACCTCCTACCTAATAGTTAAATTAGCAGGAGCTTTTCTTATCTGCAGACTATTTCTATACATTTCTATACATTTTGCCAAATGATGGCAATTTTTCATCTTTGCATTAGAAAATAAAATGGTATTCTGTACCTAAACAAGGATTTAATCTACATGTATGGCTACTAAAATGGTGCTACTTTAGAATAACTGTGTCCACAAAAGGAGTTAAAGGCAGCTTCAGAAGTAGAACAGAGGGATGTAAAGGGGGACACTGCAGTCATGCATTTAGGTGCCCATCTGCCAGAGTAGAATTCAGAACCGAGTCAAGTTACAAATCCACCTGCATGCCGTAGACTGAAAACAAAAGGAGCCATCTCACCATGCTGATATTCACCAACACCTAGTGCAAAAGGGAAATATGACATAAGAAATATTTAATCATAATTTTTGGCATTAAAAGAGGATTGGCATTGCAAGAGGATCCACTTGCAACTACCATTCTAATGTACTACACAGCCATCATGCTGTCTTCTCTGTATTTCTGCTAGGCAATTCTATTATTAAACTATTATATACATACTATGCCAATCCCTAAAACTGTATTCTTAGTTCTGCTACAGTGTAAGTATTTCAGGGCTGTAAAACTCTAAATTGTTAAGTCTTAAACTTACAGCTGAATAAAATTTCCTTCACCTTTCAAACAGTTTATTATATGGACCTTGTAATTCTGTTATCAGTCGCCCACCATTATGCATCTTATCACATGCCAGTCTTATAATTGTAAAAAGAAATATGTATCCCACACACAAAGGAAGTTTTATCTGTAAGGTTTGGCGCTATGAGTTGTAGGCCTCAGCATTTAGACAAATGTTCAAAACATAATTCTCCTGGCTTCCCATGTAAGTCTCTATGGCCTGCAGAGGGAAGACTTGAGGCAGTCCTCAAGACCACTCAAGCTTGCCCAGCAAGCCAGAACACTTGGTGTGGCTAGAGAGCATGTGGGATTTTTTACCATGCAGAGTGCTTGCATGTAGTCTGCGGGCAGACCACATGATGTCAGCTAAACATCTCTGGAGACTAAATTCACAGGCTGCTCTTAAGAACATAAACACATCATCCATGTACTAACAAGGTCTTCCATTTTAAGAGAGGCAGCCTGGCTTGCAAATGGATTTGAATTTGGATGTTTCTTGACTGAGCTACTAGTAGGACTTCCAAGGGTCACCCCTCTATAGCTAATTGAACATCCTGATATTAAATTACACACATATGCGAACTCCTCAGTCATCAGAATATGTTGCTTCAAGAAAATCAGAATTAACTACTCGGCAGTGCCATTGGATTATTCTGAGTACATATAATTGTTCCAAACTCTTGCAGTAGATGAAGCCATTTCATGCCAGTTTGAGAAAGAAAAATTCCTCCTTCCCCTACATGACTCTTATACAACCTGAACAGGTAAACAGAAATTTGTTTTGTTGCATCTGTCAAAAGAGCAATTCAGCATTTTAATGTGCAATTCCAGCGTCACATTACATATACATGTTTTCAGAGGTAAACTTATTTGTTGATTACTTGACTATTGCCTTGCACTCTTACATTTGTTAGGCAGAAATGTAGCAATTATTAAGATATAATTAATGGATTTCACATATATGCATAGACACATTCACTTGCAGACTTTCTTTCATAAATCTGGGTATCATTAGTCTTCTGGATAAATTAATCTGTATAAAATGGGCTGAATAGCCAAGTTTGTTTTACAGCTCCAACTGATTAATGATATCACTCCATGTCTTAAAAGCTAGAATCATTTATTGTCTTTCATAAATAATATAGAAATTATTGCTGTCTTCACAGAAAAAAAAAAAACAAACACACTCTGTAAAGAATTAGTAAAAGTTCCTAACAGCAGTGTGCTAATTGATCCTTAAATTATTCATAGAATTCCTCTGGGTTTTTATCCTCCACAGGAGAGGTTTAAGTTTTTTTCTTTTTCCCTGAGTAAAATGACTTTATCATTATTTCAATGAAGGAAATGTAGCTTTTGTTTGGAGTCTGAAGGAAGAACTGAGTCCATTAACATAAAGATTTACACATTTTTTAAGTTAAGACCTTGACTAAAACAGTGACATACAGAAATCAGCAGAAGACTTATTGTCATTTCATAGTAATTACACTAGAACTATCAGGAAAGTAAGGATCAATCTGTCTGCACAATAATTTTGGCTAGGAAACTTCATTGTTTCTCCCCATTATTCATTATATTTTTTGTTTGCCTTAAATAAAATATGTTCGAATCTCTGATTAATGAGCTCTGTTAACCTTCGTCTGTACATAGTTCTGCATATGTTTCTTTATCATGAGAAGATTCATGTTTTTGTGTTCAACTGTATAAATCTAGAAGGTTGTTTTTATCTTCAGTTTTGTTTGCGGATTTTTTTTTTTTTTTGTGCAAGGGTCTGTTTGTTTGTTTTTAAGTCACTACAGAGATAATTATTTCCCTCTTGAAAATATCTTTACGAATATTCCCCATGCACCATATGAGAAAAGCCATGCCTGACTTGGATTTGTGCTATTATGGGTTACAATTTCTTTTCAGTTCTGCTGATGATACACATAGTATGTAAAATCCTATATGGTATATGACAGCATATTGATATACACCAGAATGAAACTCTGATAAGGAGCATTTGCATTAAATGAAATCTTTATTGTTGAAGATACTGCCTGAGAAACTGGAATTGCACTGTTGAGCAAGGCACACAAGATACTTGTACAAAGTCTGAGCAACTAGAACTGCAGAAAATTAATGAAGTAAGGATTAAATAATTAATCATGTAAGCAAATGGCAGTTTCAGTTCACAATTATCAGAACCTCGTTTGTGATGTGTTACTAAAACAAAATAGGTACTAAAAACATACAAGCAAATTCAAGACTAGATAGCTACTGTTTTAATCTCATTTGGTATAGCCTAGCTAAAGCAAAATCCACCTAGAATCTTCACTTTGTATCAACTTCATTTCCCTTCATTATTTAAGGTGAAATAAAGTGTCAAGCTAACTCCTGTAATACAGAGATTGAGAGAGAAAAAAGCACTGAAGAAGTATTTAGTCAGTGCTAGTGGTCTTCTGTGCCATTTTGGAGATAACTTATAGGTTGCATTTCTATTACCATGCATTGGGACTGATCTAGTATGGAGTCTGGACCAAACAACATCCAGAGTTCTGCAACCTACTTATTTCATAACCCGAGATAAGAGTGAAAGGGTACAGAAACACCTGTGATGAAATGGAAAAATATGTAGTTGAAATAGGCTACATTTCCCTTACTCTTTTCTTTCTCTTTAGGCTGCACTAAATGTAACAGTGTGTTAAAGCTTGTAAAACCTAACTGGAAGATTGATTTTATTCATAGAAAGAAATAATTTGGGAATTCCTTAATTAATAAAATAATATGTAATCAAGGAATCCCCAGATACGGAAAAGTTGAAGGTTAGAAAATTGCCGAGTAGTATCATGTATGTTTGCTCATTTCTTAATCTTCCTAAGTGTCTGCTTGCCACTAAGGTTAAACACTGGAGCCTTTCAGTTTTGTAGAGCAAACTGATACCCCTCTATTAGCTGTAAACAAGGTACAGTATCATAGTAAGACTGCCTTATACTGCATACAACTTCTGAATGAACTCTGCACATTTACCTTAAAAGTCTGTTCCAGTCCCCCTGACTTGAACTGTAAAACTTCAGTTCCTGTAATAGCAATGCAACCCACTCTATCTCCACCATTCTTATGCTGCAGGATTAATGTATTTGGGAACTTACACTCATTCCACTCTGCTTCAGCCAAGGACCACATAATCAGATAATGCCTTTTTACCTTTCATTTCATATATTTTAAATATTCTTTGCTTTATTTCATTTCATGTAAGTGCTCAGTGCATAAATGCATGACCTAAAAAAATTGAATTTTAAAAGTGAATTTTAAATATCTCTGGGCTTGACATTAGAACAGCTACTATTACAAGGGTGTGGAAATCTCACAGAAAAGACAGTTAGACATTGTGTCAGTGGCGAGAGTGGATCAATGTCAGCAGTCATCAGGTAGAGAGATTTTGATATGGCAACCAACATGCAATAAACGTTTTTCAAAAGGCCAATTACCCCTCTGAAACCTAAAGGCAGTCAATGACAACAGTAAATAAAGAATATGTGTTTGCAGAAATATCTACAATCTGTTTTCCTTTAAATGTGATATAGTTCTTTTGTTTTCCAAATTACTTTTTTTTTTTTAATACAGAAATGATTAATCTAGGTTTTAAAATTAACATAGGATGAGATATTTTTAACATAAAGAAATCTGCAATCAGGCTAACAGCCTAGGTTTCAAGTTGAAGCCAAATGTAGGTTTAAACAGCCAAACCATAAACTTATTATTAAATGCCATTTTAAAGGTAGTAGTTCCAATCTGAGTGTCCATCCTTCCTCTTTTCTGACACTTACCCAGCATTCACAACTGTTATTCTTGACCTCTCTCTCCTACTTTGTCCCACTGGCTTCTTTCCTGGTTTTCAATGATCTTCCAAAATCTCTTTATAAAATTGATCAGGCGAGACCAGCTAGTCCTCAAGCTTTTCTAAATTGGTCTCACTTTATTTAGAATCGCAGAGCTCTGCTGCAAGTTGTCTAGTAAGCACTGGCATCTACTTTCTTTGAAAGATGCTTGCTTGATATTTAAAACCTGGATGACCTGACTCAGCTCAGCTGAATAAAATGTTAAAACTCCCTTAAGTTTATAGATAAAATCCAAGTCAATGGGTATTTTGTACTAGATTTTAGAGAAGACAGGTCTCACTGCAAGATTAGACAAGTTTGATATGTCCTTTTCCTGTTTTTGCCACTGACTCAAATTATAAGGCAGGATGCATTAATTTACTCCATTTTTTTGTGTCACAATCTTAATTGCATGTTCGCTGCAATGAGACATCTAAATGATTAAAAAAACCCCTTCATACTTTGGTACTTTTAGTTGTATACGTCTTGCCTTTTTTTTTTTTTAATTATCATTATTATTTTTTAATTATTTTTTAAACTGCCCCTCTATTCCTTGGTCTCTTTATCTGTAACACAAAAATCAGATTACTCACTCATTTAGGTTAAGGTATTTTGAAACGACTGAAAGAGGCTTTGCCAGGACATTTATTTATTTGTTTGTTTATTTATTTATTTATTATTGCTTCTCCATTTAAATGGAAACACAGGCAGGAAGGTAATTCCAAGAATATTATAGAATCATAGAAGAGCTTGGGTTAGAAGGGACCTTAAAGGTCATCTAGTTCCAACCCTCTTGTTATGCACAGGGACACCTTTCACTAGATCAGATTGCTCAGAGCTCATATGTCCACACGTGACAGTGGATAGATACTCATTACAAATATAATATAGTTGTATTATAGCACTGTGTGAAGGGATTCATTAACATGTAAATTTTGGAGTTTTTTTCTTACCTACTACTTTGGTCTAGGACTCAAGCCTTTGGGTAGCTTGAACTACCCAAAATATCTCAAGCAGTGACAAAAATCTGTCAAAGATGAGTCAGTTGGTCAGCTGGTGCTAGTCTACTTGGTGACTTTTGTATTCTACAGAAAAAGAGAAAGACGGTGGTGGTGAGACAGTCCGTCTATTCCTTTTGGGGTTTATGAAAATATGTTCAAAAAGATTTGACAGACAGGATAATGGCATGATAATGGCTCCTACACACATCTGTGAGGTGAGGATAGTTTCAGTTAGACTAGGACAAAACCCACTATGTGTGAACTCTTTTAATTTCTGGCAGATTTTTCCCCTCTGGAAACACAATCAACCAGCCTTTTTTTGCACTGTGCTTTGGGAAGAATTGGAATTGAAAAAATTATGAGACACTTTCCTAATCCTAATAAGACTGTTTTCTCCTGTTTATGTGCCATGGATTTTGTTCATCATTTTATTACATTTTGTCTCTGCTTGTGTTCATAGCAGGAGGGAACTTGGCTAAGAAATATCAAAGCAGCTTTGAGTATATTATTCTTCAGTGGTAAGAGTAGGATTGTTTCCTGATGTAACATTCCAATATGTCTCTTTTGTGTGTGGTGCCTGTCACTATAGTATATGCAGATTTAATCTGACTGCTATTTTTATATCTATAACTAGTCTAGTCATTTATCCTTCTATATTATCTAGTTCTCCATTCCCTTTCCATCCCCTATACAGGAGAAAGGGGATGACTTGTTTTGCCATTATGTTTTCACACAGATAGATACTTTAATATTACAGAAATATTTTCCTACAGGAAAGGACCATTCTGGGCATCTCTCTACCATACTGCAACTCTTTCCAACCACAAAATTTTTAGTTTTCTGCCACTTGAAACTTTATTTGTCTCAAATGAGAAGACTTCAATTGTTTCTCTTTAAAAACCTATTGCATAACTTAATAAAGCTGCTTGACAGCATATTTTTCCTTCAACAGTCAGTTAAATACTTCTTTAAACTAATTTTTATCAGAGTAGATAGTTTTTCTGATCTATGGCTAATTTTTTCTTTCAAATAATTAAAGACACTCTTTCTCCCACTCGATTTATAATTTTACAGAAATGAATACCAGTACATATTGTGGTTGTATATTATTCTACTGCTTTGACAGAGTACCTGTAATCCTGCAGTTTGTCAATTCAGGTTCCAAAGATTCATTAAAATTAAAGATTCATTAAAAAGATTCATTAGGATATCAAAGATTCATTGAAAATGAGTTGGAGATAAAATAGAAACCACCTGAAGTGCTTTGGGGAGACTACAGTATGCAAGAGCATTGTCCAAGCTGAAGAAAACATTTTCATACCAAGAGATTCTACACAAAATTCAATCTATTGAACCAGACTACTCATGGGAGTAAAGGTTGATATTTTCTGATGATTTTGACATAAGACAAATTATATCTTGTAATGTGCTTAGCAATTAAGGCAAAGCAAAAGTAAGACAACAGATTCCTTTCAAATTACAATAAACTGAGAAACTCTCTTGTGTTTGAACTCTTTGTAATATAGCATAATTTGTACAAACTAACAATTTTTAATAGAAGATAGGTGTAACAACTCTAGCAACACAAACCCTATTCCTACTATTCAGCCTTGACTTATTTAACATGCATTTCAGAATGCCTTCAACTGACACCATTCAAAACCTTCCTTCAAAGTTTCCCTGTCAAAGGAAGAAGTAACTCCTAGCAGCAAACTGAGTTGCAAAGAGAAAAGAAAAAACCACTCCTCCCAGTACTTAAAACTATGAAATGTTTTTGATCACTTTGATTACAAAAAAAAAAAAAAAAAAAAAGGAGATTTAACAAAACAGAATCTGGAAAAAAATATTTTTCTAATTTTCTTTTACACTTTTACATACCATGCCTAAAGTGTTTTCTTTCTCAAGCAATGCTCATATAAAAGAGATGTTTCTTTCTTACAGATGAAAAATGGAGATAAAATTAGCATAACTGTAGACCTGTACTAGTCTTCATAGTGGTTTTTTAAAAACATTTATACTAAAGAGCTTTTCATCCTCAACCCAAGTAATACAGAATATTGAAAGGAACACGCTTGAAAACATTTTTGGAGTTCTGACCTTATCTTTTGCTTGAAGATGACTGCATGATGATTGCCAAGGCGCTACGTGGTTCAGGTCCAACTCTTGTCTTCATGAACCATAGGAACACATTGCAGAAGTAGGAAAAATGTTTTCCTTATCATGAATAACTGAAAGCATTATTGTCCATTAAAAAGAGAAATTAGAGCAATAACTTTCCATTTTCTTTGCCTTCTCCTTCAGCTTTTCAAATATGCCTCCTGGTGAGACTGCCATCCACCACATAGGCTGCTGTTCCTCCAGAGGCTCAGTGTTAGACTGACAGGAACGTTTACAGCTGGCAGATCCCAGGATGGAAAGTCAATGGAGACTGAAACCTGCAATATCCATTGATGAGCTTTCAGGGTTGTTGTTCTTTGTCACCTTGGACCTTGAAGGTTTGCCCAGATCTTTGTCTTTGTAGAACTCATCTCTTCTCATTCCATAGTTTGATCCATTGATCCTTCAGACTTTCACAAAGACAGTCAAACCAGTACTCTTCTCCATGTCACAAGCAGATCAGAGTTTCTCCTCTTAACAAACTGTAAAATCAATGTAGAGAGCTATTTGGCTAAGTTTTGCATGTGACCTTTAATGCTCTATCTTTAATTTGTATAAAGAAAATGTGCCTTTTGCTCTGTAAGCATTTACCAAAATGTTTCCATTTGAGCAAATTCTGTGCCATTAGTATTAAAATGTTGCAAGCACTTGCAAAAATGTTTTTCGTCCTTATTTTTATGACAGTTTGAGCACATAACTCTGTCTCATTTCAGAGAGACACCAAAGAGTTGAGCCTTGGGGCTCTGTTTTCCCACTGATTCACTAGATTAAATTTATTATGTTTACAAAATATATTATCATACTCATAAAGCTTTTTGTTAAAGAGAAATGAAAGAAGCCTTGTGTTACCTAACATTGTATTTCTTTGCAATTTTAATTTAAAGCAACTGTAGCAATAAAGAGGGAATTTATTTCTTTTTCAGCATTTAAATACAAACTGGTGAATGTAGGTTGTGCATACCAGACATGGGCTGCTCCTGCATGAATTAATAAAAACAAACTGAATTTTCATTCCCTCAACTTATGAATGGTGCCAGTCTTACAGTGGGATGTCTATACTATTATGTGCTTAAGAAAATATACAAATTAAAAGCCAGGCTATAGAGGTGCACATTTTTTAAAGTAATTTCAAAGTAACTGTATCATAAGGAACTAAGTTGTTGCCTCGTGTTTTCGAATTTTAGTTAATACCACATTTCATTTTAAGTGATTGCCATTCATGGCACACTGAGGAAATGGTAATCAAATACTGAGTCCATACATCATGATTCCACTTCCCTGAAGACTGAAAAGCCACCAGCAAAACCAGAATAACATTTTCAACATTAATTTTCCTTAAAAGGGTGGAATCTAAGTTCATTTGTATCAGGGTAAATTAAAAGCAACTCTTTTAGTGCTAGGTCTTATACTACTTAAAGTAAGACAATCTGTTTTTCTAATGCTCCTACTCTAGAGCTCTGGTCACAGTCTTCTGGGTATTCAAAAGCTTTTTGTCTTCCTATAATGTCATGCATCTTTACTGATTAGTAAAGAGATGTCTAAATACTGGAAAATGGAAAGGGGACTTGGAGATTCTGATTCCTAAGAAAACTTGTGAAAGAATATTTCTTTTCCTTTCTTCTGAAAGTGAAGTTGTTGTACATCTCAATTGTCAGATTGAAGACAGTGAAAATCACTTGCAAAGAATGCATGTCTAGGCCAGGACAATTAGAGAGTTTATCTGCGTGATCCTCACAAAATATGTCAAGCTGCACTCTGGACAATATTTCTGTTGCTGGCAAATTACCCAAATATCTGCAGTCATGCTATTTTGTGAGTTTTCCTGGACTGGGCAAAAGTGAGACACTTGCTAAAATAATACACTTTTTTCTAAGAGAATGCATCTCCACCAAGGCCTGGACTGTAACAGAAACCACCAAACTACTTACCCTGAAAATCACGTCCAAATTTTGAGCACTTTAGAATGTGCGGGGAAAAAAAGCAGAATTGCATGAAATCGGAGGAGATAAATGCATGTGACAGAGAATGTACTCCTCATCTGAGTAGTTGCAGAAATATAATGAATCAGCATGTCAGCTACAAACAATTAGAACTTCAGTAAACCACCTCAGGAGGAGTGATGGGGTATTAACAATACCAGCTGTCATGAGCTAATCCACACTAAATTCTGCATCCCCACTAAACTCTGCATCCCCACACTGCTATTAAACACAATAAAAGTGAGACACGTGACCTTTCATTTCTAACCAGAAAAAATATACTTATCAAACAAAACTATATTATTAAAATTTTCTTAGATTTACAAACCAGGAAACTGATAAATATAAATTGTAATCTCCATGGCTCTGTCAATTAAATTAAACTGCAGCCTGTTCTCCTGCTATGCAATATAAATTTCCCACATAAACTGTAAATTTCGGGTTGTGATAGGTGTTCAATACCTCAAAAAAACCCAGCCAAACAAAAAAGGTACCACTGCAGTAATCCCCACCACCCTCACCCCCCTCCACACACATACTTGATATCTGCTTCTCCGCTACATGAATACCCAGGACTCAGCTTGTCCAAGGCCATGTACAGTAATGGCATTTGAGTAAGTAAGTGTCTCTTGGGCACATCAGGAACATAGTGTCCCATTCTTCTTTGCTTCTTCTCTGCCAGTGCTAAAAAGCAAATAACTAGGGACCACAGTGAGGCAGAAACTTTATGTTTGCAGAGACAGACTTCCACCCTGGAAGTTACGATGTAGATGTAGAGAAGATTCAAATAACAAGCTGAAGAGTAATCAGAAACCATGACTCTAAATTGAGAGCGGAGATATGATGTGTTAGAAAAAGTACTCTAAGGATATTTTTCTAATAAATTAATTGTGAATGGAAAAGACACTGAGGTGCTAGAGTGTGTCCAGAGAAAGGCAATTAAGCTGATGAAGGTTCTAGAGCACAAGTCTTATCAGAAGTTGCTGAGGGAGCTGGGGTTGTTTATCCTGGAGAACAGGAGGCTCAGGGGTCTTTATTGCTCTGTACAACTACCTGAAATGAGACTGTAACAAGGTGGCAGTGGTCTCCTCTCCCAGGTAATCCATGACAGGTCCAAAGTAAATGGCCTCAAGCTGCACAAGGGGAAGTTTAGATTGGATATTGGGAAAAATTTCTTCACTGGAAGGGTTATCAAGCACTGGAACATGGTGCCCATGGAAGTGGTGAAATCACCGTCTCTGGAATTGTTCAAAGGACATGTGGATGTGGCATTTGGGGATGTGGCTTTGTGGTGAACCCATTAATGCTGGGTTAACAGTCAAACTTGAGGATTTTAGAGTTCTTTTCTGACCTTAACAATTATATGATTCTGTGATTCTTTTACTACAAGTCTGAGTCTTTATCTGCACTGAAGCAATTGCTGCAACCTCTCTACCACTCATAGCAAGCTTTATGCATAATATTTTTCTCCCCAAATAGACCAGTAGACCTTGAATTTTCTGTAAGTCTTGCCCAACTATGACTTCTGAAAGGTGGCCAGAAATAGTTTGCAAGATTGCTGTCTGACATGAGCAACAAATACGTCAGGGACCACACAGGCTAGTTACAGCATAGGTGAAGTGAGAAGAAAAAATGGATAGAAATTGTAGAATATATTTTTTCCTATAAATAAACAAATTGTTTCTAGATCTGATTTCTCCCAATTTTCCCAACTCTCCCCTATTTCCACAGAGAATGTTTCTTGTTTTCTTCTTACAGTTATAGCAATATTCACTCATTCCCTCCCAGTTCTTTTACATGTTCCTTAACTCCTTTATGTTTCATTTAAATTTCAATCAAGTTCAAGAGGCTTGAAATTTTACTAAAAGCATACTTAAAACCTCAAGAATGACTGCTTTTGTCACTGACCTAGAAAAAATTGCCTGGAATTATGGTCTAGCTGTGATACCTTGACTTAAAAAAGTTTTCAGAAGCAAGAGATATACAAGGCAAAAATAAAAAGATTTATTTTTTAGGACAGCATGGTAAGGTATTATATGTCCTATATTTCATCTTATATTGGGAACCAATAACAAGGGGACATTTACCAGAACCATTCCTTAAATTTATGGAGTGTTTGAGGAATTTCCTACATGAAGTGTCAGAAACAGTACAAATATTGCAATAAAGGTAAACAACATGGTGTGGAAAATATCCATTTTTTTATATTTCCAAAGATATTTGCATATTTATAGCCATCAGAGAAAGTCCATATTTTATGTATATCTTCGGTGGAACTTTAATCGCCTTGTAATATATGAGATCTTTGTCATTAACTTCAGGGGGATCAAGATGTTTTTATGAAATACTTGTTGTCTATCTTATTAGTAGAGAACAATTTATACAAAATAGATTTTTAGGTACATGTTATAGTGCCAAGAATAGAAAAGTCATAGAATTGTAGAGCTGAATGTCAGAAGGAATCATTAAGTGCTGTACATGTAAAACCACATGCAGAATACCTGAAGCAGATGATTATGAATCTATACAAGCACTCTATAGAAGATGCTTGCAGGTATATTGTTCTCTCATAGGAATATAACAGCTCAGAGAGAACATGGAATCACTCTCTTTGCAGTATTTCAAAACACAACTGAACAAGTCCTTCAGCAGCCTAACCCAAGTTTGAGCTTTTCTTAACTTTTAAAAATTCATCCAGCAACATGACTTTTAGACTAGGAGCACCAAAAATAAAACAAAGGCAGCTTGGTGGAGTTATTCAAACATATATCCCATTTCTTCTAAAAAACTTAATCATTTTGAGATCTCCTGTGATAGTAAGTATCTTCACAGATGTTGAATAATTTGCTGATATGTGGCCAGAGCAGAACCATGCTGTTCCTGCAGGCAAAATAAAAAAAATATTCTTACAAGAGGAAACTGTAGACAGTAAACATGACCTAAGAAAGTAAAAGAATGTTGCTGGCTCATATTTCTAGAAAATATACATCTAAGTATTAACAACAGCTTAAAAAAACCCCAAGAATTAGGGAAATTTTCACATAAGAATTTTTCCTTTGTCAGCTGGCTGAACTTCACTGGGAGAAGTGCACTTTGCCTAGGGTAAAGTTTAAAATATTAGTTGTGATTAAAATACTTAAGGGCCCAGCACAGAACCAGGTAAAACCAGTGGGAGAATGAGTACTGCACTAAGGGAAGGCATCTTCAACAAGCGACCTTCAAGTGCTTTTATAGAAATCTAGAAACTTCATTGTTTAATAATATGCCTTTCAACTCTTATCACCTTTCTTTGCCTAGTTTGGGGCACCTTGTTCTTTGTGAACACTATTCAACTTAAAACATTTCTGATTATATAAAAAAAATCCTAGTTTGATACATGACAAGATTCCTAATCCTTCTGAACCAAGAAAGAAGGTTATTTTGCAAAGTAATTTCCCCTGGGGAAATAGGAAGTCAGCTGAGAAAACACTTTAAGTGACCTTGTAGTATTGTGCTGCCACATCCCATTTCTGGAGATTTCTGTACATTAAAAGGTTTCCCTGGTGTGTAAGGAGACCAGTGATGTACACAGCAGAATGAACAATTTAAATCCACAGGGATATCACTGGGTAGAAGTAGGCATGACAAAGCTATATTTGGATAAGGTGGAAGGATAGAGAATGTATTTTTTAAGGTAAACCCTTCAAAACCTCTGCATTATCATTATTTGCAAAATAGGTTTTCTAAATATGAAAACTATACATTAGTTTAACATAGAAGAAATTGTTCTAATAAAAGAGTGTTTAGTAAAAGTAGTTATAAATGTTTTCTAATTTATATAAGCAAAAATCAGCATCAGCAGGGCAAAACAATAGCTAAGCGCGGAATGTTATAATGCTGCCTGACATGCTCTTAGTTCTAACATCTGCTGTACTCCACTGGCAGCATCATGTATCCAGAAAAGTAGATTGCACTAGGAGGTTACTTACTTCTGTACCTGGAGAGCATATTACCACATTAGTTGTTTTCTGTCAAATGTTTGAACTTAATAATGTTAAAGGTGAGTTTGAGAAAATATTTTAAAATATATTCATGTATGCAACTGTATGGTTTCTTTCTATTAACTTATGCAACTGTATGATTTCTATTCAATAGAACTGTGTAGTGATAATTAATCTAACAATTTTAATTTAATTTTCACTACAATATGCATGCTAGGGTTTTTGCTAGGAAAAAGAAAAAAAAAGATAGATTTGGATAATATGAGATCATTCAGGGGCACAAATAATGACAAACACCTAACATTTCCTTACCAGATAATTTTTCTCATTTTTTTACTGGTGAAGGTCATGAACCGATGTTGAGGCATGGAATCTTGCTTGTTTTTTTTAGGAAGAAATTCAGCTGAGATGGGAAAATATGGCATCAGGAAGAGCTTTTCTATTTTCCGATTAACAGCAGGAGTTCCAGGGCATGGAAGTATCCTGCTCCTGCCCAGGCAACCCAGACATTTCAGCACCCACCTCATGGAAAGCCCACCAATGCTCTGAGCACTGCAGGATGTACAGTATGATCAACAACATCTGGCTAGTGGAGCAGCAAGGACTCTATGCCACTATGATACATATGAGAGAGATACAGGTATACAGTTTGTGGGAGTGGGTGGGGAACAGGTGGGAAGAGAATACGCATTCTGAATTTTTTTGGACAGTAATTTTTTTAAAAGACCTCTTTCTAAAACAAAGATTGCTCCATGCTGGATACAGTGATTTTCTTATTATCATTAAATGTGAAAGTTTGTGAAAGTTTGATATGAATCTTAATATTTCTCATTGTGAAAATTGCTTAGGGATCCTTGAATAATAGCTTCTGTGAACATATATCTAACTAGTCATTGATATATTCAATTGAAATAACTATCCCTGGTGTCTGAATTGCAGAAGTGCCAACAAGCCCCAGACAGAGACTGCAAGCTATACAGAGGTGGCCTGTACCCCTTTAGGAGACAAGATGTCAGGACACAGCGCATCTTTTTCATTCAGAGGTTCAGTGGAAAAAGTGGAAATGGTCACAGAGGTAGAAAGTGACTCATTTGAAAGAGTTCTGCAGGTGAGCCACATTAGACCCAAAGAGTGAGCAGGGTAAAGAAGGAAGTATCACAGTCAAAGGGGCATAAACGAAAAGACCCTTCAAGTCTCTAGAACTGGGAACCTGCAGGAAACTGTTTGTTTTAATGTTTTACTCAAGTTATATTCTGGAGAATAAAATTGTCCCTGAAAAGAAATTCTCACACTAGTTTCTTTCAGGGCTGGGAAAGGTTGATTTCTTTCACACCAATAAGTTGATGTTTTCTAGGGCCTTTAAGGTCAGGTTCTGTGAAAACACAATGAATAAAGACCATCTTTTTACCCCCAATTCTTACCACTTGCATTTAAAAGTCATACCTTATAACCAATCTGTAGAAGTACCTACAGTGTCCAAAACAAACTTTCCCATTTCCAGACAACTGTAAATATCTGCTGAAAAAAGAGCAGATTTTTTAAAAAACATTACTGCTAACTTACATCACAGAAAATTTAGATAAAAAGCCATTAGTTCTAGACTAAACATATGCCAGCTATATTTTAAACTCAAAATTCATGTCAGCAAGTAGAAATGGAGTGGACACTAATTATAGGAGGTATTCCTTACACATAACATTGCAGACTACACACATTCTTTTGGACAAATTGAAGCTATGTGCAGCCTAAAATATAACTTGAAAGAAAACTTTTTGAAGTAAAAGTATATATCATAGGTACATACCTGGAAGAAGGGTGTTAGGAAAGGAGGCAACTCACCCAAATAACAGGTTGGAGAAAAGTAAGATGTTTTAGTTTTGCTCTCACTCTACATTCTTCCATTCACCAGTATGGGTGTTTTAATGAATATGTAAATTTTTGGTATTAGGTTGGATCCCACTGTGATGCTGGCACATAATTAGGAGCTCATCATTAATGATTTATGAGGTGATGCCATGCTATTAGCATTTAGAAATAAAACTACCACAAATAACACTTTATTTATACTTTGCCAGGGCTATTCCTAACAGTAGCCACATTATTGAAGATCTACAGGAAAAACATCAGGTCTTCTTTCTAAAAAGTGATGTTCATAAAAGTCACAGGACATGGATATTTTCTGTAGAGGGAAAAGAAAAGAAAGCACTGATGAAGATGTGAAAACAAAAAAAAAAAACAAACAAAAAAGGAAACAAAAAATAGCAGGAAAATAATTCTTTAGGTTAGAGATACAATGTGACATTGACATAGCAGGTCCAATTAATAGCAGCAATTCAAGTTTTGAAAAAATGACCAAAGAAATTTCAGAAATAAAATAAAATAAAAGGAAAATAAAATATAACAAGTGTTATAAAACCAAATTAAAAAAAAAATCCTACATATTCCTGTACAAATCCTTTCAGATAAGGGTCTAGTTTCTGTTGGGAGCAGAGTATTTTATTTCACTTCTAGACCTTCTTAATTACTTCTTTATCTATATAGATAAAGATTCAGTCTGGGAAAGAAAAGGCTTGGGGGGAGGGGGTGGAATCTATCCATGTGTATAAATACTTGATAGGATAGAATGAAGAAGAGAAAGTCAGGCTCTCTCAATAGTGCCCACTGACAGAAAAAGAGATAATAGAGACAAGTGAAAAAGAAAAAAAAAATCCAACACATTAAACATCACATTTCATCTGAACACAAGGAAGCAAGCGTTCTTTTACTGTGATTGCAGTAAAACATTGGCACAAAGCAGCTGTGAACTCTCCCTCTGTGCAGATATTCAAAACTTGACTGGACAGGGCCCTGGGCAAGCTGCTCTAGATGATGCTGCTTGAGCAAAGCGGTTGGACCAGATGATCTTAAGTCCAAACTTAAATGACTCTGTCATAGTTCCAACTACTGACAGAAGAAAGCCTTGTGAGTAGGGGTAAAATCTTTTACTATACCTTCTAGGAAAGCTGTAAAACACCTACTTTGGGCCCACACAACCTAAGAAGCAACAGCAAAAAACTGATAGTATGTAGCCATACTGCCCCTAGTTTACTTGTTATAATTGAATAAATAACATTATACAATATTTTGATACATAGTAAAAACCTAGTAGTTAACATTCACAAAACAGAAGTTATTAGAAGAGAAAGACAACTAGCACTAACAAGTTAATTGAGCTTGCGTGAGCTTGCACGGCTCAGTGGTAAGGTTGAGTGAGTTCAGTCTAATTATCGCATGTAAAATTATATTGATAAATTAGCAAAAACATACAACTCAGATTTTTGACCTTGTTACTCTTAGTCTTAAATCAGTTTTAAACAATCAGGACATCTTAAACTGCAATGTTGTTGGCTCTCCCTCTGTGATCTGTGGGCAGTCTGGAATGTCAGCCCTATTGTGTGGTTTTCTTTAGGTTTCAAAGCTAGACGATGCCTGAGACGCACGCTCCTTTAAAATAACACAGTCCTGCTGATCCAGGCGACCATCTACAGTGTGGAATTGCCAATCCAAATTTAATTTCTTCTGTGGCTCATCTGACAAGATGATCACAAAGTAGCTGTTGCTAAAGTCTTCATCTCTGCTCAACTATGGTCAAACTGATGTAAGGGAACAAGCTGTATTTTTTACCAGAGACCAGATACAGAGAAAGGAAGCACATGAAGAAATTAAATTACAGGAGTCTGAACTGACCTTCAACATGGTGATGAATGGCTTCCTACTGCACACAGCCTCCAAGAAGAACAAATAACTAATGGCAGACAACCTTACTACAAAGGTAAGGGAGGACAACCAATTGAAGAATTCACATTTGCGGTGACTGGTACTGAGGTCACTCTTCATTTAATACAGAAGATAACTGATTACAGAGTGATAATGGATGAAAGAAAGCTTATCTCTCTGTTCTCAATTTATGTTGAGAAACAAGGTTTCCTGTAATGCAGTTTCAGAGGTGATATTCTCCATTTTGAGGAATCTGGTTCCACGACATTTTCAAGTGATGGAGACACAAAAGATCACAGTGGACTTTTTCTTCATGATTAGCTATGTTCACAATACTGCTGGGTCATGTATGCACATTTTTTACTCTGTTTTCTGTTCTTTTACCTCTCCTCCTCCACATCTCATGTTAAGTTCTATAATTTATCAAAAGAGGGGCATTGTTCAGTTCTTACAACAGCTGCAGGACACTGCCAATACCTTTCTGCAATCATTTATGAAGAGATTGACAACTAGTTCATGATGTCCATATCTTCCATAATACTTCCCTGGCTGATGTTAGTCAAATGTAATAGCCATAACATACAGTGTGCAGTTACAAGGAACATTTCTGGGCTCTTAAATCTGACTGTCTTAGAGTTAATTTGTTTCAACTGTGCCTGACTGAGTTTTGGCCCACACCACGCTGTTTCAAACAATTACCAATCAGTCCGGGCACCAGTGCAAGCTGCAGAGTATTTTTAGTAGGCTTTTCTGAAGTTCAAGATAGTTTAATAGGACTCAACTAGCACACCCTTTTACAGTCAGCCCCAAGTCAGAGAAGGGTCCTGGACATGTTCATGTTACTAGTTTATCTGTTTAACAGATACAGATAATAATATTAATATTAATTCAGATTTATATAATACACCCTACCAAATTTATGATACCTGGCACTATAGAATTATTCTTAGGCAATATTGGTTGTTTCCAGAGCTTCTTCTAGTACAGCATTAGAGCAGCTGTATGTGTGAAGAGTATGGAAAATGGACCACTTTCAATCTTCAGCTGGAATCTGGTCTCGCCTTTCTTGCAGAGATCCTCTTTGCCATAAGTATATTGCTTGGCCCTTGTGATATCATGGAAAATGAATGTCAGAAGAGCAGATGTGGAGCCCTTGTGAAACCATAGCCATGCTAATTCAGTGAATTAGGAGAACCAAACCATAAGGGATACCCTAGCTGGCTAGTTGTGCCAGCCCCTGAAATTTCCCTGCCATAAAGCAGAATCATGCATATGTTGGATGACAGCAAAAGATTCCAGATCAGCATATTTTGTTCACAGTTGCAACTTTCTCTGAAACATTAAATCCTATAGCCCTCAGGAAACTGGTATTGCAAGATGATTCAGGCTATGTAGCCTCCAGTAACTGGACTCTCTGAAGCCCATGAAAATTCATTTCTATGCATTTCAGCTGCTTAAACCTCACAGTCCCCAAAAATCAAGGCTGCAAACCCAGGTCTTTCTTTTTCTAGAACAGGCCATTTTCACAATGATTCCACCCCGCCTTTTCTAATAGCCCATGCAATTTTAATTACAATCTCACTATTGAACAAGAAAATAGTGCAAGGATTTTCTGGAAGCTAAGTCAACAGGCTTGTGTGTGACTCAATTTCCAGATAACAGTTCTTTCTTCCTTGATTTGCCCTAGAGATTTAACTCAAACTTCTTCAGTCTTGAGTTTAAGGATATATTATGAGGTGGATGCTGGATTTTTTTGGCAACATCCTCTGCTAGAGTTCTTCCACTTTGTGTAAAGATCAAATAACAACTTTGACTCTCAAAATAAGAAAGAAAGGTTCAGAAGACAGGTGACGTTTCTGCTCTCATCTGAGCATATGCACCAAATTCACGATCTTTTTCTACTACAATTTCTCCAAAGTTGTACCTAAACTGTATTTTTGTTTGCTACTTTTCTCTGTGTTATAACAAAGAAAGATCCAGTACATGGACTTCAAAAAGGAAAAATTCTATTCTAAGCAGTCCCTACTGGAAAAAGACACTGAGAGTGTTTAAAAAACAAACCAAAAACCAAACAATCAAAAAAACCAACCAACCAAAAAAAAACAAAAAAAACAAACAAAACAAAGAACAAAACCAACCAAAAAAACCCTCCAAAAACAAAGAAAAAACCCCTTAGTGAAGTAAGAATTATCTCTCTAGAATTAGTTCTAAGGGAAGAAAAAGGTGAACATATCTGACTGTTCTCTGAAGCACCATTTTATATGAATATAAAATCATTTTGGCCAACCTATACTTTCTATATTGATTTTGGAAAGGGACAGTTTGTGACAGACCGAAGAGCACCCTCTTGTACATACAATACACACTGAGGGGTGCGAGGCTGCAGAGCCTCTGTGTGTTTGGTTCAAGGCAAGTTGAATATGAGTGAAAAATATGCCTTGATGGCCAAAGGGACAAGTGTATTCTGAGGTACAACAGGCACAGCATTGTTAGATGTCTGTGTACCACTCTATGCTGCACTGGTGCAGACCCACATTAAGTACTGTATACAGTTTTAGGCACCACAGTGTTTGGAGAACATTAATATGTTCAGAAGAGGGAGACCAAGATGGTGAAAGGCCTTGAGGGCCAGACTCACAAGAAGAGGCTGACATCACTTAGTTTGTTCAGCTTGGAGGAGAAGAGGCTGAGAGGGAGAGCTGCTGATCTCTCTATTGCTGGTGACCAGTGACAGTGCACGAGGAAATGGAGTGAAGTTGCGACACGAAGAGTTCAGACTGGACATTTAGGAAATGTATCTTCATCTAAAGGATGGTCTGCCATGGGAACAGGCTTCCCAGGGAAGTGGCCATGGCTCCAAGGCTGGCAGAGTTTAAGGAGTGTCTGGACAATGTATTTGTCATATGGCTTAGTTTTACATAGTCTTGTGTGGAGTAGGACATTGAACTCAGTGATCCTTATGGACCCTTCTAACTTGAGAAATTCTATGATTCTATGATTGTGTTTGCACTATATGGGATGTTGTTGAGACCACAAACAAAAGATTAGCACAGGTGTACAGAAACAGAATTTAAAAACTAACACACAGAATAAGGGACAAGTAGTAGGAAACATAAGGAATATCATCAGATCACTTAAAAAAAGCATTTAGGCTACGGGAAAGTGCAAATCGCTTACACTTTAATGGAGACAGTTTCAGGTTTTTAAGTACAAACAGGTCTGCGTAAATCCCTGTTACTATAATCTTCAGTTCACACACTGATAGCTTAAAATGGATGATATATGTGATATGTATAAAAATCAGGTATTTTGTTCTTTCCTGAGCAGTACACTCAATGAATTTCAATATTTTAAATACAGAAATTATAATTGTAAACTGATACAACATTACATTCGTTAAATAGAATTCATTAAATACATTCATTAAAATAGAAAACTGTCTTAGTAGACAGTGGATGTCAGCTGGGCATTGTAGATTTCTGCTATGATGAAGTCAGCATCATCTTCTCTGTCTGTTAAAAAAAAAAATTACTTTGCTTGCTTGGAGAGGCAACTGCTTTTAATCTTTTAACTGCTAGAATGCCTCATAAAAAAGCATGAAAATATGAAGCCAACATACTTAAAGTTCACATGCTCTAGTCCCCCAATCACCCATCCTCACAGCACGAAAAAACTGTCATGTGTTACAGAGCATGAAATGCAAGATTAGTCCTGCTTTCCTAAATTTAATTTTTATTTTACAAATTTATACCAAGGGAGAATTTTATCTACATGTATTCATATTAAAGTAGTGTCTTTTTTTTTGTAAAGACTAATACACTAGAAGATATATCAATAAGATGTCAGCAGGATGGCATTGTTTCTCATCCAGCTGCAGATTGATGAATTGTGTTTATCCATGTAAAAAGCATGCAATTTTGCTCAGTCTTTCAGAATTTAAGCACTGGGCATAGGTGTTTAACTCCAGACTGAATTCTGCCTAAACAAACAAACAAACAAACCCACCAAACTAAACAAAAAAACAACCTCCCCCAAACCCTTAAAAATGTAAAAATGAAGGTTGGCAGAGATGTATTCAAGGTTTACTTTTCTGACAAACTGTACATGATAGGTAGCTTCCACAGGGCTAACAGTTGGCAATTTAAAGTATGGATGCCCTTTGCAGAATTCAGTTTTAGGTCCCAAGTTCAAAGACATTCATGGAAAATTTTTTGAATGCCAAACTATTAAAATCTACAAGAAAAATTTAGGAAACTAGAAAAATAATTCTGAGTGAAATTTTCTCCTGAATTTCTCTCTCTGTTGTTCAGAAAAAGATTAATGTAACATCTCTAGTGTAAAACCCCTTTGGAAAGTCAGCCTCAACTGCATCCCTATGAAATCTCTTTAGTGATCGCAGAAGACAATAAATGTATAGAAGACAACAAGCATTTATCTCATTTCCCAGAAAGGGGGGACTCCATCATGGCAATGGAACAAGGAAGATTTTTAAAATATATGTTATAGATGAGACATTAATACTAGAAGTATTAGCACAAATAAGAAGTCTTGACCATATTTTGACTTTCAAACCAGCAGACACTTTTTGTTGTATTTTTCTTTATCTGGAAAAGAAAAATGCAAAACTTGAAACAGAAACATTATCTAAGCAAGAATGATGATAAAATCTGAGGGTACCAAGAATGGGAGACACTGAGAAAGCCAGATATCACGCATTTTTTTCAGAACCCATTTACCTAACAAGATGAATAATCTAATGCAGAATGAACTGCTATTTGCCTTGCAGTTTCTACAAGCTTTCAGTCTCCTTATCAATGAATTTAACAGGTGGTGGTGGTGGTCCAAGGTGCCCTCTCCATCTCTTCTAGAAAGCAATAATCCTCCTGTTGACTATTTTAAAACAATGTAATAACTGTTGTAGATAACACAACCTTTTTAAAAATTCTTAATTAGTCCTAAAAACTAGAAATTAGATTAGTTTTCCAAGATTCATCTCCTCTCCGATGTCATTTAATTTTTTTAGCAATCAGATTTAGTCCCCCCCATCCAATCATGTCTGAACATCTGTGTTTACATTCTCAATGGGAGCTACAATTCAAAGCTCTTACCATATGTGACTCCACGTACCACGTATACTAGTTGACAGAATATTCTATTCAAGTACCTTCTGCTCTTTCAGACATTACCTAACAGCTTTTACCCAAGTCAGACAAATATTACTTGTCTGACAAGCCTCAGGAGTTCAGACTCTTTCAAGCCATTAAAAGAAAACAAAACTACTGTAACACACAGTCCCCCAAGCCTCTCCTTCCCCACCTACCCCCCCACCCCCCATAGCCCCTGGGTAAATTTAGCAAGATAATTTACTAAATATTTTAAAGAAAAGTCTGAAACCATGTGGGCAAGGACAAGGGAGATGCCCACCCTTTAATTTTCAGCCCCTCTATGAGATTCAGTTGTTGTATGCCCTTGTAGCCTGGTGTTAAACAGATAATGAAACTAGCACTAAGACTACTACTACTCCCACAAATCTCAAGGATGTTCTCCCTCAGCTTAAATTTTCTCTCTTACAAAATAGAAAATATACTACTCTCAGGAGCATTAATTACAAGTGCTGGATGTTCTTCATACTAGGGATGCACATTTTCGATAAGTCAACCAAAGAAAAGTTTCTTTATATTTCTTACTTAACATTAATACAAACATGTATGTACTACCACATCTCCTAAAGTCTATAACTAAGAGTATGAAGCTAGAGAAACCTGTTCCTTTACAGATTCTACACACAAAGTAGCTGCCCTTAAAACCAAACCTCTTAGTACTACATGAATGTCCTTTATGAGACAACTAATATTTCTTTATTACTGGCTTCCAATACTGATATAATGATGATTTTCCTTCCAAAGTAAACAATAAACAGTGATAAATGCTATACTGGAACTGAAACCTGCCTATGTTTGGTAGGATACTGTGTTTAACCATGAAAAAACAAGCAGATATGCCATATGCTGGACTGTAAAACATCGTATTTAGATGTGGTAACTCTGAAAAAGTGGGAGACACTGAAGTATATCAGGGTCTTTGAATTATAAAAGAAAAGTGGGAGACTTTGAAGTATATCAGGGTCCTTGAATTATAAAAGAAAAAGAAACTGAATCCTTTTACTTTTGCCAGTGCAGTTCCCAGAAAGTCAGCTGTCCTGAAAACTCATGAATGTATGCTCGTCGTATGTAAAAGCCTGATTGTCATATTTCTTATAAAATGCTCTGGGGCTTTGCACATTTTAAAGCAAGAAGTCCTGCTAAAGACTTAAGTGTTCAGTATGCGTAAGAATAGGATCAGATTGTGTCAGACAAAAGAGGATCAAAAAGATCAGGATGAATCCCTGTGGTTCTGAGTCAAGTTCCCCAGTCCTAGGCAAAAGCATGACTAACTGAAGAAGCCCTACTTCTTCCCCTGCAGGTAAGCTCTTGACTTTGTTTTTCCTCTCACAGAACATAGCACTTAGGTAATGGAAGATAGCTGAAAATAAAGACAGTGACAGCTATTGCCACTAATCACAGGTGCTACTTTGCTAGTACAGAAAGTGGACAGATTTAGACAAAAGAATATGCAATTTGGCCTAAGTTTCATTGGCAATCTGGGACATTTGTCCACAGCTGGATCCTCAGGGATATTATCCATAATTGTAATTTTATTTCTGAAGGTTGATAGTATTTTTGCTTATCTGTCTCAATGAGCTTCCTTTGACTTTCACTAGTCCGGCAGTCAGAAACAAGTAAGTATCCTCTTCCTCTTCCAATCTCTTTGTTGTAATCTTCCCAGAAGTCTATACTATTTTACACTCCTCACAGTAACAAAGATTTCCAGCATACAACCATTAGAGAAGTTCTTCCACTCTAAATTCTAGCCCTGTGAAAGGGAGCAAACAATTATAGTCTTCGTTTCATATGTGCAGATCATAGAGAAGAAACTTTAGTGACATTTTCTTCCAAAGACAGACCTTGAAGAAGCAACTTCTTTTCCTTGTCCACAGTATAAGTTGTATACTTTTAAGGCATATTTATTTCTGTCTGTATAGACAGGATTTCTTCAGGAATGGGAATGCGATTATCTACGCTGTACAACTGTTGGCACAGTCCTGTTGGAAATGGAGTTTTGCTGAAGCCGAAGGAATTGCATGGGTTGGGGAGGGGGTAGTTCAGTTTCTAACAGTTAGACTTCAAAAAGGCAGTTCAAACCTGTTCTTCACTCCTTTTTTGGGGGGTGGGGGTCTTGGGCAGGTAGGCGGATCGGGACAGGCTGTGAGCTTCCTAATACTAGCTAATAGGAACAGAAGCAGGGAACCCCTGGCTGGGATAGGGTATAAAAACCTCTGTCTCTTGTTGATGGGGATCTGTCTCTTGGGCCAGAGAGGCACACCCGGTTCAGCCGAACTGTTTAAATAAAGGTTGTGTTTTGCTTCGAAGATTTTGTCCCTTCTAAATTTACTGGTAAGTGTGAGCATTTCCCACAGTCCCAAGCAGAGGGAAAGCATTGGCACAGGACAACTTGTTTTTAGAAAAAGTTCTTGAGAGCAATTTGGGAGTTTGCTAATAAAGGTGTTACCTCACAGACATTACAGTCAAAAACTGGATTCCTTAAATGTTCCCCATGGAGTTTATTTATTTAACATTTTTTTCACAGCCACAGTATGGCTTTTCCAGAAGAAATGATGGACCATCACTTTGGGTTTTTCAGGAAAATGAGAACTAAAATGCTGAGATAATTGTACAGCAGGGATTATATGCCCCAGAATTTGTTTCCGTGTCACTGCTTCTATACAGTGGTAGGCACAGATTGGCATCGGGGGTAGAAAAGGAGTACTAAAATCCCTAAGTTATCCATGTGCTATCAGGACACAGATTTTGGTTGTATTAATATAAACAAAACCAATTTATTTTTATAATCTTTGATTCCTGAATTATTTCCAGTGGGATTGTTCATATTCCTCAGAGGTTCTACTGCAACTGTGAATTCAAGACCTGGACTTACACATGTAAATATAAGGTTTAGGTCTCAGTCTATATGTGAACATATGTTTCATTTGATTAGGTTTTGCATAACTGAGATTTCTACAGTTTTACAGAATTGAAACTATATAATATTATTGCCATATAGTAACTTCTACTATAGAAAAAATTTCTAAACATTTTAAGAAAAATTTTGTCTGTTCTTATACTGAAGCATGTCCAGACAGTTATTTTATCTTTATCCTGTCCAATATTACAGCATTTTCAGCAGATTAGAGTAGCTTCAGTACTTTGAGGAAAAAATTATTTAATTTTGAATTTTTGGTTGCTATGTTTTAACTATATGAAAGGTCATGACACATAACCACTACCAAATCAGGGACACAGTTGCCAAATTTCTCCCTACACAACTGACCTGTGGAATAATATAATGCAAATAAAATATGGAAATATTCTTGTAAGTGTTACTTTACTAAATTTTTTTTTAAAAATTTGGGTTCTAGTTAAAGTAACAAATGAACAAATGTTTTCTTTACTTTTCTTGAAGATAATATAGAGCAGCACACTCTCATATCTATATTTATACTTTTTGCTGTTATATAAACACCACCAGGAACACTGGATGCTGATGAATATTGCTTAGAACATGTATGAGTGAATGGCTTGTTATAAATAATTTATCTAGATCCTTTTCTTTCTGCAGATTGCAGTTCTCTCAAATTTATGAAGTATTCAGAATTAAAATAGCTTCTTTTTAAAAAATGATAGTTTTAGGGACTGAATAAGAATTGTTTTTAGAGTATTCATGTGTTGGATGCCTTGTTCAACAAAGGCATGTGGTATTGTTCTTGTTTCTTGATTGGATAAACATCCATGCAACTCTACTACAAATCCTCACACATTTAAGCATAAATTTAGGTTTCATGTTGTTTTCATACATGTGACCTTGTATTCTATGCTTGCAAATATTTTAGCCAGAAAAAAAAAACCAAAACAATTTGTATTGGATTCAATAAAAAAGACCCACAAAGTAGAAAATGCAACTAACTGGAAAGCACAAAAAAGTCAATCAGATAATCACAGAAATTATTTAGTGTTATCTTCCTTTATCTGATTTATAAACATTAAATTATTATTACTTTCTTTTTCCTTTTTTGAAATGAGGTCTGCAGGCTGTCATTTCTTATTATGAGTCTTCTGTCTCTTTTGTTTATTGAGAGATCTAAACCTGGGTTTTTTTTCTGTGCTAAATAATTACATGTCCTTTTCGTGACATTTAAAAATCAATAAAGCATAATGTTTAAAGGAAAAGTCAAAGCATGAATTTTTCATGGATAGATTAATCTATAAACTGATTGTTCTGAATATGACTGCTTTACAGGCACATGCAGCTAACTGAAGGGGAACATGTACAATCCTCCTCACACATACATTTCTCAGTGTACCTCTCAAGACAAAAATATGTATGGCCTATGGCTTCTTCACATTTTGAAAAGAGTTAATCTAGTACCTACATGAAGCTGCTGGGGTCCCTGGTCACTCTATTGTTCAGATCAAGGAGCTGTTGGAATGCATTACAGTCCCTTTTGTAACCAAACTGAGACAGATATCTGGTTTTGACATTTTCAGATGGCCAGGAGATTTCCTAGTTATGTGAACTTGTAGTCTGAGACACTAACGTACAGATAGGTAATTTTATATGAATATGTGTGTAACAATGTTATTATAATTCCAAATACTATCAGCAGTAGTAACAACAGTAGTAATAATATTGCACAAACATCTATAGAATCATCAGATTTCATTTTTTAATTCACCATAAAAATATACACCAGAAGACAAAAGGCTAGACAGAGGTTGAAAGAGGCTAGTAAAACTATTAAGGCATTCTTGTAATACCACCATGAATTGTGCTTCTGATATGTAAGAGCTCTGAAGCCCCCTCTCCTTCCTTTGCCCTTACAAATTTGCAAAAGGACAGAAGCTTGACAACAAATAGCAAAGAAACAGAAGGCAGAATGACGACATGTCAAAGACCACAAAATAGCTAAGGCCAGAGGTATTAGTAGAATAGATTTCTTCCCATTTCTAGTCCTGTGTATTGGCCCCTAATACACTTGCAAATTTTTCCATGTAAACCTCTGAGACAGAAGGAGGAATCCTCAAGACAACTATCCAGAAGGAATCCTATTTTTGTTTGACAGTTTTTGACAGAAAGCCAATTCTGCTGCAGCCTCTCTCATGAATAAATACATAGTTATATTACCATTTAAATAACATTTTTCATCTAAGGGTCTCCAAATACTTATCAAACATTTGTCATTACATTGCACAATGGTATTAGTGACCCTTAAAGAAATATGACTAGTATGAAGAAATTTCTCATTGCTCTTTCAGCTTCCACTAAACTCAAAGTTGGGTGATGCAATTCAAAGGTTCCTAGATCTTTTCACTAGAACTAGCCAGACCATCTGCCACCCTCTAGCACATGAAGCTTTCTGTACTTTCAAATGGGTGACGTGTTGATAAAGAACATTTTTATGTGATGTAGAAGTTTTACAGGAAAAGCAGATGCTTGAAAACAGGTTACAGTAGCCATTTGCCTGGTACATTTTTATCACTTTGTAAGTCTTTCTGTTGACATAGTATGGGAGATGCAATGTGGTGTCTGTGTTTACCCAAACTGTCTGGGTTTCTGACTGTTGTGTTATTGTCTCATAGTCAATGACAGACCAGGCTTAATCACCTCTGAATAAAACTCAGAAATGCTTTTGAGTTAAAAGTAATATGTGGGCAATGCATCTGTGGAAAACTCCAGATATTTTGACTCTGGGTTTCTTTCTAATTAGTGGATCACTCAAAAAAAAAAAAAAAAGAAAAAAAAATGGGCTTTACAGTTTCCTCCTGTGATGTATATTTTATAGATTACCTTAATCAAAGGAAGCATAAAGGGATATTAACTTTTTATTTTCATTTTGTTGTATGTCTTATATTCTGTAGTACTATCAACACACAGATTGTGTTTTCAAAAGAACAGTATTCCTTTACATGGAAAATTGAGACTTTTTGCATTTTCATTTACAGACGTGGAAGTTAATTAGTTGATGATCTTGTGCATATACAAACGCCAGGAGGGCAATAAATTAGGAGTGTTTAAAGCCAGGAGAGATATTGTATCACTTACATCACTTATTGTGCTCTTTAACTTAGGATTTTATTTCATTAGGCTTCAAATATGTCCATGACTTGTTTATCTAATGGAATAGTATTTTTGTATTTGGAATATATTTCAAATACTTTTAGAAAAATCTAAATTTGCCAGCTAGCTCTTGCAATAATACTGAAGCCTAAAGCTGATATCAGTAAAAAAATACAAATAAATGTGGTTTTTTTGAATGAAATACATAATAAAAACTTCATAGTTTAGACTTAGGTGTTCAACTAAATTAAAGCAAGAATGGGACACCTACACCAAGCCTCTTTTCCAATTTCCTAGTTGCATTTCACCCTTTGCTGAGCCAAGGCTATTAGAATATTCTGAAGTTGGCTGGATTTTTAGAAATTAGAAATAAAATGTGTTTCATTAAGTGAAGATAGTAAAGAAACAGGAATGCAAAATTGAGATGAGCATTTAACTGCAGATGGGACATGATCCAACATAAACGCATATTTTGTCTTTGATTTTGTTGTTTACCACAGGAATGTTCTAAGTATGGCCAGAGCTCTTACCCTGAAATAATCCTTTTAACTGTGTGACTTTCATTCCAGATTCAAGCCTGTTAAATTCAGCATCTTAGGTATTCCCCAGGGGAGCAGTTAGGAGGAACTATAAGTACAGCTTTTTTAGTATCTTAATCCAGTTTCCCTCCTAACCTGCATATGAGATCCTGCAGGGAATTATAGCTTCCCAATTCATCTTTTAATGTTTGTTCCATAGGCAATAGTACTGAGCGCAAGTCTGTCTGTCTACTTCTGTGATAGAAATTAATATAATACTAGAGGACTTCCACCTCCCATCTGAAATCTTGACTGCTTGCCTTAAAGAATGAGCATTCTTTTCATGGTATAGTAGTCTACAGATAATGGGCTCCTGTTATTAGCTTCTTGCACTGTATATGCTTAACAATAACTCCTCACATGAGGACTCCAGAAAAGAGAAAACTAGAAAAGTGAAGATGCTTGGCCCTTGCTCCACACACTTTCAGGCATATAAATTATCACTTTGAGCCCCATCAATAAAAAGGTAATGTCTTCTATGTGAGAGGAAAATGAGAACCCCTGGATCTGGATTTGTTTTCAGTAGGATGGACAAACACCATAAACAATCCCATGGCTTTAAATGTTATGAGTTACTTCAGGGACAGGGAAGTTACATGTCAGGTCTGGTGCCATAGAGATTTTTGGCCCCCTACATATTCTTTCATACAGGCAGCCCACATTCTCCACTCCTTTTTCCCATTTGGTTAAGATTTAGCCTTTCATTTCTCAATTTTAACAGCAGCTGATGATGCAAAAGGAAAGAAAGAAAAGCTATGAACTGTCTGACTTGAAAAATGTCCCCCAATAGATGTTATTTAAGGGGGGAATTTGGAAGAAGAATATCAAAACTTAGAGTAAAAAATTCCTGCTGAGCTAAGACTTTTGTGAGTACTCACATACTCTCAGTTATGTTGAGGATAGGCCAAAGACCTTCTGAATGTACCACCACCACCACCACCACCACCACTGTTTAATCCTTTCTAGGTGGTTAATTGAATGGCTCCTCTTTTAATCTTGAAACTCTTCCCAATGTAATTATTTTAACAAAAATGGCGATTCAGCCTTTGGAATTTCTTCAGCAAATCCTTCTCTGATATTATTTATTATTGCACTTACTGCAGCATATAATCTCAGTGACAAGTGTATCCTGATAATGTAATTAGATACTACTAGGCAATTGTGTTTATGTGACTGCTTTTTCAAGATCTCTGGCAATTAAAATGCAAGTCTCAGAAGACTCTTTTAGTAATGACGCCATTCCTTCACATATTTCTATTTCCACTTGCAATTACTTTCCTGAAATTCTATCAACTGAACTACAGTTTTCTTACCAGATGCGTGCCTTGGTCTAAATGTATGTAAAATACAAAAGGGGGTTTAAAATACAAAGGGGTAAAATACAAAAATACAAAGGGGTTTAGCTTTACCCAAAACTAAATGTGGGAGAAAACTGTGTTCTCTGTGTTCAGAAATCACTTGGTGGCTCTTTCTCACAACACCAAAAGCACAGTAAACATTAGAACACAAAACAATATTTTACTGCACATGTGAAGCACATCCCTTTGCCTCTTCAGTGAAAATAAACCCACTGGGCTATAAGCTCTTCTAAAACTCATGAGTCATGTTATCAGTCAGTTATTTGAGACTGACTTAAAGCCTGTGACTGTCGCTGAGTGAATACAGTTGTCTAAGCTTCTACATAATGGGACTGTCCTGTGGGCCACCTCCATGATATGCATTTTCTACTCTCTTAAGCTGAAGAGAACACTGAACATAAGACTAACCCAAGAACTGACAGTTTGCCGCCTTGGACTTATGACTCAAATACTTGGAATAACACACAGTGATGCTAAACTTGAAAGATGTGGTAAAAGTAGTGGCAAGCCAGTGGCCAATCTTTGACCTGCATTTAGGCATCTCCACCATTCACCAAGGTAAGCACAGAATCAGTCTTTTATACGCTCTAAGCTATGAATACCTCTTTCTTGTGGACTTGACTTTTTATCTTAATCTTCTTAATTTTGCCTACATAGCTAAAAAAAGTCTGAAAAGATTCTGTTACTGAAGGTCAAATAAAGCAGCCATGTAGATTCTTGGCTTGTAATGGAGAGTCACTGCTTCACACAGAGGTCAAAATATAGGAGTTTTGGGACCTGGTAATTTTAGGTTTAAAAGAAGAAGAGGTGTACTAAGATGTGTAAAGGAAAATTTAGTGCTTAAAAATGCATCTTCAAAATGATCACAATAACAGTCAAGCATCTATCTGTGTGAGACCAAGGAGATGAAAGGTACAGAACTTCCAAAATTTATTTCCTACTCCTTTATGGCATAGGGTTCCCAGGAATACTCTGTGGTATTAAATGATCAAAAAGACACATCATGCTCAGACTGGTATACGGCTTTTTTTTTTTTATAGGCAAGAAAAGTTCAATTACAAAATCCAGAAAAAAAAAAAAAAGACTAGAATTAGCATTGTGAAACAAAACTTTTCTCTGAAAATCCATATATCACCAAAGCTAACGGGAGCTTGTGAATGTTAATCTTAATGCCTAAATAGCAACTGTGTACTTAATGTCTGTAGAGCTATTATGGCCATTCAGAATTACATGAAATGGATAAAAAAAGGACTAAAATGTAAAACTATTAAGTAACAAGTAAGTTAATCTTTTTAGCCAAGAATATTCCAAAGAATATCAAGAGATGTATCCAAAGATGTACCAGGTGCCTCTGGTATTATACAGTTTGAAAAATATTGTTCTGTCAGAAGCTAGGCAAGAAAAGCTGTTCCCAGGAAAAGTGACATTATTAGACTTCTTTCATAATCAAATGATTTCTAAAAGACAAGGCCAGGAGATGATATTAGCAGTCCATGACAGCTGTTTGGCTTGTTAGCATTACCGTCTAATCCCATATTAAAGGGATTTAATAAGAACATTAGTGAGAAGCAGTAGGGTCTATCCCAGCAAACTCCATCAAAGAATACATGTAATAATGATAGCATTAATTAAAAACATCGAATGGATTAGGCACTCTTTAAAGAGAAGATACTGCTCAAGAATAGATTCAACAATCATTGCACATGCCTGGGAAGCTCACAAATACAGACTGCCATTAGAAATACGCTTTAAGTTTTTATTACTATAAATTCACACATAACCCATTTTGGAAAGTTTTATGTCAAAAGCCCAGCGAAAGTGGCAACAAAAGTGTATCTGAATTGCTCCAGTATAAATGGATCTGAGAACACAGTATTACTTCACCTGCTGAAGTGATATGCTTTACTGTTTTCTGCTATCTGTTGTCTTCCTTAAACATCAAAAGTGCTTCCTGTATTCCAGTTTTTATGAGTTTGGTGCTAAAATGCTTAAAGGTACTAACAAATATTTTTTGGGTTCAGTTGGATGCTTGAGATAACAAAACATCAAACAGGAAATTAATCACAAAATATACTCTTTGCTTTATCCTTTGATAAAACCTGCCTCATATTTAACAACTGACATTGGTGATTATGTGTGCTGGTAATTCAGATCTTAATGGAGCTCCCTGCCAAGCCACCCACAGCAGGAGCTGGCACAAGGCCTATGCTGTGGATGGATCAGAAATGGCATGTGCACAGAATCAAGAAATTTTTGAAGTGAGAGTGACAGCTGCTCAGTGTTAGCTGAAGGCATGGAGAAGAAAGAACTACTTTACTCTGACTGACCTTATGTGGCAAAACTTATACCTGGCATAAATATGTACCATACCACTGAAGACAATTAAACAGGGCCAGTTTATGTCCTGGCTATAATTTGGTCTTTACTTTCAATCTCTTTAACAGAGTGATGCAGTTGAGAGGCAGTCATTCCTAACCAGATATATATTTTGCTACTGTCTTGCTAATGTAGACTTTGAAATTCTGCCAATACCAAATTTAATTGAATAAATATTGGAAAGAATTTGAGTTTGAATCATAAATTCATTTCTGATGGAGCACCTCCCAGTACCAGCTTTCCTTTGTGTGTGATCTTTTCTCACAGGTGACAGGGAGCCATACCCTCTCAAATTCCTATCGATAGGCAGAAGCCATCTTCCTAGTCACCTCCTATTTCTTTTCTCACTTCATGAAAACCTGTTGTCTCTACTGGCATATTTATTGCCACTCTTGCAGAAATACGAACTATACCAAGCATAGCCTGACCACAGATGGTAAAAAGCTCACTTTAATCAATCTCTTGCTGTGTTCCTGGAATCAGAACTGGCCTGGTCCCAACTTCATAAACTTGTTATGTCAATGCCCAGACTGTACAAAACATCAGTTGCATGGGGCACTAATCTGTTTATTTTTGTCCAACGAGCTATAGACTGTTTTCACAATACAGCTTTCACATGAGAAAATGTTTGTGTGCTGTTCAGTGACACTTCACGTTTTCAAGGGCTGCTAATCTGTCCTGCCTGAGTGATTCCAGGGTGTTTATACTCCTCATTTCCTAGCAGGTAATCAGATGATACCGAAAGCTTAGATCTTAAAAAAAAAACTGGTTTAGCTTCATTTTGTAAAAATATTTGGTTAGAGATAAATATTAAAGTAGCAGGGACTGGCCTGATAATAAACTGGATAAGACTAGTCTGGAGAGATATAGGCTGGTTCCCTTTGGCATCTAGTGAGTGACATGCCGGGGCAGCATCTGCCATCGTCTGGCACCCAGCAGCAGGTGAGCAACAGGCCTGGCTGTTAGTCACTGAGAACCTTGTGGGTATGAGCCAGAGGACCAGCTCCCCTAGAGACCTCTTATGACATGCTTATAGAGCACGGTTGGTAGCAAAAAAAGATGCAACTGAAATCCCACCAGTGTTTTGCAAATACTGGGTTCTTGCTTACCATTCAGTTTTGAGATCTCTAACTATTTTCTGTCCTTTGGCAAAGGCAACAACTTTGGGTTAATTTTTAGGTTTAAAATGTGACAAACTTTTTTTCTGAGCAAGAGATGGAAAGCCTGTTTATTCCATTTTAATACCAATCTAGATTTGAACCCAGGTCTTAAAAATAGTTTCTGTGATATCATTACTTCCAAGATGAAAAGAAGGATATAGCACTAGGGTCTGCAATGTGTGAAACAAAAAATACTTTTTCTATGCATTGATTTTCTTTTTTGTGGCAGAAAATTCCATGTATATAATACACTCAAAGAGAAAATGAGATTTCACACAGATTTGAAAAAGGCACTCGAATACACAAGAATGTTAGATCAGTTTGAAAAAATAAATAGAAACTTCATCATACTTAATTTCTAAAAGAACCCTCTCAATATACTTTAATTGTGTGTTGAGGTACATTCAATTCTTATAACGACTATAGCATCTGATAATTTTGTACGTATTTACTAAGTTTTTATTCAGATCAAATCCCCATTAGTTTCAATAACTAATAAGTTTTTGATTCTAAAGATCCAGTCAAGCTGTAATAATACAACTTTTAAGGCCTGAAAAAAACTGTCTACATATAACAAAACCTTTAGCAACATAAAGTCATTTGCACACAGGTCCTACTGAACATGATGATGACACACAAAGACAGAAAATGCAGCTTTGTTGGAAAAACATCCTGTGCATCATGAATCTCAAAAAGTCTATTCAGCACAGTTTTCTTGAATGGAGCTTATTTGGCATAACCGTGCAAGATGCTGAGTGCTCATAATGCTAGTAAAATGCCAATCTTGAAATAATGGCTTTAATAATTTTTTTCTTAATTTCCCCATCTGTATATGGCTGCTACAATTCAAAAACTTTTGCACTGTACTTAGGTCATCCTTTAGTGCAAAGCACTGTGGAATGCAGTCATTCATATCACACAGTAGAACTTAAAATCTCTTTCAGTGTCTGTATGTTGTGGTTTAATCACAGCCAGCAGCCAAGTCCCATGCAGCCACTCACTCACTCCCCCACCAGTGGGATGGGGGAGAGAACTGGAAAGCTAAAAGCCAGAGAATTTGTGCATTGAGATAAAGACAGTTTAATAGGGAAAGCAAAAAACATACACAGAAGCAAAGCAAAACAAGGAATTAATTCAGTGCTTCTCACGGGTAGGCAGGTGTTCAGGCATCTCCAGGAGAACAGGGTCCAATCATATGTAATGGCTACTTGGGAAGATAAACACCATCACTCCAAACATCCCTCCTTTCTCCTTTGCTCCCTCCAGCTTAATATATTGAGCATGATGTCCTGTGGTATGGAATAACCCTTTGGTCAGTTGGTATCACCTGACCAGTTGGTATATACCTGCATCTTCTCCCAAACTCCCATGCACCCTCAGCCTCTTTGCCTGTGCAGCAGTAGAAGCAGAAAAGGCCTTGGCTCTGTGCAAACACTGATCAGCAATCACAAAAATTATATTATATTATATATAATATAATATATTATATTATCAACCGTGTTTTCAGCACAAATCTAAAACATAGGACCATACCTGCCACAGTGAAGAAAATTAACTCTACCCCAGACAAAACCAGCACACTGTATAAAGTTTAGGGTGATTGAGGAGGCAAAATGCTACCTAATTATTCTGTTATAAATATTAAAAGTAGTTTTGAACTTCATATGAGAGCAGACTTTAAATGGCTGTGCATTTGCTCTATAATGTTTTCTAGAGCTCTCTTGGCTGTACTTAAAATGTTGCCTTAGAGTATCCTTAACTACCTTTTTTTTCCCCAGAGTAATTAAAAAATTATCTACAATGGGCGAAACACAGTCCTGTATATGCTATGAAAGCCACAAAATGGTTTAATCTGATTATCATAAAAATGTGATTGTGGTAGAAAACAAGGCAAGTTTTCAAAAGACAGTAAGGTTATTATTAAGAGCAATAAATGCATCTCAACATCCAATCATATATAGGATATTCAAAACCTTGTGAATTTTAGGATTAATTATATCAAAGGGTTATAAAATCACAGTAGTGCTTTTTTAGACAGTCTTTTTCATGTCATCGAATCCAACCTGATTCTTTGACATAGGAGATCATCACTGTTTAATTAGGTCAGTACTGGTTTTGCCTAGCTGAGACTTGACAAGCACCAGAGAGGGAAATTCCATCATCTGTTCCAGAGCTGTATTACTCCTTATCAAATTTTTTTACTTCATAAAAAACCTCAGAATTCCAAACCTCAGTTTGTGGCAGGCCAAGCAGTCTGCTTGGTCCCTAGGAAAATAATGGAAGGAGTCTTTTTGGTACACTCTCCTGGGAACACAAAAGAGAAGAAGGTGGTTGGCATGGATTTACCAAAGATAAATCATGTCTAACCAACTTGATTGCATTGTATGATAAAATAAAAGGTCTGAGATTATAGCAGTGAGTATAATTTACCTTGACTTTAGCAAATATTTTGATACTGACTTACACAATATTTTTGAGTGTACATTAGTACAATTAAGTCTACATGGGTAAAAGGATGGTTGGAAGGTAGTGGGCTCAGAGGGTAGTGGTTAATGGGTTTGTGCTCTATCTGGAGGTGGTAAAAGGTGTAGAAGTGCAGGGTTCTGCTCTTGAATCTGTTCCATTTTACACCATTATCTTGAAGAAATGTTTTTGCAGATCATCCTGAAATGGAGGAAGAAACTGACACAGTTGAGAGCAGGACTGTCATCCAAGGTGTCCTGGACAGGCTGAGAGAATGGGCCAACAAGAACCCTGCAAAATTCTGCAAGGACAAACACAAAATCCTGCATCTAAGAGAGAAGAAACCATAAGGGCTGGGAAGAGCCTGGCTAGGGAGTAGCTCTGCTATAAAGGACCTGGGGATCTTTATAGACAGCAGTCTGAACATGAGCCAGTAGTGTACCCTGACAGGAAAGATGGCCTACTGCATGCTGGGTGAAATTCACAGGGGCACAGCAAACAGATATGGGGAATTTCCACTCTATTCAGCACTCATGAGACCACATCTGGAATACTGCAGCTAGTTTTGGATCTCCCAGTATAGAGAGTATTCTGAAAAAGGGAATCAAACTCAGAAGAGGGTCACCATGATGGTTGGGGCTGGAGCATTTGCCCTATCAGGGAAGGCTGAAAAAGCTGGACTTGTTCACACTTGAGAATGGAAGGCTTCAAAAAGACCTAATGGCAATCTATCAGTACCAAAAGGAAGGTCATTGAGAATATGGTGTCAAGCTCTTTACAGTGCTGCATAGTGGGTAGAGGAGGTACAGCATGCATAAGATGAAGCAAGAGAGGCTCAGGCTGGATATAAAGATAAGCATTTATAATGAGAGCACTCAAACAATGGAAGAGCTTAGCAAGGCATATTATACAGTTTTCATCCTTGAAGTTTTCTACACCAGACTGTGTCAAGCCATGAGCAAAGGGGTCTGACCTCACAGTTGACTTTGCTTTGAGTAGGAAGTCAGATTAGAGACCACTTGTGTTCCTATTCATCCTGAATAATCTTATTGTCACTTGTTGAAAAATTTGCTGAGAAGGGTTTTGCTCCCTCATGTTTGTAACTACCCTTCAAGTACTTATTTCTTTGCCCCTTAATCTTCTGCCTGATAGTCAAAAAAACCCTCCCTTAACCTCTTTGTATAGGCTGTTTTCTCTGAGCATCTTCATAGATAACTTTCAGGGTGTTTAAGAGCACCAGTTTGCTTTAGAGACAGAGACACCCTTAGAGTAAGTCATACTTGTTTCCCATTGAACTTGTGTCAAATTTATGTAATTGCCTTTCACCTGATCGATCACCTTTCTCACTGGTGCTTCCACAGTAATGCTCAAGAATAAATCTGCTTATATAAATAATCAAACAAAAAATAGTGAGATGACTAAAGTGCTTGGCACATACAGTTGTGTAAATTTTTCCTAGGCCCAAGCTGAAAAAGGAAACAATTTTTAACACACCATGAAGTCCAGAGAGTCAAAGACATACATGTCAAAGAGAGACATGTGAAAATGAACACAAGAAGCAAGAATTTTCTGTCCAAACTGATGGCAACATTTCAGATCTGACAATATTTGAGCCACTTTTCTGAAAATAATCATTCTTAGAGATCACCCCTAAATTACAATCCTATATTTTGTGAATAATAATTTTTTCTTGATCTTGTTCACTTCTGATTTTGCTGCCTGATAAGTGTTATTACACATCAGTGTACTAATCTTTTCTGTTCACAGAGGAAGAGAAAATAGAGTCTATCTTAGGTGGAAAATAATATACAGAACATGGTCAGCACTGCACACCGTAAGACATTTCTATGCTTGTGAATCACAAGAGTTCCCTGTTTATCTGTATTTCCCAGGCTATTCTTATCCTCTGGAGCAGTGCTGTACTTCAGGCATTGATACGAACCCCAAGCAAGAAATGTATCAGGGTTTACTGATGTCATATGTGACACATGGATATAATGTGATGTGTATCTCTTAACAGAGCACAGATATTAGGTTCTTTGGTGCATGTAGAAAAAGTTGCAACTTCAAAAACACCCTTCACTTTCAAGGAATAGGCAGAGTAATATCTTAGTGCTGTCACAAAAAGGAGTTTGTGCTCTAACTTTAGTGACTCAATAACTTGCAACACCAACATAATTCATCACATTGTCAGAAAAAAAAGAACCAAGGAGGAGAGTAATAAAGCATCACGTAATATTGTAGAGCCAGTATTTGCAGTTACCAAGGGAGTAGGGCACCAAGTTGATTGGTATCTAAATATCAGCTCACTAAAAATAACTCAGTTAATAACTGTCATTCCAAGAAGCTTAAATTTTTGATCTGGTGGGGTTTTTGTTTTTTTCCTGGTGGCTCTTTTTTTTTTTTTTTCTTTTCTTTCCTGCAGAGTGTTGTTTTGTTTTCACCTATTTTGATAAGTCTTCCAGTTTGGGCTCTGGGTGAATTCTGAGAATATTACTTCTCATTTCTGATGAATATCTTAAAATTATTATGTCTTTACACTAAACTATTCTGAGATGCAATTTCTAAGCTGATTTAATATAATAGGTCATGTTCCTTTGTTTCTAAGCCATTTAGAGAAATACAGCAGATTTAATCAGGTCTTCACTAAAAGAAATTAATGCAGTGTCACATGGGATGCTTGTTAAACCAGAAAAAATGGGAACAAATGGAGGAACTGTATGATAGGTAAGAAACTGATCAACAAAATCTGAAAAAGAACTGAAATTAGATGTTTTTTCATCGAATAAAGTTATTGGTGAAGTTCCTAAAAGGTTAGCATTTGGTCTGATGTTATTGAGATATTTCATTAGGGACTTGGTGCAAATATGTCAATGTGATAACAAAATTTATTGATGATATAGAGTTGGAAACCTTTTTAAATACAGACTGTCATGTGAGGATAAGAGAATGATTCTGAGGACTGTAATCAAACATAAATGGGACAATATAAAAAACTCAGAATGCAGGGTCAGTCATTTCAGGCTAGACCCCAAAGTATTCTCAGGTTATAGCCTGCTCTGTTTACCTTTCAGTTTAGCTGTATAAAAGCATACAGACTTGTAGAGGAAGAGCTCACATCTATCTGGTCAATCAGGAAAGTAGGCGTCTCATGAGTGGCGTCATATCTGCCTAATTTAAGTGATTAACCTTGGACAAATACATTCTTGCACTGGATATAAATCTTGCTGCTTCATTAGATACCTAAAAGTGGAGATATTAGCTAGTTCTCCAAGTTAAAGTTACAAATAAAACAGCACACTTTACTTAAAATTTCCTTATTTGTAAGTTGTAATGGAGACTCAGTCTCACCATCTTTTTATATTTTTCCTGCCCTTGCATGTATTGAAAGAAAATTGACTGGATTCCTGCAGCAGCATTAACTGCTCAATATAAAGTAAAACAATATAACATAGCCTAGCTTGCCTCACTTCTGACACAAAGAGCATATTGAATACTATAACCTCTAATGTTTTTAAAATGCTGTCGAGTCAGTATTTTCCTGTGTAAGATTCCAAATTATTAAAGGACAAAAAAAAAAAAAAGGAAGAGGAATGTAGTATTACAGTTGGCAATATTTTGTTTACTCACCTTCATTAATTACTTAAGTTTCACGTGCTTTGGTTGGTTATATATGTTTCCTATGGGTTTAAAACTTTTACTGTTGGTTGTTAGTGTTTAAACACTAACAAGGGCTTTGTTAGTGACTTAACTGTTAGGCCTGAGGCACCTTTTACAAGGACACCAGTAAGAACTGCACATTGTAGTTGAAAATAATAAAACTGGGGGTTTTTTTTCAATTGTTTATTTAGATAAATGAATAGATGTTCATGATTTTAGAGTCAAGAATATGTAAAAAAATACCACACAGTGCAAAAGGCTTCAAGATGTTTACAGTTACTAGGGTTTTGTATGCTCTGAAATGTATGCTCTGAAGTGAACACTTGTGCTCTTGTGCATGGTACTGCATCACATAGCATATTTTTTTTCCACATATGTGGAGCTCTTGGATAGCAAAACTGCACCTTTTCAGAGCCTGGGCAAGTAATTTGGGATGTTAGTAGAGGCATGTCATCTCTTTTTGAGCCATCTGGGGAATCTGCATGGAGACGCGCATTTAGATGGTGTCAAACACTTCTGTGTGCCTAAATCTCTCACTAAATCTAGTCCTTTGTCTATCCTCAGAGAAGTTCATTACTTATTTTTGTGGCTCAGGCTATGGTTAGTCCAACCTTGAATAGAAAAATACAACCCAGTAGGAACCAATTAATTTTGAATTGCTAGTTTCCAAACTACTCTGTGACCTACTCTTTAACCCTACTCTTCAACTATCCTCAGTGAAAGCCTTACTGACTGGAAGAAAACTGCAGATTTCAACATGAGCTGCTCTCTAACCTCAAAATAGCAAGTAAGGAAAGGAAAGAAGACACAGCACAAATACGGCCAAACTTATCATTGCTGTCATTCTGTAAACAAGAGCTGTCTTTTTGTGAGACATCTCTGTGTGACATACTAGCTGCAATGAGACTGTTTTGAATAAAATTAGGAAGTCACTCTGGTTCTTTCAGTTTTGCATTGAAGTTTTTCCAGTATTAGGTACATCTTGAGGCTTTAAATATCCATTAAAATGATCTGTTTTCTCACACAGCAAAGTAGGAAAGGTATTAAAAAAACCTGCTGCCAGCTTGAATTAATGACTAATCCAATAATGTTCTTGCAATGCCAGGCCAATTAAAACTATTTTTAACACTTTACAATTTGCATTTAAAAAAACTAAGCACATTTTCCTACTTTATTTCCAGCCCTCTCTTTCCCTTGCAGATAAGCTATATTCCAACCCTCACGTCTTTTTTACGCTGGGAAATTATATATTATCTTTTAAGACTCTAAATCAGCACTGTAATGATACAGTGAAATGGATAGCTCATTCCAATAAAAATATGGTAGTAGAAACAGACTTGTTAACTATTCCCTCTTTACATTATATCTATGAACACATGAGCACATCTATGAAGGAGCAATTTTAAAATCTGTAAAATCGAAGTTTAATCTACATATATTAAAATAGGAATTCCAGCTAAAAAAGTATAAAACTGTTTTCCAGAGACATTTTTCATATGGCAAGTTAGGAGATACTTCTCTGTTTTCATGTGCTTCAAATTTTTATTGCTAGCCAGAAGTTGTACTAGGAGCAAGAAGAATGGAAGTGGAGGATGTCACATAAATGCTCTCACATCACAGCATGCCATCAGCACCAAGAGATGTTTAATTTTTCCTTTAGGATGGAAGTATGTTCATTCCTATTGTGATGAGAATTTACAGGTATGTTGTTAGGGAAGAGGTCTTTTTGGAGATTTGTGGTGAGAAGTATCATTATAATTACATCTTGCATATAGGAAAGGAATAAAAATTCACCATATGCCCTTTAGCTCATTTGTTAATTAGACCACACCTTTTAGGAATGCATTCAGTTTTCAATTCAGCATCATAAAAATCTAACACTCTTCCTGTTAAACTGTCTCAGTGGTTAATTGCCTTCATCAACTGAAGTAATGAATTTTGAAACATAATATGATATCAACTTCTCATTTTGGTAAACTAACTTCTTAGATTATCTTCCTATTTTACATTTTGATATTCTAGATAAAATCCAGATATTCTATTAAAACCATGATCACCTGTTTGTGAAGTATTCAAGAAATTATTATTTATAATGCCAACTTGGATTAAAGTTTAATCTCTGATGTCTTTCCATAAATAGCATTAACTGGAATAACTCCCTGAGTGGATTTATATTTATATGAATATCCATAAGCATACAGAGAGCTTTGAAAACATATGCATAATATTTTAATAAAATAACCAAAAGAGGTAGAACTGCCTACTTTAAAAAACCCAAAAAACCTCCCAAACCTTCCATCATATTTCATGCCTACATATGCATATGTCAAAAAAGGTGATCTCTTTTATTATAGGCACTTCACAGATAGGGAAGGTGTATTTGGTTTGAAGCCTAAGTATCATGATTCTCTAGAGCTCTACTTTAAAATGGTGTAATGTTTAATATTTCACATCCAGGATAACATATACTACAGAGCAATATATATATTTGGTCTATTTTACAGTATTTGGCACCACTTCTTTCATCCATTCTGCCTGTCTACATTGGATCAATTATACTTTTCATTTAAATGAGAGATTCCATTCAATAAGGCTACCTGAAAAATATGGATAAACTGTCAAATGGGCATAGTCACACTGACAGCTTTCTTATAGTCTCACTGAGAGGAGGTTAAGGAAGGTGTGGCCCTTCTAAGTGCAATCTCACTGTTTCTCATGAGATTTTCACCTGCCAATGCTAATTTCTATTTAAAACACTCTTGATATTAGTGTGGTGGAGATAAAATTAAGAAACTTCTTTCAGTTCCCCCATACAAATTAAGTAAAAACTGAAATCTCTAAGTTGTGTTAATTTGTAAGTTCTTCCCTGACACTGTAAAGACAAACTTTGTATGATTTTACTTCGTTGTAACTCTGATTTACACGGGTAGCAAGTTCTAACCTAGATTAAAGTTAGAATCCACAACAGAGATAATTGATTTATGACAAAGTGTTCTATCAATATATGAAATATTCAGTGTACTTCCTTAATATTGCTTATATAGGATAAATGCAACATTTCTCACTTGAACAGCAAATCAGAGGAAAATTTGAAATTGTGGTAACTTGTCCTATATTTAATAAAACAGATTTTCATCTCTTTGTGGTTGCATTATTGTTTAAAACATCTGCACCAAATTAATATATTGTTAACTCCCACTTGGAAACATCTGATAGTATTTAAGCTATTTATTTTGTATATTTTTCTATACACTATAATAGCTCAGACATTAAAACAAAGTCATATGTGGGATAGGTTGGAAAGATGAAAGATCTTGCCATGAGTTTGTACAGTTGGTTTATTCCAGAAATCCAAAATTTCTGTTTCAGGATAAAGGTTGATGATTACTTCTAAATCAGAATGTGAACTATCTTTTCAGAATTCCTATAAATATTTAAAATATTTTAGTCTTTGAAAGTATGATTTTGGAAGTAGTTTTGGTGCCTATAAGGACTTCTCAGCTCATGCAACCCTTGTCATAGATGTATTAGGCAAATTCATTCCACAAAAGATGTCACTCTAAGTCACTATCACTTCCTTTCTCTCTTTTATATTCTGGCTGTCTGCAAATTCTGTGCAGTTGTCCACAGTTTCCTCTCCACTGTTCTCAGTCTGTGTTTACCTCACAGGCAATGTTTTCCTTGGAAACATGGGCTATTGCCATTGTTTCTGTGGCAATTAGACAGTTGGACCCCATCGTGCTCAGCTGTAGATCTTTGTTATAGAGGTCTGCCCACACTGCTTGGCATTCTTCTAACTGTGACAGGGTCTGTCATTTTTCTAATGAGGTCCAGATGACTTGAGGGGATAAAAATGCTTTTCTAGCTCATCACACTTTGTTACCTGGAAAGATGTTTTGCCAGATCCAAGACTACCTGGTAAGTATTCTCTTCTGTTTGTTTGCCCTTGCCATCAGTTTCTTGGATGTCTTTCCAAGGGATTATGCATGCCTACTGCTATCCATTATGTTTTCAGACTCCCAGATGCCACTTGACTTCTGTACTGTGTTGCTCATTTCCTGACTCAATGTCAGATAGGTCAGAAATTGTAAAATCTGTCTTGAGTTCCCTCATGACATATTTTGCCCTCCATAGAGACTTTGTCTCAGAAATTTGGAAATTTATCTTCTGTCATCCATATATTTCCTAAAATGCTGATCTGATCTTTTCTCGGTCTAGTTGAGAATTTGTTGAGACTACATGTCTTCTGTATTGTTTGCACTCTTCTCACTGTTCAAACCTACGTCAAATAATCTTGCATACACAGACACCAGTCTATATTTGTCCAGCACGAAACAACTATTTTATTAGGTCTGCTACTAAACCTGCAAGGGCTACCTCTACCATGCCCTCAGTAATTTGACATATTGGTTCCTTAAGATCTGTCCATTCATTCAGTATCCTTCCTAGCATTTTCATAAGGTAAGAGTATGCTAGCCAGCTGATGAAATCAGTATTTTGCTTTTCAGAGCTATTACCCAGAAATCTGGTTTGCAACACATTGCGAACAATCATCAGAGGCAAATCTGAGAGAAGATATTTTTTACCATGCCAAGCAATGCAGATCCCAGTTAAGCTGAGCTGATAGTTATTGTACATTTTCAGAGCAGGGCACACTGGTGAATCCAGTATGTCTTTGTAACTCACTTTATAAAACTTTAGAGGGCTGCATAAGTAAAGGCAGTGCTATGTGAGAGTTGGACATAGAAAGTCACATTTTGGAGATCTTCTGTATCTCCCTGGGTTAAGGATTTCACCCCATGTTTATTTGTTTGGTTCCTTGCACCCTAGACAGAAAAGGCTGCTCATTGCAAAGACATGAGAAACCTTTAATTATGTTGGCAGCAAAAAATATAGGTATTTTTGAGAAGCATTTTGAGGAGACTAGTTTATAAATCAACGTGTGGCCTTGTAATTTTTCACCCAAGTTTTTTTAACTGGCTAGGCTAGGTACTTGGGAAAACTTATGTATTATTTTTCAGACAAAGAAAATTAGGCAAGATTGTGATTCAAGCACAAAATTAGGTCACAACCATCCTGTCTATGATTCACTGGATTTTAGTTCTGATTTTTAGAAATACACTATTTAATGATCTAACCACCTCTGACATCATAATAGCACCATTTCAGACTTCCAGAAAATCATATACTAGGTAGAGAAAGCCTACACATCTAGGCTCATCCTCAGAAAGAAAAAAAAATGTATTTATTCTAAGTACATTTTATTATAGCTATAATGATGTTAATGCTTTGGCTTCTTGTATAATCTGTGTAGACAGTTTTCTCCAGAGGTAGTTCAGCATGTTAAGTTAAAGTCCTGTTCATTTAGGAGGAACCTCTGTCACTGACAAAATAAAAAGCTGTGGACATTATCCTCTTTCTACTCCATCTCCTGGCAAGTGTTGGTAACTTAAAAAAAAAAAAAAAAAAGCACTCACTAATCCACTTAAAATGGTCTTATAAAAGGACATTTTGTAGAAATCTAAAAATAAGTCATTCTTCTAACAGAAAATTAATAGGATTATATATTATTTGTGTTACTTGGATTCTGGTCTTGGTTAGAGCACTTAAGGTCCTTTTAAATATATGGTGAAAAGAATATTTCTCCTAAGTTGCTGAATGATTAATTTGAAAAGTTTCCATATGCAAAGAATAGGGGCTACAAGTTTACTGAAAGTTTACCTGTTTACTGAGGTGTATGCAGAAGAGACTTTCACTTGCACAAGAGTATCAGCTTTTGTTGCTGACATGACACCTTCCTACCAAAAATTTTCAAAAGTGATTCTGTAGCTTTACAGTCAGAACCATGTAGTCCTTGGGAGATAAGACTTCATATAACATTTAAAAATATTCTTATAATGACCATAACTTTTGAATTTATGATAACATAGTAACAGAAAAAACTCTAATAGTATGGGGTTTATTTTAACTGTCTGGTACCCGAATCTACAATGTAATGCACCGGACACAATACTTTAAGACATATCTATGAGGTGAAGAGAAAAACGTGTTCACAGTTGGATGAGGAATTTATTGCCTCATGGTTATCATTTAAGATCTGTATTATTTCTGAATGCTTAACAATCAGTATTAGTGAAAACTTGTTCAGAAACTGACTGCTGGGGAGCAGCAAGGAGCAAGTGCTTGGGGCAGCAAGCCAGGGGCTGGGGACCCTGTCTCACCACCCCAGTGAGGTGGACAGAAGGTCAGGACAGAATATGGCAGACAGGTTCATCCTAGAGTTCAGATGACTAGGCAAGGTCATGTTGATCAAATAGGTTTGAAGTCAAGTGAGGTGAGCAGGTCAGGTTCACATCTGGTGATGATAACTGAGGACAGCAGAGTCTAGGGCATCAGGCTTGTCTTTAGGGATGGGAACAGGGACTGCGGGTGGGTGGGCATAGCTTGTAGAAGCCCATGGCGAGGCAGCAGTATGGGGACCTGGATATTGCCCCTGTTGCAGAGCTGTTGGGACAGGTTGCTGACAGCCCTGGGAGGCTGATATGGAGCCCTGGGCTGTGGGCAGGGTAAGGAGTTCCAGAGCAGGTGGGTAGGGGCAGCTAGGGCTGGTGGTGCCCCCAGGGCCCTGACAACAATTTCGCTACATTAAGAAAAGCAGATGTCTTTCCTGAAAGATTATTGCATCAAAACTTCACTTGGACATTCTGGAGATAAAAACCTTCAAGGTTTTCCAGTTGGGAGTTTTAATACTTAGATGTGTTGTTTTTTTCTTACATACATATTACCTAGAGGTGCTTAGGACAAATCAGAATTGATGCAGATACCATGATTTTTCAGGACCAGTACATTTAAGGAAAAAATGGGAGAGGTTATGGACTCATCTAAACATTTACCTAGGTTAAAGGAGAAGATGTCTTTGTATTCTCTTTCCCTTGCTTCCAGGTACCTATCAGAAGGCACACGGACTCCAGCAGCCCTGGAGGGCACCAGTGCCAGAGCGAAGGCTCAAGCTGAATTTATTGCCCCATCCATCTAGCGCAACAGTTACGACCTTCTAGTTTACAGTTTCCTGTGTGAATTCCTCCTGGACCATATATCAACGCTACTTTATCTTCAGGATTAATTCGATGTTACTACTAAACCACATTTACTCATCATCTTTGACGTCATATCCCAGGCATTCTAGCAGCATCTCCTTAGGCATCTGGAACATATTTTCATTTAAATTGATTTACCTATAATTTCATATACATGTTTATTATTTCCTTAATGCATTTCAGACCTTGCATGTAAGTGTCTGTTTATATAAAAACTAGGGATATCATTAAAACTTTGCTACTATAGGGTTGGAATTTAGAGTTTCTTATTTCTACTTTAATTGCTACAATTAATCAACAAAATTAGTTTTATAACTGAATATGGATTAGCTGAATTTGTTGTTTCTTAATAAATACATGTTACTATTTCTTTCAGAAGAATATGTGCCTTTTTGTGAGCATTTTACTTCCTTAATACCCACATGTCTTCTACTGCAAAGGCCTGGATCTCTGAGCAACTGCCTAATTCCACAACTACTGAGTAATGTTTCTTAAACTTTCGCCAGTTACTGTTCCCAGGATTCACAGGTACTGACAATTTTTCCTGGAGCAAAACACACTATAGAGAGGACAATTTGCTCATAATACCAAAAAGAATAGCACTTAGACAAAATTATGTGTAGCCTTTCTAAAGTAACCGAATTTATTACTTGCATCTGTTAAACACCATTCAAACTTTTTCAAACAAACTAGCAATATTTTGTTATGGAAGGCTCTGTTTGGGATTCAATCCACAACAGAGTTGTCAGAATTCCTGAGTCTGAAGGGTCTTCAAAGTACTCAGGAAGACACAAAAATTATTTGTTTTCAAGACTTCATTTTTAAGGTTTACTTTTTGTAGACAACAGACAACAGTCATGTAGGGAATAAACAAAAGCTCTCTGATGCTCACTAACTCTTGAAGAGTGCGTTGGGATTGTTTGCAAAGACCTCAGTTGCTGTTTCTTTTCTCTGATTGTGAAGAGACTGGTTAATGTATCACCTCTTATAGTGACAAAGCCTACAGAAAAGACAGAACTTTTGTCATGAAAATAGAGGACCACATGCTACATGTATGTGCCAAAGCATATAGTGTCTTTTGTGGTAATAAGTAGCAAAGTAGAAAACTATTAGCAAAGAACACCAATAGACTTTTTAAAAACTTGCATTAGCCATTGCACTCCAACGACTATTGGCTAATATCACACAGTTGTTAGATTTTCTTAATTAATTCAGTGCTTGCTTTGTTAAAAATATATGCTCTCAATAAAAGTTCACTGAAAACCAGTAATGCCTATTTTTCACTCAATTTTAGTCTAATTTATGGTGAGCTTTATTAGAACTGTACCTTCACAGAATTCAGCTAAACATCAGTATGAATGAGGATGTAGGAGCCTAACATTGCTTCAACAGCGTTTTAAATGTGTTCAAATTCTCTGTTTATGAAGATTCTGAAAAAAATATATTTTGACACTATAAATAAATTTACTGGAGATTATTTACACATCATCATTAATTTCTACACTTAATATACGAAACTTTTGTCTAGACAAAAGTTAATTTACTGGTTTTTTCCACCTTTTTTCTTTACCTCGTTTGCATAACTGATAAATTAATTCATTATAAAAATGAAATAGTTTGCTGATAGTATCAGTGTGTTTTACTCTATTTTGCAGATGATTTGAGTGTATATGTTATTCCACCAGAACTTTCACAATATCAATATGAACTGGGTTACATTAGACTTATCTAGAAAGACAAATGAGCAGACTTCTGCATATACCTGTACAATGTTTAATCTGTCAGTATAATTTATACCATACAAATCTGAAATTGCACTGTATTCATCATTTTTGTATGCTTTTTGTACCACCCACTGATTATTGTAGAAATCAGTACTCATTTCATCAGATGTGAAACACACATGACAGAGAGCCCTAGAAAAGCTCTGAGGAATAAGGTGAAGATGAGCAGACACAGGGAAATATGGTCTCAGTTTTTCTCCTTCAGGAATATTCTTTTTGCCATTTCTTCCAAGAAAAACATTTGGAACCTACTAACTATCCTGCTGCCTTTTCTACTATTCTTTACTCACATTTGCTTTCTCATATGGTAAGATTTGGTGTATATTCCTAAATGATAGCTTTTCAAAGACACCAATCTTTCTGGAAGTGTGCAGGTCAGGAAGGGATTTTGCAACTTCTTTCCATAAGTAAAAGACATTTTAACTAGTAGAACATGTGATTATTGTTCAGGATAAAGACTGAAGGGCTTAGTATTTCAAGTTAAATTACACTATGTAAATGGGATTTGTGAAATGCTCTACTTACAAAATTGTCCTTCTGACATTTCCTTTTCACCTTATAGAATAGCAGACCAGCACATCTGAAGATGTTTACCGTGGGTGTTCATTTTTATGCCTGGAATAGTAGAACTAGAGAAGCTGGACAGCAGTGATTCCAGTCTGGAGTCAGTACAAACAACCAGTCTCTTAAATGACTCCTTGTGCTTTTCCTTACTCACTTAAATTTTTTAATTAAGTGAAATGTTATTTTAGCTAGATTAACAATGTTATTGCCCTCCAGTGGACTTGTTTATTTGCAATTGCATAAATTAACCAGAGAAGGTTTTTAAAAACATACGCTCTGTGACATAGAAGAGTGAGTCTGAACCAGAAAATAACCTTGATTGAAAAGTACCCCATGAGTTACTTTTCTTAAGGTATGTGTTGGGGATTATAAAATGTAAATTATATCCTAAATTATATCTACCTAGCAGTTGCACCAACCAATCAAGTATGGCATGACTGCCTAAGGCCCAAAACCTACATCAGGCATGTAGTAACAGGACAAAGGGGAATGGGTTCAAACTGAGAAAGAGTAGGTTTAGATTAGATATTAGGAATAAATTCTTTACTCTGAGGGTAGTGAGGCACAGGAACAGGTTGACCAGAGCAGTTGTGGATGCCCCATCCCTGGAAGTGTTTGAGATGAGGTTGGATGGGGCTTTAAGCAACCTGCTCTAGTGAAAGGTGTCCCTGCCCATGACAAGGGTGTTGGAACTAGATGATCTTTATTGTCCCCTCCAAACCCAACCATTTTGATTCTATGATTTCAGCTGTTCAGTATGTGCATTAACCAGCTTCAATCACTCTTGGCCATTATTCACATTTTATTGTAGCTTCAATGCTTGGTTAAATTTCTGAGATCAGTTGGTATGTCAAAGTCGCAAGCCTTGGATAAGGTTCTATCAGAGAACAAAAGAAAAGCATAAGCACTAAAAGGCAACAAAAGAAAATGTCAGATGTTGCAGAGTTATCAAGCCATGCATAAATCCCAAATTTTATAAAGACTAAAATTGAGGTGAGTGGTGTAATAATTAAGGTGAATACAGATGTAGATAGATTTTAGAAAGAAGACTCTAGAGTGGGGGTTTAATGAGCAGTGTTTAATGAACCTTTTTTGCCATTGCAAACTGCACTGAGCAACAATCTGCAGAGCTAGACCCCTTCATATGTGTGTAAAGGTAGTCTTTGCATATAAAATGAATTATACTTTAGATATTTTAATTTGGAATAGGAATCAATGAAGGTCTCTTTGGGATACAGTGTGTCTGAATTCTTATGAAATACGCATTAATGGGAGTAATATATGGCTTCACATCACAAATTTACATGTTGCAGCATTTCTAATATTATTTGGTAATTTAATCTTTTTTAAATATCCAGTGTTGTGGATTTTGTTGTTGTTGTTTTAATATTTAGAGTCATTAATAATATTTATTTCACACAAAAAGGAACAATATTTATTAAATGATTCGTAATTTTTCAAAACCATTTCTTTGTACATAGCAGGCTTGAAAACTTGACTGAGAGAGACTGATTATTGCAAATACCATTGCTTATTCCTTTTAGTGAATTGGATTTCTTTGGATTTACACTCTTAAGGGTATGGAGTACACTAACAGGGTTTAGCTTCCCTAAGCAGCCTCACCTGAATTTTCACTCACCCACTCTTCCCATGGGCATGAAGGTTTTATTAAAGCTCACACCTGCTCTGAGCTACACTGTAGGTGTCCCTGAGCCCAGACTTGCCTCCTGCTGTCTTGGTTCAAGGGGTTCCTGCATAGACCTTGAACATATGCTGTAGTAGCTTTGTTTACAGTCCTGCCTTCTGTCACTCCTGAGGCAATCCCTGCAATCACCCCAGACTTTTATTTCAGCTTACCTGGGACTGCTGATGGACTCTGTCCCTCTCATGGCCCTGCCTTGATGCAGTAGGGCTGTACCTTTGTCAGAAAGGGCACTGCCTTACCCGTGCCACAGCTCCTCTCAGCTCTTGGCTCATACTCTTCAATGATTTGCCTCATACTCTTCCACTGGACTATCCTCTTCTGGACTAGACCGGACCACTTTAACCAAGGGCTCTTTCTGCTCCCTGGAGAAGGAGAATAAAATAAGATTTTTTTTCCCTAACAAATTTACACCCAATATTAGCAAATTAGGCACAAATTTATGTTTGCTCGAATTTTGTGAATCACATTTAATGTTTCTGAGTATTCATCCGGCCAGATAGAACTTCTACATATCACTCATAAAGAATTAGGGGAAAATTTTTCTACAACATATTTCTTGCATCATTCTGAATATTTTCTAATCCACTATTATTCTGTCCCTGTCATAAACAAGCCTAAAGTATTCATAAAAACTACCCTTCACTTATGATTCGTTTTGAGATTTAACTGCTATGTTGTATCTACAGTTTAAAATTTAATTTCAGATTGCATAATTTGCCAATTATATTCTCACAACAACTGTTGATTTAGGCAAAAAAAAAAACAAAAAAAAAAAACAAACACCAAAAAAACCCCAACAGAGTCAAAAGGACTGTGAAAGGAGAGACAACCATAGATGAAATCTAAAATTAG
>JAWWMP010000081.1:124978149-124993810 GCA_035047865.1 Dendrocincla tyrannina | reverse complement strand
TAGGCAAAAAAAAACCAAAAAAAAAAAACAAACACCAAAAAAAACCCAACAGAGTCAAAAGGACTGTGAAAGAAGAGACAACCATAGCTGAAATCTAAAATTAGGCAAAGACAAATCATCCTTGGACTACTTGGTGCCTACCTGGGAGTTAACCTCTGAGGGTGGGGGAAGTGTGCAACATTAACTCAGTGGTGAAAATGTGGGCAGATACATGGTATGTTTTTCATTCTCAGAGAAGAATGCGAGGAAATGAAAATTGGCAAGTGGGTGCTTTGCCATAAGGAAAAATCAAGCAGTTTAAGTGTTCTACTGTACAGGTATCACCAGACTGATATAACGCATTAAATACATGGCTTCTAAGAATTAACAAGGTGAGCATGTGAGATGCATGTCAGCCATGCATCCAATTCCATCCCTATACTATTCCTGGAGTCAGACCAAGGAAATAAGGAAACTCTATATGAAGCTGTTGAAAGCAAGCAAGCATTTGGGTGGTCATAATTAATTGTGATCCAGCCCTAGATTAGATAAAAAAATGCCACTAAGGTGGATTCCTTGTATTAAGGTATCTATCTGCTTTTCTGACAGAGTTTGAATTGTGCTTGCATTGTTAGGAATTTAATGAATCTATTTTATGAAATTATGAAATTATAGGATTAACTCTATAAATAAAATTGACAGGATTCAAACTTACAGCAATATTTGTGAATGAGAATCTAGGACTAATTTCATGATAAACAAATTTATAGGCAAATATTCAATAAACTGGGGGAACTCATATCTCTAGGTTGTAATTACATGACAGATGTCCCTTGGAATTTCAGTGGACCCAGGATTTCACCATTTTTCTTGCAAGGAGTCAAAAACTGTTTCCTGTGCTACATAGTAATTGTGCCCTTGCTGCTTTAACATATACCTAGCAATTTCCAGACAAAAGATATTTTCTCCCGATTCAATCAAGTGGTAATAAAGCCTCATAGTTCCACTCCTTCATCTCATCCTATTACTTCACTTTTTCTTTGTTTCATTGTTCCAATCATGATGTCCTCAGATAGTATCATTTTTTCTGCTTTCTCTTAGTGGCAGTGATATCTCATCCTTACCACATCCAATCAATCACTTTGCCTACATCTGCAGAGGATATTTCCCCATTCATCTTGACTCATCATTTTTTATTACTTATTGTCTCTTCTTGTTTGTTTGTTATTTGCTTTTTGTTCTTTTATTTTTCTGCTCTGCTATTTCATTATTATGGAGCAGTATGAAAGTGGCCTTCAGATGGATGTCACAAACACAATTTACCACTCTGAACAGGGAAGAAATTGCGTCTTCCATTCACCAGAGAAGAGAAAATGTCTGCCAAAGAACAGGGGAACAGGCAGAGGCAGTAACAGGAAGTTTCAAAAGACAGTGATGCCTGAGATAGTTGATACTCTTCAGAGAATTATCAGACATTTTAAGCTCATGTTCTACCTCTCTGTTGCTTCTGTCTTAGGACATTTTTCCCCAATTTAGCTTTATGTTCTTCCTATTTTCTCCACCATCTAAAAAATAATTTGAGCACTATAGGCAATTGATTATGTCTTCTACAAGTAAAAAATGTAGCACGAAGGGTAGACTTAAGTTTTATCCATGACCTACTTTGTATAGTTGGAAAAACTTCAAAGATTTACAACCTACTATTATCAAAACTCTTGCGGGAGCATTCTATCATAGTATACAGGAGTCCCACATGCAGGTATATATAAAGTTAAATTATCAGAAATATTGGAACGTAGAGGCAGACAAAGTTTCAGAATTGGTTTGCTGAATAACTAATTATATAATTCACCAGAGTCCATATGGAGACAGCAATGAAGAAGTATAGCAACACAGCTGAAACAACCAACAAACAAGTAAAACACACAACGTTCTGCAAACTGACAACGTCATTAAAGAACTGTTCATTAAAGAATTGGTCATTTATCTTCATCTTAGATGTTGGTGGCACAGGTGTGACAGATGCAGCATAACTGGAGTTAGTTTCATTTCTGTTATCTTTATGCCATAAAAATCACAGAGCAAATTCATTTTCACCAACTTGGTGAAGTAATATACATGATTTTAGGACAGGACTTCTGAGGAGATTATGGAAAGGAGACCCAAAGATTCTTGCCCTTCACATGCACTTGTCTGAAGGTTGTTTCCCACTTGGAGCAGCATGAAGTGGGAACAGTTGCAAATCCTTTGAGTACAATGAATGGATATGGCAAGAAGAGAACAGAAACATGGGGAAAAAATATTATCTTCCCTCTCATTTCAAGGAAATTATAAATAAAAGACTTTGGGAAGCTACAGAAACAGTTTTCTGAGCTGCTTCAGCTTAATCCCAGAGAATAAATCAAAGGAGGAGAGGTGGTACTCAAGAATTACATTAGTATCCTCACCCATTTTAAAAAGGGAGATCTGATTCCTACAGTATTTTCCTTTGTTTCCCATTTACCTGCAGTAGATGAGCTTTCCAATTGCAATGCACTTGAATTGCCATGACTAGTTTTGGTCATGTGTACAAGACTCATCTTCTCTAAACATTATGTAGCACTTCCTTTAAATGAACTATTTATGAAAAATAGCTAATTAACTACATAAGTACAGTCCTGCACTCTTAAGTCTTGTTCACTAGAATATTCATAGACAAACACCACCACGAAATACAATGCTGAAGTGAATTAATTAAAAATAAAATAATATTTACAGACATTCTTTCCTGTACTCACCACCTTACTTTAATGAAAATTGCTTGCATAAATAGTAGGCTACCCAACACAAGGTCATGCCTTTGTGTGCCTCACTTCACTTGTTCTAAACAGCACTATGTCATACTTTTCTATGCCATACTATCTATTGCTCTACTTACTTGAAAGTTTACTAGACTGTTTAGAAGGCACTACATGCACATGCTCTGTTGCTTCTTTCCTGACTTCATTATCAAAACGAAGTCAATGGTCTTCCTGACTGTAGATATTTAAGCTGAATAAGACCCACAGTTCAATATAGCAAAGAGCAAGCAGAAGAATGATATAGTGAGCAGTATCACTGCTTGACTTGAAATGATCCCTTTACAGTTGCACTCATAACAGTGGTCTTCAATAATGCGGACCAAGGTTCAAAAGCTAATCTGCTCTTGCATTTTCCCCCCCTGAAATGGCACGTGGCATATATTTCTGGAGAAGAAAATACAAAACAAAAATGCTGGAAGAGGTTATCCATGTTCATGTACCAGAAACATTTTATCTTGCCTAATTATTTTATTCATCTACCAATACAGGCAAAATTATCTAGAAAATAAGCTATTGTGTTCAGTATTTTAAGAATTCAGGATCCTTAAGTTCATATTTTGAAAAGGGCAGCAGGATGCCCTAAAAGATAAGTACATTCTGATTACTGGCATCTGTATAGGCAAAAAACCTTTTCCCTTTTCCCAATTGTAAAAGAAAGTTTAGAGCCTCTACTGTAACTGTTGTGAGGACCTAAGGTTTCAGAAAATGAGATCACTTCCCGAAGCTGCACATGCTGTAACTACATCACAGTCATATTATTGTCATCATGTTCTCAGAATGGCAAGATCATACCATTCCAAGCAAGTACCTTTTTAATCATTAAATGAAAAGCTTTTAGTTCCAAGAGCTAGGGAAAAATATATCATCTGTCAGCAAAAATGAAAGAAGAAAATACTAGTGTTTCAAGGAGTAATCCCATTAGTCAGCACACTAATGTGTTTCACAAAACGCCACAAAATTTCACATTGTGTGATGATCTTTCCTGACAAAAAAAAAAAAAATAGGACCATATATTTAATAAATAAATCTAAACCATGTACTGCAGAAATGAAAGTATTTCTCTCTCCTATTTTCATTCTGAAGGGCCGGAACTATTAAAAAATTCTTCCTGTGGAAAAGAAAAAAAAAAAACAAAACTCTACAACAAGAATTCTATATGCATTTATACCCAGATCAAATACCAATTTGTTATTTTTCTAAGGTTGATTGCATTGTTTACTTGTAATTCATTGAAAAGGTAATTCAATGTGTCAGTCATTTGGTCAAACTACTCTGCTTTCAGGCAGGATTAACATGAATTATTCTTACTTTTTAAACTTTCATGGCCTTTCTAGAGTAGCCTCTTCCAATGTTTACATATCATTACAGCAAAGAAAAAAATATGTCTAACATAACTGTCTTGGGTTTAAATTAAGTCAAATTTATCACATAGTGATGGGGGATAAATGTATTGTTTTCACAATACCTGAACATTTTCATAGAGATACTTGCTATGTTCTCTGCACCGTCCTTTCTAGACTGTACAAATTCAATTTTCAGTTCAAGACAAAAACTTTTCTCGTGTCTTTAAATCTCTGATCACTTTGTTGCACTTTTCTGTTTGTTTTCTCTTAGAGAATGGTGCCCAAACCTAATTTCTAGCTGAAGCCTTGCCAAGACTGAAGAAGTAAAAATCTCACTCATAGCTGTCAATTTTCCGTGAATCATTCCCAGAATAACATTTACCTTTTTTGGCAACATTTTATAAACCTTAATTCAGATTATGGCATATCCATACTTTTCTATAGTATTTCTTGCATTGCTTTCCCTCCTTTTGTAACTGCCCATATAATGTCTTTGCAAACTGTGGTACTTGTGTATGTCATCATTAAATTTAATCAGATTTGGGAACTTTTCTCTGATTTATGTGGATCTCTAGAATATTTGCAGACTCCACAAACACTGCATCATTTGTCAACTGCATGGCTACTCCCTTTATTTCATTTAAATCATTAATGAAAATATGGAATAGACCTTCAGAGAAGCTGTTTCTGTGAATGGATCAAACAGGACAGATATATACCATCTTTTCAGGTTGATACAAACCTAAAGAAAACATTTGTCAATGTTTTTTCAACCTTTTCTGGTAATTTAATCTCGACTACGTAAAATTAATGTGATAGTAGACTGTTAAGGAGCTGGATTTCTAAAAATTTTACATTAAGAAATTTTTTTTAAATAACCTAGTCATGCCTTGTGACACATTTTCAGATCTAAATCCCTGCTGCCCTACATGAAAAAAAGTACTAAACTGATTGGTGAGTGTATTAAGTCAAACAGAAATACTTGTTTCATCATGGCAACAAACTATTTTGGTGGGAAACAAAGCATAGAGCTAAAATATACAATGTAATGTTATGTAAAATTTGGAACGGAATCATCGGATCTTGAAAACACAAAATGTGAACTGTTTTGATCCTATGGGACAGTAGGGAAATGGAGTTCCCTAGGTGCCAGTTCAATACCATGATGCCAAATGTAATTGTATGAAGTACTGTCAAATAACTTGAAATTCCTGTGGGTTGGAAAAGTAAGAACTTTAAAGAAAAAAGTTAAGTGTACATGGCATGTGTTGGCAAACCATCTTACCTATATCATTATGATTTAAAAGGGAAAAAGTAGTAAAAATCCAAGGAACAGTATAGCATGATTAGGAAAAAGGATTAAATTTTATTAAGTATTTGTAAAGTCTCATAATGAAAAAGTGCCCTTACTGCACACCAGAACCACTTTTGAATACTGAAGTAATCTTGTTAGATTGAAGACCCTAAGTTCCATACGCTTTGCACTTACCTGAAATTCATATTATAAAAGAATAAAACAATATGTAGTTTTCAAAGTTTTTAAGTGCATCTCATCACATACATATTAATCTGTTCTCTGATACATTATCAAAGTATTTGGTTGTACTATGTTACAGGAAATTATTTAGGTCAAATACAGATTTTATGAAACAAGTCCTTTGGTAGTAAAAGTCAGTCCCATTGAAAGCAATGAAAGTATCACTCTAGAGCACATCAAGCTGAACCCTTACCTGAATGCTGGAAATGATTTTATCTGCTTTACACTTTTTTTGAGCAGAAATTGTAAGAAAATGCTTTTTAATTCACCAGTTACTTGCAGAACACTTATTGGAAACTTTCAAGTTTTGTATGAGTCTGAATAGTTTCATAAGTCATCTGATACTTAGTTATAGTCCCTGAATATTTTTGGTATGTTCGTATACTTACAGATGTATTTGAATTCTTCATCTATCTTCTTTAGACTATTGATCATTTACGTGGTTTGTGGATGTTTAGATTTTTAACTTTTACATTTCAGTTTTTGAATGTTTCAGTGATAACCTTTACTTAGAACTACATTATATAAGAAAGAAAAACAACTACAAATGTTAAGAGTTCACAGAAGCATAGAATGGTCTGGGTTGGAAGGGTCCTTAAAGATCCTTTAGTTCCAAACCCTCTGCCATAGGCAGGGACACCTTTCACTAGACCAGATTGCTCACAGGCTCATCCAACATGGTCTTGAACACTTCCAGGGCTGAGGCATCCACAACTTCTCCAGGAAATCTGCTCTGGTGCCTCATCACCCTCACAATAACACATTTCTTTTTAATATCTAAACCTACTCTCTTTCAACTTAAACCCATCTCCCCTTCTCCTATCACTACCTGCCCTTGTAAAAAAGTGTCTCTCCATCTGTCTTGTAGATAAGACACACACTCTAACTGTATGCAGGTTAACATCATTTAGGTTAAAAAAACAAAAAAAAAAAATCATAAAAACTGGAAAATTCCCACTAAATTCTTTTATGAGTTCCAGTCTCAAAGTTGTAATGATAATTAAAGAGCAGACTAGCTCACTTATTTGGTTAATAACAAAGGGTAAACTTACAGATTTGATGTACCAGACAAGGTAGAGGTGGTTAAATGGAACTTGCTCAAGGAATTGAGAAAATTTCTTTGACTTAAATCTAATCTCCATTGTCTCACTTAGTCCCTATGTACATACATATGTTCTCATTAGCACACTGTGCATACGTTTCACACTCATTTTGTTCAATACTAAATATGGATGGCCATTATATGTTTGAAGATAAATACCTCTATGGGTTTGGGAAAAGCAAGAAGTTTCTGTCTCAGAATGCCATCTCTCACTCTACTTTCTGGAAGCTCTCTGGATATTTGTAGTGAAAAACGGGACGTCATATTATGTTTCTTAAAATAATTCAGAACTCTGCCTTCTGTGCTCTTCCTCCCTGTCTCTCACACACAGACGTGTTCATGCACACATAGAGACAACAGCAACCTTAGTATGTGTAATGCAATGAAAAACCCCACATATTTCTAAAGATGCTGTTTTCATCCTTTGTCTTCCAGAAATTTTACTCATCCTGACAACCTAGGAATGGTCTAAAAAATTGCGAGAAACTTTCTAAAAGGTACAAATGTTTTCATCTGCTTTTGGATCAGTGAGACATGAAGGTTTGAAAGTTTCCTAAAGGCCCCTCTCTTCGTAAAGGCTACTCACTACAAGAAGGTGATTTTTCACAATGAATGATTGGACACAGTAACAATGGATATAACAGTAAGAAAGATTTTTCAGAGCAGATAGTAAGTTAGACAACTGCAATATCAATCAAGTAATGCAAACCCTGTGCAAATCTCGGGTGATGACTTAGGAACTAAATAAACAGCAAATGCACTTTTAAAAAGTTATATATATATATTAGTAAGCCTCTTTCTAATCTGATTTTTACTTTCATTTCTATTTCATGCTTTCCAACACAGGGCAGGGAAGTAGATGAAATGTGCCTGGTGTTTTTCAATATGCCTGTGGGATAGGTTTGTCCAGTTCCCATAAAAAAATAATAAGAACTAGGTGTTCAAATCTGTTGGGTTCCATTGAAATTTCAACCTGAAAGAATGAGTACTATTTGTAAGTCTCTCTCAAGCTAAAGGTCTAAGCATAATTCTGCCTCTTCTTCAGTTATGCATGAGCAAGAACACACACATAGGATTTTTACTGGAAGACTTCTTAATGATACAGAAATACCATATATTCAGTATCTTGGTTTTATGGAGTGTCTTTCAATGCAGAAGTTATAAGGAAATAAAATTGAGATCAGAAAATCCAGGAAGAGATTATATATAAAAACTTTTACATCTTAGATTAAGGAAGATTAAAAGACATATATACATATATATAAATAAATAAATAGTGGCTTTCTTGGAGAAAGATAATACAAAACACTACCAGGACCAGAGTTGTATTTGTGCTCACTTGTTGTACAGAGCAGAATTGGGGTGGAAGTGCGTGCAGGTAGGTGGGGTGTGTTGCAAAAATCTTTAGTTTTTGTGTAACTTTTCTGTGCCTGAGTTATACAGGTCACATTACACTGAACCAGTAAGACATTACACTTTATTAAAGTGCACACCATAATCTAGCTACTTTATATATGTTCCTCCCACAATACAGGTGTAAAACTGGACTGCTTTTCTCACTTTCTTGCCAATGTCACTGTCACCAGCAGCTGTGTATAAACAGACTTTTCAAAGTTAATAACCTTCAGTTCATAAACTTCAGTTGTGCCTCACCATTTTATAGGATCATAGAACATTCTGGGTTGGAAGGGACCTTAAAGATCACCTAGTTCCAACTTTCCTGATCCTTCCATCTTTTTTCTTTACACGTGTGCACTAGAAATATAACAAATTTAAATCTATTTTAGTAGTTCTACACACACCTACAATATCCTCATATATCCAATACATAACAGGCAAGTTTGAAATGTACCTCTCTGTATGAGGTTGTTCCCACCAGAAATGCTTTAATGTTGTGGTAGACCATCAGAGTATAAAAGCAATCTTCCCAACTATCACAACTATACCAGTACTTTCATCTTTTCCTAAGTATTTTATGCTAAGTATTTAAATTTCTGTTGCTAAGGTCATGATTACACTGGAATAGCAAAAAATAGCCAGAGGAGCCATGAAATTTGACTGACAAAAAAAGTTAACATGGTAAAATTTAATTACTTTAAAATAATTCCCTATCCTCTCCTTCCAGAACAATATAAGTTAAGAACCACCTGTAAGAGTAAGAAGAGAGCATTCACATTGCTCTAATGGAGAAGTAAACTGTGTTAAAACCACAGACGTTTTCAGTTAGAGGAGTCTGGGCAGAGAAAAAACAAGTCAGGTTCAAACTTACATTTTCCAGAGATATGTAAAATCATCTATATGGTGAAACTAGATCCTGTGACTGTGTCATCCATTTTCAGATAGCAAAGCCCTGGTAAAAATGTTCACCTACTATTCTGAAGAATTTGTTTTCTGAAACTTTTCTTCCCTTTACCTTTCACCTTTTTCACCTTGAGAAAGTGGGACTACAAAAACTCACCCACACTCCAATATTCCTGTACTTAAAAGTTGCATTTCTAAAACTATTAAATGTTGAAATTGCTAATGGAACCTTAATGCTAGTCTCATGAGAATGTGCATTGTTTTATAGTCTTCTTAGGCCTTACCACTACTCCCAAATGACAATAAATTAACGAATGATAGCAAAGGTAATAATCCTAACATGGAAGGTTGTCAATAAAAGTGGAAAATAAACAGGTCGGAGTTGGAGGAATACAGAAACAGAGAAACTGAAACCTCTGTGTGTGATTTTTCCTCTGAAATGAATAACTGTTTCTATTGGATAGGCATCTGTCAATTCGGGTGTATCTGTATTGCAGAGTGCAGTAATATTTTTATATTACTTATAATATAAAATAATACTTAACCTTAAGAAACCTCCTCTTTCTTGCAGGCTTGCCTTTTCAGACATATTTTCAAATATGCCCTTTTAAAACACATTTTCTACTGTTAACACTTCTCTATCTTTACAAGCAGTATGTATTTTTTCTTCTCTAATCTCTTCTCTCAGGCCTTGATCAAGAATCATACATTTATATATTGCATAAAGTAAAATGATCTTCAGGAGTCATATGTGTCTCATGGTTTTGAGAAGAGTAACTCCACTTTTTGGACTACCAAAGCAGCAGAACTGCTTTTTAGAACTTAACCTTTAATTCATACAAGTGCAAATAAGAAATTATGCTGTCATATTAAGATATCCTTAAATGTATATGTCAAGTGTAATAATTATTTTCTTTCCTGAGACTGCAGAAGAATAGCTTTAAGGGGTGCAGTGATTTCCTCAGTGACACTGGTATTTAATTCTGAAACTCACCAATGATATTTACATGTTAACATTCCCAGCTATTTTGCTGCTACTCATTTTGCCAGATGCATCCAATCCACCTATGAATTCCAGTCTTAATTTTACTCTTGCCAAAAGCAATGCTATTTCTCCCAAATTCCAATTGCCAAGAATTATCTTTCCCCAGGTAACATTCATTTGTGCTGTAAACATATGGGAAGTAAACATACTTAAATAGTGTGTTGAAAGCTGAAAAGAGACAACATAAAATTAATTTCTGTGGACAGTAAAAAAGTGATACCAGTTCTAAGTACAGTTAATTTGTGAAGGTTAATTAATAGAGAAATTTTTAAAAGGCCTATTTTAACCATCTTGATGTGGACTTTCCAGTCAGGTTTGAACAACACAAAACCTGAGATAATCACCTTCCATTTAAAATTCTAATTGATATAGAGCTATGAAGACCTTTGCATTTTTTTTATAGAAATCATCTAGTAACTAGATCTTTGCAAACCTTCAGAACTTTGTATTTATGACAGACACCTGTTTTTATCTTTCTTGACCAAACCCTTCAATATTTCTATGAGGGCTTTGTTTTTCAAGCTGTTTTGCTATGAGGATGTAATCTCTCAGAACTCCTCACATCTTCCTCCTGAAAGCCATTAGACTCCCTTGACATTACTCTGTGTTATTTTTTTTTCTGTTTCATGTACTGTGTTCTTCTCTTAGCTGTTAACAACATCAATCTTAAACACAGGGCACCTTGCAAAAATGAAGGAGGTAATATTCAACACAAGTGGTTAAGCTCTTAAAACAGTCACTGTACTGCCATTCTGACACTATTGGAAATTCAGTGAATTACAGTCCAAAGGACAGTTGGACTGCTTGTAAGCCTTTGGCTGTAAAAAATCCTCTAGTTTTAGACAGATATGTTGGGAAATTGCTGATGGACTTGGTACTTGAATGGGTCCTTCTTGCTCTGCAAGAAAGCCAAAAATCAGAAAGCATGGAGAGAATACATAAAGAGTGGGAGAGAAAAAAGCAGCATGAAAATTGTCACAAAGTAGAGAAAATAAAGTTTTAAGTGAACAATTACACAGAGTAAATATGTAAGGACTTGACTGCTTCACTAAATTTTTTTAAAAACAATCTTTTCTTCACTAATCCAGTAATAAATCATATTCCTAAAAATGTTATTATCAATCAAAAAAAGATTTTTCGCTATTATTGTATACTTGATGTTTTTTTTTCCCAAGGGCCATTTCTCTTTCCCAGTCTATGTTCTTTCTCTTTAAAATGTATTTCTCTCAGTCTTCTGCTACAGAATTATATTTTCTGTACCTATTTCTCTTGACCGCTCTCCTGCTGTTCTTGTTGAAATAGGTGTTGTTGCGACAGAGACCAAAATAAGCAACAGCCTGACAAATGCCTTACGGAAGAGACTTTACCCCCAAAATAGCACCCTGAGACAGAGCAATTATATTGCAGACTAGGAAATGATGCTTGGGTTAGACTGACTTGATTCGTAACTCCCTGAACAAGCAAGAGCAACATAACCTGAGTTGCCTCTGCTTTGTGCAGAGAGTTGGACATAATGACTTACAGAAGTCTCGTTGAACCCAAGTTTATCTATGACACTATGGCTCTATGAACTAGAAATTCAATTTAGAACTTCCTTTCAGAAAAAAAAAAAATACACTTTTAGACTTTCTTCTTCTCTGACTTCACTGACTTCACTGGCTCTTCCAACCATGAACCAAAATCTTCTGAAATACTACTGATTTTGATGACTCTAGGCATTTTCCTTGTGATCCTACAACCACTATGTGTGAGGTTTTACACTGTCATTTATTACCTTAACTCAGGTTCTTTACAAAAACATTGGTGGAGCTGTAAAACAACACAGTATAGTGACAGTATAGGTCAGTTCTACCTCCTGACAGGATAACCTTACAACTACAGTGAACCTGGGGTAAATAGATACCCAAACACAAGCAATAGGAGTGTGATCTTGACAGGAATATATATTCAAAGTAATAATCCCTCCTACACTGTTAAACTCATCAATTGTTTTCACTTCCTTTAGGACCTTTCAGTCACCCAGAATTCATATGGACACATCTATGAAAGTCTCATTTCATGAGTAAAAGGCAAGGTGTTTAGAACATCTTTTCCAACCAAAACTATATATAAGCATGTGAAATATTTGATATCTACCTTCAATCTCTGCAGTTTCCTATATCTTGTAATGAAGCTTTCTTCTTTAAAAGTTCTAGCTGGTAGTATCTGCAGCTAAGCAACACAAAATGCAGAAAGGACAACATGTAATATTTTGATTTTTTTTAATTTATCATACGAATTTCTATTTATGATTGATATACAGAACAGTGGAAGATTTTTGCCCTGTGTTCAAAGCTGGACATGGGAATGTATCATGTCTATGCCTGATTCTGCTTTTCATCCACTGCAAACCTGTGACTATAGTCATCCATAAAAGATATATTCTAGAGTCTAAGAAATTCAGATGGTAAATGGGCTGGCTGGGAGGAGAGAGATCTCTTCCCGAGTTTTTTAAAAGACTAAAAGTTTCAGAACTGAAATGTTCAATTGCAGTTTTTCATTTTGTCTTGCCTACAAACCTGCTCACTGCTTATTAAATACTGCTGGTAAGTGCCATAGGCAAGAACATAAAAAAATATGATATTTGATAAAGATAAAAATCTGCAAGACACTTATAAAGTATATGATTTGAATCACTCAAACACTTCATCAAACACTTCCCATTTCTTTCCAATTTAATTTTTCTGCTTCCTTCCTTGTTTGTTTACTTACTCTGTCATCTTTGTTGCTTTTTTTGTCTTTTCTTTAATCTCTATCATAATCCCATACACACATAACTGAAGAGTGTTCTGTATTGAGATTTAAATTCTTTTCTATTTTCTTTTACCTTCTTACATGCCCCATGAGGCTCTGACCCTACCCTTGTATGTTTCTGCCCACAGCTTACTCATAAATATTGAAAACCATTTTCCATCATTGTTGGCTGTTTTTACTCACACAAGCATTCCTGAATGATATTTTTCAGTTCAGAGATCTCTGTCCTTCATATGCCTAGTCTCTTCCCTTGGCACTCATATTCACACATTGCTACTCTCTTTCCTTACCAATCTCTTTCTTTACCTTTGTGATCTCCTTCTCTCTTCCTCAAACACGCTTAAAAAATATTCAGGTGCCTTTGCTGTTCACCATTCCATTCATATTATTGCTTTTCTTCTTTCTTCTTCAAATGGACACAGTGTAAAGGAAGGAGGTAGCTGTATTTATGGGTCTGTACTTTTCATAATAGATAGCCACAGCAGTTCTGGCAGGGCAGACAAATGAAATTCCAGTTACAGTAACTTATCTATTTCTATTTCCATTTCCATTTCTGGATGTTAAACTGATGGCAGATTCTACAAAATATACCCACAAATATAGAACTAATGCTCATTGAGGGCATAAACAAGGAGGACCCTTTGGAAAAGGGGAAAAGTAAACGGGACAGTATAAAGTTAATTAGTTAGTGCTTCTTTTATACCAGTTACAATGATTAATTCATAGAGTAGTAAAAGGAAAAAAAATACTGATTTGCTGAATTACTTTTGCTAGAAGCAAAAAAGTTTACTAGATTTCATAATACAATCCACTGCCTTAAAAATAGAGACATGTTAGCTATAACGATCTTGCCTATCAAACCTAGGTATGGAAGAGATTACACACCTCCACTAGGTATCTTGTTCCAAATGCTAAATTTGGAACATTATTTTCCCCATATATATAAAAATACATATTACAATGTATAAAGCTTAAAATTTTAGAAAGTTTTGTCTAACACTGAATCTGAACTTTATGAACAATTTAGATGATTTTTTCCTTTTTTTCCCTGAAAGTATCTCTGTCCTTTTCACAGCAATACTTAACCATATAAAGAGACCATTTACGCTCCATCTTCTCAGACTAAATAGCGTTCTTTCAACTTTTACACATACCTCTTGCTTTATATTTTAATATTTTGTTATTTTTCTCTGGATTGTCCTCAGTTTGAAAGGTCCAAACACCGTTTGGCTTTGTCAATCCCTAGCAGAAAAATAATTTGTCCTGTCAGATGTACTGTACGCCTACTAATACACTCCCGAATGAGACTGTCTTGTCTTTTTTCTTTAATAGTAGAACGTTGCTGACTCATTTACTTTATAGTCCATTACAGCCCCCAGATTCTTTTCTGAAGTGCTGTTGTTTTACCGGTATCCTTTTGATTTTACTTTTGATTTTTCTTCCCAAATGTAATTTGCATTTGTCAATATTAAATTTCCTTTTATGGTTCCAAGACTTTTTTTTCTTAATTGGTGCTTTATCATTAATTTCTTAAATTTGACTTCTGAGATTTGCCACCAAAGTGCAAACAGGTCCTTTTAGCTTGCTGACAGCGCTATATTTCATAATTTCATCATTCATATGATGAAAGAACAGAAAAAAATCTGAAGAACAGAAAGAACCCTTAGATCAAGAAGTTAACATGAAAAAATGTAAGGAATTCTGCTTAAACACCTTTACTTTTGGTTAGGCAGATCATGACTTCTTCAGATAACTAACTGCCTTACTCTTAAGATATCAAATGACGGAGAACCTAACACATTCCTACATCCTTCTAGGTGTTCCTACATACCTACTAGGTGTTGTCAGAATTGCATACATCTAGTCTGCATGTGTTCTAATTCTGGCCATTGATCTCAACTATCCAAGTAAGGAAATTTCATCTGTCAGGTTTGCCTTTTACTTCCAGGTTGTACCATATCATGATCAAGGATCTTTGCATCATTTTTGGTAGCCAAACAAGTGAAAAAATAAAAGTATTATATTGCGTTTTTTGTTGTTGTTCTTTCTGAGGGGTTGGGGGGGTTGTTGTAGTTTTTTGGGGGTTTTGTTTCGAGTTTTTTGTGGTTTTGTGTGTGTGTGTGTGTTTTGTTTGTTTGGGGTTTTAGCGTGTGTGTGTTTTGCTTTGGTTTGGGCTTTTTTTCCCCCATTTTTTTCCCTCTTTCCTCCCCTCCCCCCCCAATACATTATTGCAATATCTTGCCCCGCTCATGTTATGGATCATCTCACCTTCCTTTCACTGGATGATACATTAAAGGGCTGCCTAAAATGTCCTGTTCACCACAAAACCACTGCAAGAGTAGTTTACCTGCCGTAACCACAAGGCATTTTGAACGTGACAATACCCAGCATAAAGTTAGTCCGTGCTACAGTATTTTTTCCCACGTTACTTTCCCTTCGGTGTGTGATCATACATTTCGGCGCGTTAAAGACTTTTCCTAGCAGCCCACCGGGCGGGCAGGGACACGGAGGGGCTCGGCCGTCCGCTGGGCCCGGGCTCCCGGGAGGAGCGCGGGAGGCTCCGGGCCCTGCGCGGCTGCCTCGGCACCGGCGGGGGGAGACGCCGCTCTCTCTCCGGCAGCCGCTCCCCCTCCCTCCGGCAGCCTCTCCCTCCCTCCCTCCCTCCCTCCCTCCCTCCGCGGCCGCTCTCCCCGCGGGGCCGGGGCCGGGGCAGCTCCCGGG
>JAWWMP010000081.1:124966726-124978049 GCA_035047865.1 Dendrocincla tyrannina | reverse complement strand
GCCCGGAGCAGCGCCGAGCTGAGCAGGCCCCCCTCCCCGGGCCGGAGGCGGAGGCTGAGGGGAGGAGGAGAAGGAGAAGAAGAAGGAGGAGGACGAGGAGGAGGAGGAGGAGGAGGAGGAGGAGGAGGCGGGAACGAAGGGAGGGAGGGAAGGGAGGGAGGGAAGGCACGGGGTGGTGGTTGCTGCTGCTGGGCAGAGAGGAGTTGTGCAGGAGCTGCGGCTGCACTCGGACGCCACATTCGTCCTCACGGGGCTGGCGGAGAGGATGAACGAGAGCTGACCGTGCCGCCGCCGCCGCCCGTGCTGTGAAGGGTCTCCTCATCCTCCTCCTCCCCGGCCGTGGGTGAACCTGCGCTACGGGCTCGGCACCGACACGGAGGAGGCTGGTTTGTTTGTGTATTTGTTTAAGGCAAAGAGAGAAAGAGAGATATCTTCCACCCGCTGAAGCACAGTTCACTATGATCGTACTCGCATCCAGCACTGGGAGCCGGTTGGATTTCGTGTCTCAGTCCAGGGTGTTTTTCTTGCAAACCTTCATTTGGATTTTATGTGCTACAGTGTGCAAAGCGGAGCAGTATTTCAATGTGGAGGTAAGATCAGCCGGATGCGTGTGCGAGCGTTCGTGCTTTCCCCTCTCCCTTTCCTCCCTTACCTTTTTTATGTCCCTTAAATAAAATCCAATGAAATAGCCAGCCAGCCAGCCAGCCATGTCTTTCAGCAGCCAGGGCATACGTCTGTGTCGGCTTTCCTTCCAGCCGCCGGTAGCTAGCTCCCCTCCCCGAGTTCCCCCGCCTGATGGATGCGTTTCAGCCGGAGATCCCGTTATCCCGGCAGCGCGATGCCGGGCGCTGGAGCGCAGCCTGTGCCTCCCGCTGACCTCGCCCACGGGAGACGGGAAACCCTCACCCGAGCACGGAGGAAACCTGAGGCGCAGTATGTACACGAAGCTCAGGGAGGGCTCTGTGAATGTCTTGGACTTAAGATACCGCTGTGGTGCTGTTTCCCCAGCCTTTTTTTTTTTTTTTTTTTTTTTTTTACTTCCCAAGGAAGAATGAATGAAAGAGCATTATGGGGACAGGAGGAAGGAAACTTGAGATTTTTGGCACGTTTCTTTGTGGTAGAGTAAAAATGAGATTTTTTTCCCCCCATTTATGCGTAACAAAAAGAATTGCCACTAGAAACAGTGAAACAAACGGCATAAAGGTGCAGAGAAGTTAGAGGGTGTGGAAGACAAGGAAACAGTATTTTTCCAAGTGAAAATGAGGGTTAAAATGTGGGGTTACCTAGATGGGGCAAACCCTAAGAGTTTACAGTGACAATTCAGTGAACATCCATTTCCAGTCACTTTTGTCTATGCTCCCAGTCTTCCCGTTGGGACTTTTTACATAATGTTTTCTTATTAACTAATGTTCCTTTACTGACTTTTATCATCTTTGCATATATTTTTTCCTCTGTCCTGTCACTCCATTTGTTCTGCGGTGAGCCCTTATTCTATTTCAATGCGATGTGTCTATTCCTTCTTTTCCCTGTCTATTCAACTTCTTCATTTGTCTTGTTATGCCTCTGTAATTTATATGTGCTCTTTCAACTTCTAGTAAATAATTCTGTTTTTCTGTTAGATCGCTGTGTTCCTTCACTTTCTTCTATCCTTCCAACCCCACTCAAAACTTTTTGGTGCACCAAAACACCAGACTTTTTTGTTTCTAGTCTTCTTCATCATCTGGGTTCCCATAATTCCTTCTCTCAGAGAAATGAAGTCTGTGTCTCTTGCTCTGTCTCACACATATGCACACTTTCTTGTTTTATATGAGCTCTTGTTCTCACTCAGTGACACTCATTCTTGCTCCCGTCTCTGGCAAGATTGCTTGTGCAGATGCTCCTCCGTTCCTAGACTGTCTCCCTTTTTGTCTGATGTTCTTAACTGTATGTCTTTTCTCTCTGCCTCATGCAAGATCACCTCAAATGTATTAAAAAAAAAAAATCACTTTTTCTTTCTCCATGTCTGTTTCCATCCTAGTCTTTTCTTGTCTACAGGCACATGCAGTTCTCTCAGCTTAACACTCATCCACAGCTCCTCTCTTTGACTTCTGTCTCTCCAGAAGGCATTGCCTTTTTACTCTATCACTAAGATCTCTTCTGATTATAAATCTGAGTCTTTTTTTTCTCTGTCATCTGCCCTCTAGTCACTTTTTCGTTCCTTATCACAAATGTGCGTCTCTGTTTCTGTTTGATTGTAAGCTTTCTGAGGCAGGACTCACACCTTCTCACATGTTTATGTGGTGTGTGCCATGCTCAAGTGTGAACTAGAACTGTGATATTTTTGCTATATAAATACTAAACCCACAAATTTCAGAGCACATGCTGAAGTTTTATCTTTCTTTTACTGATGTCCTCAGCTGCCTTTTTCACTGATAAGCAGGGGAAGACACCATGGAAGAGAGGAAGTTGCTCTCTCTATCCTCTCCGGGCTTCACAGGCTGGCCCCCTGCGGAGTATAGGGATGAAATTCCAGCGACAGAACTTTCTCCTCCCACAGCAGTCTGCTTTGCTGGCATCTGGCTCTGCTGGAGAGACGGGCGGCAGATGGAGCTAGTGTGGGAGGAGAAAAAGATTGGTTTAGTCAAGTGGAATATGAACAGGAGGCCAGCTCCACTCAGGAAGAGGTTTTATGAGGAAAGAAGGGAAACACTTTCATTTTTGCAACCTCTTCCATATGGAGAACAGCACATTTTGAGGGCAAAGGCTGTATCAGGAGCAAGAAACACTGTTGGATGGAATGAAGTAGCAGGTATATGTGATGATGGCATAACTTTCTCCTTTTTGAAATATGCCATCTCCCATTCTTCCTAGCCCTTCTGAGACAAAGTGTGTTATCATATGCCAATGCTTTCAGTCTCCTCATATTTAAGTCTTTGAGCCACACATTGCTGGAAACCAGAAGAGTGTTCCAGGGAATTACTCTAGTATTTGAGAGTTGTCCTGATATGGGGCTTTTACCTAGGCCACTGCCTTTTATCACTGTTAGTGACATGGTCCTGGGCTAAATGAACCTGAGATTTCTCCTGGAAGAGCCATTGCCACGTTCACATTGTTTGGGTAGTGCTGAAAATTCATTTTTACTGGGAATAGCAAAGTCTAAGAGCATGGAAATTTGAGGCAAAGGACTTGTCAACAGCAAGTATTTGTTGTTCTGTACAATTCTGTGTGTCAGCACAAGTGCGTAAAGCAGATTTATTTCATAGTGAAGTGTGAAAGTATAACAAAGATTTCTTACGACAATAAGTATGCAAAGTAGGCTTCAGGAAAGAAGTGAGGTACATATGAAGTGTCGCTTAAAAAAATGCTTATGATGGTTGTAAAGCAGATTTTTTTTCATTCTTTCTTGTCTTTAAATAAAGTGCATATACCTGTTGAACATTATAAAATGTGGAGATCATTTATTTCCTCTAGTGGTTCTGTCTTGCTGAATCCACATTCCTGATTGATAAGCAAAATCTGTGTAGTCGTGTTGAATCTTTTGTCTTATTTGTTTCAGTGCTGTTAGCCAGGCAGTTCTTAGGAGATACTACTGTAGCTCAAACATATTAAATAATAATGTTACCTTTTAAAAGTAAAACACAAAGCTGAAGTTTACAAGCTTGTATGTACATTGCTGTTCCTTGTAATTTAGTTGTCCTTCTGTAAAACTTCTTTTATCCAAAAACTGCATGGATGAATTCCTCAAGCTTCCAATGATAATTGAGTTGTCAGTCCTGAAATGTATTCATGTATGTGGTATTTCATGTAATAGGCACATCTGAGTAGGATTCAGATCATGGAGTATGGGACATGGGAGGGGCAAACTTACACTCTCTATCAGTGAGAGCTTTGCAGTAATGCTGCATAAGAGATGATTGTAACTGATAGGTTAAGAAATCATGATGAAGTTTAGGAATCACGTAGCCTTCTGTGTAGGAAGATTTTAGCATTAATTTTCAAAGTTCACTGATTACTAGTGGCATTTCTGTGAGACTGTTTCTGACGTCATGAGAAAAACTCCCTCTTCTCGGTGCTGAACTATTGGTCCGAAACAATACCTTCATTGAGTAAGTGTATGTGATCAGTGAGGTCTTGAATGGAATAACAGTTATTAAAAGAACACTTTAAATGTAAAACTGAATCAAACACATCGAAGATGATTTGTTACTTAAAAATGATAGAGCAACCAACTACATTTTCCCCCCTACTGGAGTCCTCACTACAGTAATAATATTTTGTGTTGCTCAAAGATAACTCCTTCCCATGTTATTGGGAGTGTCTGTAGATGGTCTTTCACAAGTATCATCCATCTAGTCTCCCTCTCTTTCTCTGTCTCTGTATATGTATATATATATGTACATATATACGTATATTTATGCTTTCCTAAACCTAATAATATTGTACTATTTCAGCTGGTATTATTCTATAAATTTATTTTCTAATGTCATTCTATATACTGAAATAATAAGTATGCATATATTTAATTAACCATTAAGTATTCACTATAAAAAACGTAAACCAAAATGGTTATTGAAACAGGAATACCTTGGTCAGGAGACAGGATCAGTATCTAGAATATGATTAATCTCAGGAACCTAATACTGCCTAATACTTTCTTAGCTGAGTATCTGCCTAAACCCTGTTGAGAAAAGAAGTGTTTTTAGAATTGTGTCCTGATTTCATTGACTGAATCTGTGATGTGGGAAACACTAAAGAAAAAGCATGCTTCATCATCTCTTTCCTCAAGCTGGCAGTTATGCTCTATTTTCCTCCTTCTGATGCATAGACTTGAATCCCTAGGGGAGATCTTAAAATGACATTTTAGTGTAAGCAGTCATCTCCCATTTCAGAAGTGGGATAGTTAAATTGCATATTGTGGAACAAAATACAGTGGAATCCAAACTTCAGAAAAATACCATCAGTTTCCTCCATGGGAGTAAGAGGCTGAGAACCCCATTGTTTTCATTGTTAATAAATTTTACAATTAGCCTCCAGCTCCTGCTGAATGGTGATGCATGACCTTTTATTTCATAAGCTTTTAGTCTTTTAAGTGTAAAACCAAATCAATTTCATTCTTCAGCTGGCCATTTAAAACGAATAAACATTTGGGAGGGGAAAAAAAAATCCTCCAATATCACCTTTACACACTTTTCAATTAGTGGACTTGGTTGTGAGGTTTGTAAGCACAATACAGTATTTTTAGAATCCGTTAAAATGCAAGCTGAAAACTATGGAGAAGCAATTAAGTTGGTTTGGTATCAATAGTGCCATGTGTCCCAAAATAAATTTACGTGATTTTCTGCTTTGTTTTTAGTTGCAGTCAGTATGCATGACTATCCATTATTTAAATTCTGAATCTCACTCTTGCATGAGATACCGATTAAATGAACTGGGCTTTTGTTAGAACAAGAAGTTCAAACTGAAATTACTAGAAGGATTGAAAAGAGTTACTGAATCAAGGGATGAAAGTGGTTAATGAGTGAAATATTAGTCAAGAAAAAAAATAGATATTATGTGGTATATTTCCTATTTGGTTATTGATGAAATACAGATGTGAATAAAGCCTCCTCTAAAGGCCTGTGATGTGCAGGTATATCTAGATAAGGAAAATAGTTGGAAAGTTATGTTTGATGGATAGGCTTTTCTACCAAAGAAGGTGACTACCTACTATTTAATGAACTGGCTCTCATTTGATATAAAGAAATACATAGACTACTAGTTGTCAGAATGCATTTTCTACTGTAAAATATGAGATTATTTTGTGCTGCTAATGTTGCAGGGGAGTTCATGAATTCTGTTGCCTGTATTTTGCTCAAAGGTAGGCTGAAAAGATGCTTCCAGTTCTTGTGGGTTCATAGTTGACACAGTATGCTAGACCTTAGGTGCAAGACATATTTTTTTATTATTGTAGTTCATCTTGTTTTCTTATTGCAATTTTTTTGGCAGTTTAGTGTTTAAGCATCACAGCTATTAGTGAATATCAATTCTACTGAAGAAAATAAATAAAATGGTTAAAGAGATTTATGTAATCAGTTTATGTAGTGCAAGATAAACCCACAAAAGCATGTATTCATAATGTTTCCTGACATGAGAGCTTACTAAAATAAACACACAATTTATTAGCCCACCAGTAAAACCTGAAGAAGCCCAAGCTCTCCCCATTACATTATTTGGAAGGCATAATGTAGAGCTCCTGCATTACCATTCATTGTTTCTTCAGAGTGGATATACTGTGTTCTTTAACTGGTTTAAGATTTATGCTGCTCTTTGTCAGTTTTATTTGAATCCATCTAAAAGGTCAGTGCTTGCTCTAGGCACCTCAGCTCTGCTTATGCACTCAGCAAGACTGTGTTGTAAGAATTTATAAAGATAGAATGTGGTATTATATAGATTTTAGAGCATTTCAAACTGCATCTGGTTTTAGTATTTTAAAGTCTCTCTCATCCTTCTGCTTTACTGAATGATCATTTTGTGGTGTTAAACACTGAAGGATTTTGTGTTGATACTTGAAGATCCTTAAAGAAACAATCTAACTTTAGGGGAAAAAAGAGACCCTATTTAAATTGCTTAAATGTCAGCTCTGTGTTTCAAATTCCAGTTTATTGTCCAACCTGTTTGACCTCCTCAAACTACACTGTTGACTGTAATCTGAAGGAGCAGGTTGAGTCTGTTTAATTTGTTATCTGTGATATGTCAAATGACAGATTTGGTTTCATTTGTTATGAGGAAGACCAGGATTAGTGCTGCAAACATGATTTTAGTTGGCACTGAAATGGATTTGAAAAATAATTATGATTAGAGCTTTATCCTTTAAAGAGAGGTCATGCTGTTTGGAACCTTTATTTATGAGTTGCCTGGCAACTGTTCATTCATGTTCCTGCTTATCATCGTTCATTATAAGCATCTTTGCTGTACAGTAAGAGCAATTAAGTGGTAACAATTTGTTTCTGTGACGAATTAAAATTGACATAAATTGCAGATAAAGAAAAAAAATATTTCTCTAGTTTTACTTATTAACCAAAACTCGTGGTACAATGTTTCTCTGCTTATTAACATCTGGTTTATACCAGCTGAGAAGTTACATGCACTTAGGTGTGATCCTAAGGTTTCTAACATACCTTTTGAAGTATTTCAGCACATAATTGACTTTGGGGCTTGTTCAGGTGTTATTGCCATGTTTAAAATCTCCTGTTAATTTCAAGATCAAGCCTTCAGGGTGCAAGGAAACTTATGCCTGGTTGATTTCAGTGCGTAACATTAGGCAATCCAATCTCAAGTGCTGAGGCTTGAACACTGTTATTGGGAGAGGGATTTAACATTCTGGAGTTGAAACTGCTGTGCTAGGGGATGTGCAGCTGAAGCAATAAGCTGCAATAGCTCTGAAGAACATTAAAGTCACTTGATGCTTTTTCTCTGTAGAACAATAGTGGTTTTTATTACACTGTGAAAAAAACGTTCATAAAGCATATGATTCAACAATTGTTTTGTGACTGTGGATGAAAAAAATATTTTGCTTTTTGTATTAATTCATTATGAATCATATCACAATTGACCCTTATGTAGAATAGCCTTGTGGAATGGTATAGTTGGGCTGTGGAGTATTTGTAGAAGATGTCTTTGTAAGGAAGATTGGAGAAGATTCCTTATGGATACATCTTAAAAGAATGTCTGCACTGTGTGGCCGTGGTGGAAGTAGATTTATGTCTCTGCTGCCACCCTTTTGTAGCTTTTCTTCCCAAGTGGTTGATTCAGAGCTTTGGAAAAGAGGCTATCTCTATCCTCAAGAATGACAAGGTGATCAGTAGTCAACATAGTAAATCATGGTTGACCAACCTGATTAACCTGTACAATGAAACAATTACCTGGACAGATGAGGGGAGAGCAGTAGATATTCTCTACCTTGACTTCAGCAAGGCTTTAGACACTGTCTCTCACAATATCCTCACAGGCAAACTCAGAAGTACGGACTGGATGAGTAGACAGTGACATGGACTGAAAACTGGCTGAAGAGCAAATTCCAGAAAGTTGAAATCAGTGGCACAGGGTCTAGTTGGAGGTCTGTCACTAGTGGTGTCCCCCAAGGGGCCAGCATTGTTTAACTTATTCATCAATGACTTGGATGAAGGGGCCTCCTCAGTGAGTTTGCTGACAACACAAAGCTGGGAGGAGTGGCCGATACCCCAGAGTGTTTCTGAAGGACCTCAACAGGTTTCAGAGATGGACAGAGAACTGTCTGAAATTCAGCAAAGGCAAGTTCAGGGTCCTGCATCTGGGGAAGAATAACCCCAAGCACCAGTACAGGCTGGGGGCTGACCTGCTGGAAAGCAGCTCTGTGGAGAAGGACCTGGGGGTCCTGGTGGACAACAAGCTGTCCATGAGTCAGCAGTACTCATGACCAAGAAGGCCAGTAGTACTCTGGGGTGCATTAGGAAGAGCATTGCCAGCAGGTTGTGGGATGTGATTCTGTCACTCTACTCAGCACTAGTGAGGCACATCTGGAATGCTGTATCCAGTTCTGTGCCCTTCAGTACAAGAGAGACATGGAGTTACTGGAGCTGGTCTAGTGGAGAGCAAAAAGAATAATTAAGGGACTGGAACATCTCTCTTACAAGGAAAGGCTGAGGGAGCTGGACTTGTTCAGCCCTGAGAAGAGATGACTGAGAAGAGACTCATCAATCAATGTCTATAAGTATTTGAAGGGAGGGTGTCAAGAGGTTGGAACCAGGCTCTTCTCAGTGATGCCAGGCAATGGGCCAAGAGGCAATGGGAAGAAGCTGATGCACAGGAAGTTTCACCTGAATATGAGGAAGTCCTTTACTGTGCAGGTAACTGTAACTGGAACAGATTGCCCAGAGAGATTGTGGAGTCTCCCTCACTGGGGACATTCAAGAACCATCTGGATGCAATCCAGTGCAATGTACTCTGGGATGACCCTGCTTGAGTGGGGAGATTTTATCACATGATCCACTGTGGTCCCTTCCAACCTTACCCATTCTGTGATTCTGTAAAAGAATGTCCCTCTGGCACTGATGCCCTCTTTGAGGTTCTGATTGATTTAACTCACCTGTATTCTTCATACCATGCCACGTTATGAGGACAAAGTAACTGCCGTAAGTCAAAGCTGTATCATTTTTTACAGGTTTTCCCACTCATATGACATGTTTGCAATACGAGAATGCTGTGTTATGTGTTTTTCCCTTTTATGAGACAGCTGAATTGTTTTCAAAGCTGTATAGATAATTTGAAAAGAAATGCTAATGTCGGAAAATCTGGTCTTTAATATTTTTTTCTCACGATCTCATAGGGAAAAAGTTGTTTCATTGGTGCAGTTCCTTTTTGCTGGCATGTAATCACAAATCAACTTACAGGTGTGAAATGCAGGTTGGAAAGGGAAAGACGTCTTTTCAGAAAATTATGAGCTGAAAGGCAGACAAAAAATTATCAGTATCTTTAAAACATAGATTGTTAAATAGAAAAACAAGCCTCCCTTTCAATGAAGAGGAAGATACTTCATTTAAATGTACTGGTAGATATTTACAAAATGTATAAAAGAGGAAATTGCTTTCTTTTTGTATAGCATCCAAATCAAGGTGATGATCCTGTCACATTTTTCTTTCTTACCTCAGACATTGGTTGTGTGATGCTCCTCTAGGAAATTGCTTTGACCCCAGGTCTTTGCAGAGAAATTGGCAGATTGTATTTAGATATATTGTGGTTTACGTTTAATTGCAAGTGAAACAAATAATCTTTCACACAATAAAATCTGTTATTATTACTAGAAATAATAGAATTATATTGCTAATTGTGCAGCATGATTTTGGTCTTGGCAAGTGAGACTTTTTTTTTTCCTTTCAATACTTCTATGTATTTAGAAAAATGAAATAATGAAAAAAACAACCAACAAAGCCCCTCAAAAAAACCCTAAACACCAAACAACCCAGGACAGTGTTCCATTTTTTGTTTTTTTCTTATTGATTATGAAGTGCTGGACTCTGCTACTTCTGCCCTTCATTACTAGGACATGCAATGTCAGCGTTGGAAAGGTCTTTATTATATTTTTCTCTTTTGCATATATTTTTAAATATGTAGGCAAAAGAATGTGATTGTAAGTTACTGAGTCATTGTGCTGGGGCCTGGAGATCCAGTTTGTGGGTCCAGTTCCATCACAAGTCTCTGTATCAATCACGTGGCTTATCTGTCTTTGTAACCTAGCTTGTACAAATGTTCCTTGAACTAATTGAAGAGTATTTTCAGCCTTTTCCAATACACATCAAGAGCAATAGAAGAGAAGCAATGCAAAAGAGCTAGGAATTTACCTTCCTCATTCACTTATCTTGGGACTGTTTTACTTTTTCTTCATAAAATGTAGTAGAGAAATATCATGAAATATAAATACTGCATTTCAGTTTAATCATCTGTGTAATCAATCCAGAAGTGAATTATGTTCAAGAAATAAGTGCCAGAGCAGAAAAGGTGAAAAACATCTATACAACACTTTGAACCCTGGTTTTGAGTATTTTTTTTTGTTTTTTGTTTTTGGTTTTTTTTTTTTTTTATTATTTTTGTTTTGGTCTTATATTTTAAAAGACTAAAAGTATGAAGTACTAAAATTTGGTAGACAACACTGTTAGGATTAGGTGAAGTATGTCACTACATGACTGAAAAGAGAGTATCACAGTTTCTCTCAGAATGAAAGCCTGAATAAAATAATTTTTGTTACCCAAATATAAAAATAATCTGCCTCAAAATGTTTTTAAATAAATATAAAAGTCTTAATAAATAAATAAATTGATTTTGGATTATGTTGTAGATGTTACACAATGGAAAATTAAAAACTGCTCTGTTTTTGAATGAACATGCTCCTAAATAAGTAAATTTTCCCACAAACATTGGTGTTTCCTTGTTATCATGTTTCCTAAACTTCTTCTTTTTTATTTGAATATTTGTGGATTTTTGTGAAATACAATAAAAGACTGACTTCTCCAGTATTTAATGTTTTCTGCTAGACATCACTAACAATCAGACATGCTGCTCACATGCCCCTGGATGTTAAAAACTTAATGGTGGGAGAATTAGACAAATAAGATTTGCTGTGCTGACATATTAAGTATGATAGAAGTGGAAACTGAATCTTATTCTTCAAAGTTCCTGCACCATGTGTTCACCTTATGACCTTTCTTCTTTCCCCTTTCCTCCTTACTTTTCTTTCCCTTGCTTCTTCCTTATATTTTCTTCCTTCCTTCCTTCCTTCCTTCCTTCCTTCCTTCCTTCCTTCCTTCCTTCCTTCCTTCCTTCCTTCCTTCCT
>JAWWMP010000081.1:124912920-124944311 GCA_035047865.1 Dendrocincla tyrannina | reverse complement strand
TCCCTCTGGAAGGCGAAGGGGGGAGGAAAGGCCTTGAAGGGGTTTTGCTGGACACCAGGCATTTATCCAGGGTCAAAGCACCACATAGGAGAAGTCCAGATTTTCCTTAGAGAAATAATTACATAAAGTTCTAGTTGTGATTTCGTTCTAGAACATTTTAATTTTATTTTTCATAATTTATGTTCAATAGAGATTGTGTAGTTCAGGATTCTTGAGTGTCAGCTAGCTAAGTGGTCAGAAAAAAACCCTGAACTGTTATGACTGAATATAAATTTAAAGTAGGCATTGGCATAAATATGGTAATGCTGATGTCCTAACCAAGCATTTGATATTTTAGGACAGTATCTAGATGAAGAACAAAAACTGAATTTACAGGAGGAAAGTATGTATAGTAAGAGGGGCTTATCTCTTTATATAAATCAGGAGACTTAAGATTCAAATCTGTTTTCAGATCGATTGAAAAACTTATCAAAGAAGTTCCTAATGTCAGGGTAGACATTAGTGGAATATGAACTGGTAAATTCATCCACCCTGCAGTGTAAAGTGCTCCTCAGAGTACCAGTGTACCACTTGTAAATCAAAGTGTGAAAGCATAGTTTTTGAAGGTGAAATATTTAGAGCAGAGTGTAGAGGAAGCCGCCAGGTGAAGGATATGAGTAATAACTGGCTGTCTTGGTTCAAGAATAGCAGGTACTGTTTCTGTAACTGTTATAAAACTATTGGACTACTGAGGGTTTCAAACAGAAAAGAGATTTCTTGTTAAAACATAGAGTAGAAAGATATGGGAAATCACTGCAAGTGAAATAAGCTTGCATTACAAAGAAAAATTTTTTTTTTAAGGACTGAGCTCCAACAGTTCCCCATCATTCAGGGTTCACTACTGGAATATGTTGTAATTCAGGCATCTGTCTGGAACAGATGATGACAATTGTGTTTGCTGATAACAATGAACTGCTTCACAAAATAGCCTGAAACTTAGTAAGAAACCAAGAAGTTGTGATAGTAGCCAAGGCCCCACCAAAACCAAATTAATTGGTTTGGATGTTTGGAGTCAGTTCAGATCGGAAAGTTCAGCATTCAAAATGCTTCAAAGGCCATGAAGCAGTCTAGGCTTGACAAAAGGTACACCACCTTGGAAATTAAAATCTAAGAGAAATCTAGTATCTAATCTAGTATCTCTGGAACTCTCCTAGGGAATGTTCCCACAACATGATGCAGTGGTTGGTCTAATTAGCTGTGGCACTTCTATAGTGCAACTATACTGTCTCCAGTATTTGGCTAGCTTGTGCAACTCCACTGGCACCATTATATCCTGCTGACATGGATTGGAATTCAGCTTACTGCCTATGCAGAACAAAAGCATTACAGCTCAAAGCCAGACTGCATGGAGATTCTGGTGAACAGGTAGAAATACAGGCAGAAGGGTAGGAGTCTATTTTCATTAAAATAGTTTCCTATGTTGATGTGTCTCACTGTTTTCTGTGTGCCTTTCCATGGTTTCATAGCAGAACAGCTGGGCCCTTGATTATTGCTGAGTGAAATGGAATGGATTGGTTAATGCCAGCTTCCAACAGTACCAAACCAAGTGGGGCAACTCTTCCACTGATTGTTTTGTGTTGATATGTCTCTAGTGAAAGGACAAGGAGTAATGGGTAGAAACTGAAGGAGGAGAAATTTAGGATAGATATTAGAAAGAAAATCTTTAATGTGAGGTGGTGAGATACTGAAATAGGTGCAAATAGGTGCCTCAGGGAGGTTATGGATGCCCCAACCCTGTCAGTGTTCAAGGCCAGGTTGGATGAGGCCTTGAGTAGTCGGAGGTGTCCTTGCCCATGGCAGGTGGTGTTGGGACTAGATGATCTTTAATGTCCCTTCCAACCCTAAACATTCTATTATTCTATGATTTTTTTCACAGTTTAGAATTATCATGGGGAGTTATTTGGAGGTTGTGTAGTTAATCCCATGGCTGTGTCTAGGAAATTCACCTTCCCCTCCCATGCAAGTCAGGGAGGCTTGAACATAGTTGTTACAAACAAGCCCTTTTGGGGAGAAACAACATTTCCTGGGATCAGAATTATTTACCTTGATATCAAACTTGAATCTGTCAAATCCACCTTTCCTTGGTCTGCCAGTTTAAATAGAAAAGAAGGCTCCTAATTGCATCTTCCTTCAGTGGACCTGTCAAACAAATGTCATCAGTTGACAAGATTAGTAGAAGCTTGATAACCATCCCTGGTTGTTGGATATCTAAATAATTCTAAATAATTATCTAAATAATTATTTTTTTCTGGCACAGGTTTGCTCAGTTCTTCCTTGTCCATCTTTGTTACTCATTCTTTCTTTTTTGACTTTCTTCCTACTCTTTAACCAAGAGTTTCTTTCTACCTCTGGGTAGAGACCAGTGTTGTTGGCTCTTTACTGTGTGATCTTGTTTACATACAACAGTGACAGTGTTATGGTAAAAACATTAGCACATCTAGCAAAGCTTAGTATTCTGCCTCCCAGCACCCATGTCTGCATCTTTTTATCCTCCTTTGAGAGCAAACTGGAAGAAAACAGTCACAGATGGAAATAGGAATTATACAGAAGAGGACTTATAAAAAACATTCAAGTAGGAAAAAAAAGACCTAGAGAATTTTCTTCAAAATTAAAGGCTATGCCAAAAAACTAAGCCTGAAATTAACCTCTTTTAATGTAATAACATCTGAGTTTAGGCCAAAAAGCGTAAAGACCTTATGTTCACACTGAGAATGAGGGTGAGAGATCTCTATCAGTGGTTGTAAGGGGAAAAAATTAGCCCTCCTATTTCATTATAATCACATTTATTGCCTGGGTATGTTTCATTTGGCATAGCTTGAGAGATAATTAAACTAAGACATGTTATTTGAAGGTTTTATTTGATCCTTTTAGATATCAACTTACTTAGCAGTTGTTCTACTGAAGGAAGATGTGTTACTTTTTCATTACTGATGATTAGTTATGGACTGACTGTACTGCATGAAGCCAACTGGAACACAAGTGGCAGTTTTCAAGCTGGAAGTAACTTCTGACCCATCACATGCTTTAGTGATAATAGACAATCTGCAGTATGCAGTAGCATATTGTGCTTTCAGACATGAAAACACATTCTTTCTCTGTTATCCCTTTTAAGAAAATATCCAAAAAGCATTCTGAAGTATGAATGAGAATTCAGGTGGGATGTTAGCACTTGAGTTGAAAGATAGTTCTTCAAAAGCCCTGCTGAGGGTTGACCACTTACCTACAAAGGTCTGAATATTATATAATTTTTGTGCAGGATGCTCAGGAGCTATAACCCAGTTGAGGTTATTGGAGCTTCTCAAATCATGAGTCCTTAAACTTTGTAATCTCAGCAGTCAATTTAATAGGCAGGTTTGAGGAAATTTAGGTGCATAAAATTAGAGGATCTCTTTTATAATCAGTGCAGTTGTGTTTCTTTTGCTCTAAACAGACAATTGGAAATAGTCTGTTAGGTAGATATTTATTACAGAGAAAATAATTCTGATTTTCAGAATGTTAATCAAAGGCAATCCTGGGGGCGAAAAAAATCTACTATGTTCTAAGGCTGTCCTTATCTGATGCCAAAAGATGACACAACTTTTACAGATCTTGAGAAAACTGAAAATATTTCCCCTGCTCAAACAGGATTAGATTACCTGGAGATGCTTTTTATGTGTTAAGGGGGATGATTAGAGAGTCAAAGCCTTTAAGGATAAAAATATTTAGTGAAAACAGTATGAAATTTGACTTTCTGGTTTTCTGGATAATCCATCCCTTTTAACTCTGAAAAATAAAATGAACACAGTTTGGTCAAGTGGTCTTCACACACTGGTGAAGAATTTTAAAAGCAGGCATAGTATACTAAATTTTAGATTGTAACAACAAAAGAGACCAATGTAATTGATTAAACCGTGTTGTGTGAGAACATGACATCACTGCAGAAATGTCTAAACCTAATCTCTAATGTGGTCCGGTCTTGGGCTAGCTCTGTCTGTAGAACTATCATTTTGGATGCAGACAGCTCTTAGAAGATGTAGTAGTCTGAAGACATTCTTATTATATTATTAATTTTATGACTTCACTGAGAGCGTTTCCTGCTCAGTGCTTTTAGCATAGGACGGGACAAGGTAAGAGACAGAGGGACTTTTCCTTTTTAGGGAAGAACACATGTTGGAAAACACTTATTTGCTAAAACAGAAAAAAAATTCTAGAGTATGTTTTCTTCTACACTCATTTTCTCCTGTGATGGAGACTCCCATGAAATAGAGGCTGAGGTTTTTTTCATGTCAATGTTTCTTTGGGTAAATCAGGTGGCTGACAAAGGTTAAAGAGCTAAATACATGTCATTCTACCTTTATTTTATGATATTAACATTCTCTCTGTATTTAGTTACATATTCTAATATTAGAAAATAATAAAAGTGATATTTGATGGCAAAACTTATGTGGAAAAAAAGAATGCTGTGGTTTCGTTTATTGCAATAAATTTTAATGATTCCATCATTCTTTGGTACATGATGGAGACAGCGACTTTGTTGCAAAGCATCTTTCTCATGATGTATTGCCACCTTTCCGTCAGTGGATATCAGCAATGTTTCTGTTAACTAATTCAATGATGCAATGGAGATGGTGCCTACAAGAAGCACCTCTCCCATTTTAAGGTTCTTTGTTCTAAAAGACTGCAGCTCATAACACAAGTTGCTGAGTTCATTTGTGCTCTCTTAGTATTTGTTGAAGGTGCACTGCTTTGAACACATTCTGAATTTATACCATGGCTGCTGTGGATGGTGCTGGTTACTGCATTCTAGCTAACAGAATAAATTCAAAGCACAATAGCTCTTTGTAGATAACTGAGGTTTACGTTGATTTTATTATATTTCATTGAATTAATTTATTCCACTAATATAAGCATTGTAAGGAACCAGAGTTTCAAGAGACTCCACTCAATTTAGTAGTTATAATTTCTTTTTAAAAACAATATGTTCTTCTAAAAAAAGGGATAAACTTACGCTGTAAATCTTAATATAATGACTTACAAGGTGCCTGGCACGTGGACTGATAACTCCACATATTCATCCCACCCTGTCAGTGTTCCATGAGGCTGCTTATGGTAAAATCACTTAATCATTTGTTTTATAACAGAAAGGCTAAGAGCAGAAGGTGTTATTACATCAGATAAAGTGTTGCTATGTACTGCAGATGCCATGTGAGTACAAGATACACAGTCTATGGGGACATCCTCCCATATGGTCTGTGGTAAGCTAAACTCTTGGCTGATGCTGATGCCCACTATATTTTGCATTTTTCTGTAAGGGAATGTAAATGCTGATTTGTAAAACCTGAGTAATCATTTATTTAAAATTTATCTTCTAGATGGCTCTTTGAGTGTTGATTTTGGCAAGCTCCCTAAGACGTTCAGTTATTTTTCCTTTCTTTTATGTCCACTGAAATTTAAATGCATATGAATCCTATTAGGATAGAATAGAATTGTCTTTTTACAAAGGGTAAGTTTTCATTCCACACTCTGTTTTTGTATTGAGCTTTAATGTTCAAAATGTTGTTGCACATTTCTATGCCTGAATCTTGACATTCTTGTACTAGTTTAATATAAGTGATGGCAGCTGCAGAATTGTATTTAATCCTGTAGGATTTCACTTCTCTGACTGTTTTAATCTTCTAGAATTATCTATGCATGTTTATTTTAGATTGGTCAGAATATGATTAGTAGTCAGTTTTTTTAGAAGTAGGTAGCCAAAAATAGAGTGCTTCGCCTTATTCTTGGGTTTGCTATATTTGCAATTTTTTTTTTTTTTTCTAACTTGAATACCTTACCAGGAATATATTGCAAGGAGTTGTCTGGTTCTAATATTTTACAGAGTGTTAAATATTTATATAACTCAATAGCTGCTTTTCATGACTGTGGTTGAAAAAAGAATAAATAAGAATAAATGTCTAACTAATGAAACATGCCATTAGGAAACAGGTTTTGATATTTTGCTTGATTTTAGTATCTTCGAAAGAAGCATGCTGAGATTTAAAAAAAAAAAGAAAAAAGCATTGCAAGGAATTCTCAAATTCCATTGCAGTTTTCATTGGATAGTTTTAGTTTTGTCTACTGTTTGAATTTCCAGTTAGCATCACATATTTCTATGTGAATGATGAGTTTTAAGAAATATCTTGAGTGTTATTTCTTGTGAATGAAGCAAATGTTTGGATCTAAGAAGAGAAGATATTTGGGGGAGAATTCCCATGGCCCATCCTTCCTCTGGTGAAACGGAGTGCATCAATTGAAGTTAACTAATGTATTTTTCTGTAAGAAGATGAAGGCAGAGTTAAAAGTTCAAAGAAAGGGTGATTTTGCTTTCTCATCCTGTGATTTAAAAATCCTTTATTACTTAAATAGGCATAACTATTCTTTTCAGTTATATTGAGAAATTACTGACTAAGGTGAATGTGTTCTAAAATATTAAAAAAGCTCACTATGGCTTCCTGTTTGTTTTGTTTGTTTTTGTTTGTTTGTTTTTTTCTTCCCTTTTTCTGTTCTCCACTTTCTGCCATTATCTGTTTACCTTACTCCCTTTTCCACAGAACTTGACCTAAAATTCTACTCCCAGAATGCTTTCATAACTGTTCTGTGTCCCCAAACTGTCTGCCTTCTCTTTCCCTTTCCTTCCTCAACCTTACCTCTCAGTCTTTATTCTTCCATTGTATTTCCATTTCTCATTGTCCACGTCCCTTCATGGACACTGTGCCATTAGCTACCTTATTCTGTCCTCCATTTGCAAAACCATGTCATGGCTGATGGAGTTTTGATAACATCTCAAATGAGAATGTGGGACGAAGCAACTACAGAACATACCCTGCATGACTGCAGGCACAGCAGGTGAAGCAGATATCAAAGTGTAGCAGAGAAATGTTTAAGAAAAGTAAACATTCCACAGGTAGGTCTGGCAAAAGCTATTTTAATAATACATTAGAATATGAATATATGCTTAAAATTTTAGAATACACCTACAGAAGAGTTTGTGGGGAAGGGGCAAAGAGAAAGCCTTTGTGTTAAGCTCATCCATATAAACTGAAGGGAATCATGCGGTTCTGCACATTTTCTTGGTCTGTGACAGCAATAGACAACCAGCAGTGCTTATCCCAGAACTCATCAGCTAAAGGCAGCTGTACTTGAACCTCTGTCCTTAATTTATCTTGACTGGGCTAAACTGTGGCTGATGAGCTACTGAAAAAGTTTAATTCCACAGTACCAGCTAGCTAAAGCTACTACTCTAAAATTTACTATTTGAAAAACTTTACTTTTTTGTCTGTGACTTCTGTGTCCAATACATGTAATTCAGAGATGGACTGCAGTTTTATAAATGTGGCTTGCTCCTTCCCTGCTACAAAATGAAATACCCTGGGTGGACCAGCTCCAGTTTTCTACTGAAACAAATAAATTACATGGAAGATTTTATTACAATTTTTAGTATGCTAGGCTCTTTAGACAAAGTTGTTTTTTTTTAAAAAAAAAAATAATATTGTCATGCAGGGGCATGCACGCAAGAATTTTTGTAGTGAAATAACACCTCTGTAAAGACAGGATTCTTTAATAATAGAACTCAGGGACTATCCTCAAGGTCACTCTTTCCTCCTGTTCCAAATGCTTTTGAAGATCTGTATCTACAAGTAACTAGAACTACATATTTGTGGGGAAATTATTCCTTACTTTTTTTTTCCTCTCGGTCTTATTAGAAGTCAGACTCTTCATGATATGACCACAGTAGTGTTTGTTACTTTATTAGCAGTACAGGAAACAGATGTTGGGTTTTTATTCAGGTCCTCAAAGGTAATGTGATCAGACTACTTTGATTGCAGTGTAGCCAGAAGACAGACAGTTATATTGTTGTGTAATGGTGTGCCAGACATCAAATCAGGCTCAGCTGTTGAGTGTTATCTTCTGCTAGGCCATAGGCTTCTGAACCCCCTTACCTAGGATGGTGGCTATTACTATATTATATTAATAAAATATATTATGATGTAAGGATTTTTAAAATTACTATTTCTTTGGAGTACACATTGTTTTTATCTCTTTGCTTGTTAGGCTTTTTCAGTTGAAAAGCAATCACTATTCCTAGAGCCCTGCAGCTATCGGTCAAATGGTGATAGTGTGCAGACAGAGATATATGGGAACATCAAGACGCTGTGCAAGTTGAAGTTGCTCTTGTTACACAAATGCAGACATGCAAATTTCACTTCTGTTCAGGGCACAAGGAGAAAAATCAATATTTTCCAAATATATCTCGGTGTAAATATGTGAAAGTGTATCTTCATATTCTCTTGCTGTGTGCTACAGTTTCTAAAGGCTTGTTGCAGTCAATGTACTGGAAAATATGAATATGTATCGATCATTTTCTTGCATAAAAAGGATAGAAAAGTACTGCTAAATAGAAAATATTTTTCCTTTAAATTCTTTGCTGATGTTTGAAATTCTTTATTTCTGAGTGTATACATTTCTGAGAATGTGGAGTTCAAACCAGATATGGTTTATGCACTTGACTGAAATTAGACAATAAGTGGAGGCAAGTCATATTTGATGGGTAATGGGATTGATCTGAATGGCCTCTAGTCTAGTCTTTGAAAGTACTTTGTATGATGTGTGCTCAGATACTAGAACCATGATAATATAATAGTAGGTATAATTTTCTGAAAAGTTTAGCTGTACTGTGAGCAGTTGTTTGAAACACCATTTGCAAAGGAGAAATGGTACCCTAAAATAAATGCTGCAGCTTAAAGGGTGATATAGGGCTCTTAGATCTGAAATGATTTGCAAATTCAGGATGGCATCACTTGCAGCATAAGTGATGTATGTACCGTTGTATGGAGAATTAAGACAGTTCTTAGTCTCTTGTAATGCAAACACCAACTTCTCCCCATTATTTTGAAACTAAAAGGCTTTGTATTTCTGTATGGGGTTCAAACAGATCAAGGCAGATATATATGGCCTCTATGGGATGACGATCAAATGTTAATATGACAAAGAGTTAGTTTACATAATGTCAAGTTGTGGTTCTTTCATAAGCCTAACCCTTTAGTTTTGTAGTTCATGTAAAGATATTTTACAAAATGTGGTCCCTTTTTTACAGAAGCATTTACAGAGTTCCATCAGGAAGCTATAGTGGGAGGACAGTGCAGAATCAGCACATTCTCATTCAAAGATATGATGCATATGATAGCTTGCAAAAAAGCCACTCTATTGTAAATGGTTTGTTTACTTGGTTTTTGTTGTGTTGTTTTTTTTTTCTCTCTCTTGGAGGGGCTGGTATTTATGCTAATTAGGTAAGTTTTTTTCTTAACCCTTAAGATAGAAAAATGCTTGTTTTCTGCTTCAGAATAACTATAATTGTAGAACAGGTTTACATTGCACACACACACACACTACAAAGCATTTATTTCTTTCCTTTTTGAAACACTTTATCAACTCTTCTTTCTTTCTACCATTTACTTTTCACCCATCACCCTGTGAAACAGTGAACCATTGCAGCTGCTTTTGAGTAATTCTCACTTTTATTATGTGGGGTTTTTTTAAAATACATTTTGCATAGTCAAATAAAAAGAATATTTTAGAAATGGAGTAAAAAGAACAGAGGCATTTGCTTCCTGGAATATTGGAGTCTGAAAGAGTATTTTTTGTTCCTTAACAGTGACTAAAACTGAATTCAATGTCTCCAAATGCTCTGTAAACATTACTGAGATTAATTATTCTTTGTGGCATTGCCATGCAAAAATATTGTGAACATTTTTGCACTGAACTACAATACATGACCTTTCCTTCCAAAATATGTACTTAAGTGCTTGAGAGATGAAAAAGAAAGATATTTATATTTTCAGTATTTCCAATACTTTCAATGCACGTGGCTGCTGTTATTCTCCATTTTTAAACAATTAAAATGAGACTTGTAGCTCCTCTGAGGTCATTTTGGATACTTGACTAAATAAAGAGCAGAGTCAAACATTCAGGAAACTTTTGGATGACTTTTTCTATATTATTCTGAACTGCAAAACTCAGAAAGGTGGTTTTGGACCAAATTATTGCGTCAATTATGGAATCATGGAATAGTTTGGGTTGAAAGAGGTCTTTGAAGGTCATCTAGTTCAATGCTTCATTCTAGCTCAGTTACTCAGGTAAAATACCTACTACATGAGTGGGACTGAAGCCTTGGTTAGAAAAGGCTAATTGTGTCTATGCCTCAGTGAGATGCAGGTATGAAACTGGCTTTTTCCCTCCAGGTACCACAAGGTCCTTCCACAAGGAAATCTTTCATCTTCCCAGTGACCTGTACCAGCCCTAGAGTACAGCTGCTTCTGCAGTCTCTGTGCTGGTACTAACCTTCAACCTTTCCACAAGAAATTCTTAGCTTTTTAAACAGACCCGTTGAGTTAGATAACATCAATTACATTCTTACTAGTTAAATATATGCTTGAATTACAGCCTAATGAAACATGATAAACTATATCTATAGTACACAGTTCTGGGCATTATTAAGATACAGTTAATGAAGATAATATTTATAGTATTAGGGGAACTGTTTCGCTTGGGAGCAATACCAACCATTTTATAACATGCTCATAATTGAGCACCACTGCTGATTATACCTATTCAAGTCTTAATAGGTGTGCTGTGCTGAGGTGTCTGAAGTTTATATTCTAATTAAAACTTCTGAAAAGGTCTGACAGTGAGAAATATGACTATTTTATAACCTAGCCGTCTTCTTGATCTATTTAGAAACGCTTTGCATCTGAAGAATGGTTTTAGGAGAGTCAGCCAGGCCTTATTACTTACATGACTGATGTTTTAGTTGTTGACCTTGAGCACTCTGGCTTAGTGCTGCACCTTTAATTACACAGCCAACTGCTGCAAAATGCAGGTGTTTGATTAGGTAATCAAGAATTTAACCTCTGACTACCTAAAATATTATGAAAGGCAGAGGTTCTTTTTGTGCAGTCAGAATGACTAGCTGCCAAAACATAATTCTTTGCTAACACAGATGATAGTTTACTTGTAAATATTACAAATAAGATATTAATTCATGATGAAAAGGTAAGGTTTCTATTGTGCTTGTATAGTTTTTAAAAATATGGAAAAGTAATTAAACCACTAAAGCAAGCAGACATTCAAAAAACATAATTTGAGGTGTAGTGATTTATATTCTCATATAGCCTGGAATTACTCAGCAGATGAAGGTGGTCGTAGCCTTCCTCTTTAGTTGGGGTACACAGTCTAAGTGTGATGCAGCTGCTTGACTGCATTGTCTCTCCATGTTTTCTGCCTGACCCCTGTCTGGTAGCATCCATCCTGGTAGCACTGTCCTGGATGCTCTGCTATGGGTAGTATGGCGATATGATCCCAGCCAATATTTTTAATGTTTCTTAATGTTGCTAACCCACCTCATTCTTAATTGTAATACAACTACCATTTATTCAAGATGAGTTTCTAGAACTTGAAAATGGCCACAGTACTTCACAGTGATTACAGAGTAGTATTCTCAAATACTTGCAGTCACCTCTGGTGGCAGCTACTTGTGCTGTCTCTCTGATCTTACTAGTCTTCCAGAAGGTATGTAAAGACACTTTTTCAAACATGCACTTGGAGTTTTGTATTTGCCCAGAATGTGGAGAATTTAAAATAGATTGCAATGTTTTAATGCTTTAATATGCCTATAAGATCTGTTATATTAATTTTTTTTTTTTAGTTTTTCTTTATTTTCTTTATTTTTATTTATTATTTTAAAATAAAAAAATAGTTATTAATGTCCACCTTTACTGATACGGGCAGTAGTCCAGAGAAATTATTCTTCCCATCGTTTCCCTTGGCTGGAGGGTGGAGTGGCACTCTTCATTATAATCTTGTTACTTGTAAACTTGTAAACCATTGAAATACAATGTAAAGGCTGAGCCAGGAGATGCTGTTTTCACAGAAACACTCTTTGGGGTTGAATCACCCCTTAAAATTGACTGTGCTCACTGGTTCAAGAAGCATATTTTGCTGTTCTACATTCTATGACCAGGTCATGGCTAAAGCTCCACCTGGGCTTGGAAACCTTTAGTATTTTGGGGTGTTTTTTTTCTGTGTGTGTGTCTGTCTGTCTTTCAGTCTTATTTTGAATATGACTGTTGCTAAGGCTGTAAGAGTTAACTTTTCTAAAGGGAAACTATTGCCCAATTTAGGAAGCTGTCAGAGAGAAAAGCAGTGCTACTGACATTGATTCCCTTTTGGATGAACAGTGTGGATGTTCTCTAGGCAGGGCCATTTACTGTGAGCAGCTCTCTGGCCAGAAATCCAGTAATACATGACAGGAGCATTAGAGCAAAAAGAACTGCCACTGAAGTAGCAGAAGTAAGAAAATTTTAAAAGGAACATATTCTCTGGATGAAGCAGGCTGCTTTTGGCCAGAAATGGATTATGAAGGGGGAAAATGAAGTAGCTCCTGGATGAGCATAAAGTTCACTGGATGTTTCACAAGTAGAATTGTATTCAGGAGGCTGTTGTTTCCTTGAGGAACTTACTTTGCCCCACTACCTCACTTTTTTTTCTTTTTTTCTTTTTTCTTTCATATTTTCCACTCATGTTGTTTTTCAGGAGAACAGCATTTTTGTGTGTTTTAGAAATTCCATTGACGAAGCCTGGATTCTTTCTGTCTCTTACAAATTTGTTATTAGAAAAATTAATGATTAGCCAGCATCTCAGTTATAGCCATTTGTTTTCTAGGAGAAATTTGTTCAATTAGCTGTGGTAGTTAGGAGGCATGAAGGGCTGTTCCAGGGCTGAATCTGAGAATCCTGCTCACCTAGAATAGTGTCAGATTAGAATTTGGATTGAGAGAGCCAAACTAACCATGGTTATCACCCACTGCTTAAACAGAGGGAACTTTATAGCATGTAAAGTATATAATTCTATCAAACAGACTAGGTTTCAGTGAGAACAGCAGAACTGAACCAAGCTGTGATGTAGGGCCTGGTTTTGAAGTTTTTATCAAGAATGAACCCATTTAAAATGTGTGTTTATTGGATGAACACTGAAAGAAGGAATAGATTGTAGGCTTTTCATTTTACTATTTCCATAGTTTAAGAAACAGAAGTCAACAGGGTTTAGGACCACAATGACGGAGAGGATAGAACAGCTCTCCTGTGAGGACAGGCTGAGAGAGATGGAGTTGTTCAGGGAGGAGAAAAGCTTCGGGAGAATCTCCTTGTGGTCTTCAGGAACCTTCAGGAGACTTAGCAAAAGGAAGGAGAGGCACTTTTCATATTGGCAGATAGTGACAAGGCAAAGAGTAATCATTTTAAAATGAAAGAGGGCAGGATTAGGATTAGACATCAGGAAGAAATTCTTTAGACAGAAGGTGATGGAGCACTGGAACATCTGGCCCAGAGAAGCTGGGGGTGCCCCATCTTTGTAAGTGTTCAAGGCCCGGTTGGATAGGACTGTGAGCAACCTGATCTAGTGGAAGGTGTTCCTGCCCATGTCAGAGTGGTTGGAACTAGAGAATCTTTAAGGTCCCTTTCAACCCTAAACATTCTATGATTCTGTGTTTCTATGATTCTAACCAATCCACTGAACTCACAGGAAATCTAAAATTTTTGATTGCATTTAAATAAGAAAAAATAACAATATTTGGATACTATTTATAGGAATTTGTTTATTATGATTGGCAATAGACTATCACATTTCTTTAATGTCTGAATAGATAATAAAGAAGAATTTAGAATTTTCATAATGGAAAACTAGATGTCTGGATAAAGGGATCTGCTTCTTCTCAGCAGAATATATAGTGCTGGCTAAAGAAGCATTGTTTTACATATAGTTTGCATATAGAATGTGGTTCAGTTAAGTATGAATCAAGTTTGGAAGTGAAGTTTAGACCTCTCAAAAGGAGCAAATGAGAAAAAAAATATATTTGTCATGTTTTGTCTCTGGTAGAACTATGACCTTCTCTGATTGCAATAGTAAATATGTAGTGGAAAGAAACATTGTCCTAATGGGAAAAGTAGGGGTGTGGACTTCAGCCAGATGTCATTTTCTCATTTGCTTTTGTCCCCTACTTTTGCCTTTCCCTTGTCACATAAGAAGATCCTTTTCCAGTGCCTGCAATTAGAAGCTTGCTGCTGTCAAATATTCCTACCCAATTATGTGTAAGGGAATTAGTGGTGCTACATTAGTGAACTAGTGCTTCTCATTCTTCCATGCATCAGTAATATTTGAAGCAATTTGGAGTGGTCTGTCTCCTTTGCAGAAAAGATGTTGTCTGTATTCAGTAGCTGTTTCTTGGGTCTAGCATCTCTCCCAGGTAGGAGCAGTATCTCTAACATCACAGCTCATGCAAATGAGTTTAAGTTTGGAAAAAGGCAAATAGGCTGCAGAGTTACTTTGCTCTTTCACTGGAGTGTTGGTCCAGATGTCTCTTTGTGCATTAGAGATGTCTCTACTTAAAAGGAGTGCTAATAAAGCTATTCTCAGTTTTAGTGTAGGAGTTTTACACTACAAAAGAGTAGAAAAAAACCCTGTGTTAACACTAAGAAACAGTGATTGTAGGAAGACAAATTGGTGTGGGAATTGTGGCCTGTAGTGTACATGCAACTGCTTTTAATACTGTATTTGGAAACTAAGATGATTTCTAACTCTATCTCCAAAGCACAGATACATGTTGTGCAGGTTAATATGGATACGTTATATTTTTTCTTCTGTAACAAGGAATTACAATTTCTAAGCTTGCAAATACTTAAGGCAATGAGGAGAGTATACTGGAGTACTTTTAAATGAAATGAGAATGGATTTTATAAGGGTTAAGACTTTGAATTTCTGTAGGTCATACATATCAATGTTTTATGCCAACCACAGGCAATGGAGATTTACCCGCAGTTGTAATTAAGCAAAGTCAGAATTGAAAACATGATGTTGCTGTAGTTAAGTAGACTTAATTAACGAGAGCTGAAAGATGGACATTTGCTCTTTCAACTAAGATAAAGTCTTATTATGCTTAAATTACATTTTTAACGCAGTTAGTTAGGTAGGCACTGTATTTCACTATTTGTTTTGAAGGAAAGGGAGGAAATTTAGTGCCAAGGTGGCACAGCGGAGCACTGGAGCCAGAAAAGCTGGATTCTGTACTTGACTTTGGCCCTAATCTGTCATTGAAAAAAAGCATGACATACTGCATAGGTAAAATGTCCATAAATAAAATGTCTGAGGTTTTTTTATTATAAAACAGTTGAAGACACCTGTTATGCAATATCTTATGAATCCAGTGTAATAATCAATTTTTAGCTTTTCAGAATACTGATTTCAGAATAATGATTGAAAAAGAATAGTTTGCAGAAGTGACAATTGTCTAGAGAGAACGTTATTTATCTTGGACTACTAAATTAAAAAAAAATATTTTATGGTAAATTCTCAGGTCTCAGTGCTTTTAAAAAAGATAGACTTAACGGAACGGAAAATCCTATATCATCTAATGATGTAGAAATCATCCTCTCTCATAAGAACACTGGACATCTACAGGTTGAGCAGGAAATCAGACTTCCCAATTCAGCAGTTCCAAAAGAATTTTAATATTTTATTTCATTAAATGCCCAGAGGCAGAGGTGTAAGAACATTTGCATGAGTGACTGCCCTTCATTCACGTGTGTGGGTTCATTGGTCAAGTCTCCCTACGTGGCCTCTGAGTTGCTGTGGAAATGGCCCAGTGGGAGCTAGCAATGACCTGGGAGACTGACAATTGGCTTAGCAATTATAACAATCATAACAGTTAAGTAAATAGTAAAGTGACTTTGTTTGCACTGTGGATATAAGAAAATTGGGAGAATTTAGTACTTGCTATGACTATTGCATATCCACAATCAAATCTAATTTTTTTTTTTTTTCTTAAATTAGCTGATTGCACCTCATAGAATTCACAACAGATAAAATGAAGATGTTTAGCAGGTTGGTATGCATTGTGAGTAAAGTATAGATTGGAAGGGTACAGATTGCCTCAAAAGGCTACAATGCACAACAGTATTGAAGTCAAAGGCAGAGAACCCTTTAACTTCAATGAAAGCAGCATGGAACCCCTGCAGAGTAGGAGGATTTGGATGATAGCATATTTTTCATTCTGAAAGTGAATTAGCACAGTTGTAACAACAAATATTACTAGCTAGTATCTTAGTATGTCAGGAAAAAAGTCAGTTCCAGGTCTAGTTATAGGTCTTTTTTAATGTGGTTTTGATATGTTGCACCTGGATCTATAATTAAATTGAGTTTGTTGGAGCAGCCCACAATCCACATTTTTCATTCAAGGAATGAAAATTGATTGTCTCTTCAGCTGATCCAGTGCTCATCTCTTTGAGCTAAACACAGGACAAATAAAATTTTATACAACTGGATTTACAAATAAGGCAAAAAATTGTCGCTATCTACTTACTGAGTAAGAATTTAAATATGACTTCACCGCAGCAAGAGCTGTGAACAGGAATTGTGTGTTGTTCAAATTCACCGTTTCTTTCCTAAAGTGGCTGTAGGGTCTTTTAAGTGCAGTCCAAAGCTGTTAGTGTGTGAAATTAGTATAATTAGCTTCTAGATCTTTGCTGGGAGTTAGTGATTGGTTGCTTGATGATGACTCCTGTTCATTCACCTCTAAAGTTTAGTGATTAGCCTTACACATAAATATTTCATATTTTAGACTAACTTTCAAAACCAAGTAAAATAGGATAAAACCACAAAATAAACAACAAAAACCCCACCCCTGTTCATTCTTCTGTAACATTTTCTGTTGAAATGTGGTGAATTCTATAGTAGGGGCAGATGTTTTTACCTTAATGTTCTGAAGGCATCTTTAAGCTCACTTATTTGACAGTATGACAAAAGCTATTTAGATTACCAAATATAGCATCTTTGCCTTGTCAGAAATAGAAGGGTGCAAATTAGTCTGAGAATTAATCAAATACAAAGCTGAAGGATTCTAGGTGAAGCAAAAAAACAACTTAAGATTTGGTAGGTGCATATGTCTTTTTCATTAAACTGCCTCAAGCCCAGTCAATCCAAGGTAACATTCCATGAGCAAACTTCTACTGTGAACTACTAAGTGTATGTAAATCTCTTGGGTATTAGTTCTGTGAAGTATTGCAGGTTCTTAATGAAACAAAAAGCTGTTTTGCCATGTTAGTACATGATAAAATAAGGTTTAACGGTGCCAATTTCAACTGCACTTTTCAGAACGGAGTTAACGGAGTAGAAATCTTTCAGAATTTATGATAACCTACTTCCTGTGTAAGTATCGAGTCGCCTAGTACAGAAAAAGGTTGCAGGGAATAAATTACTGGATTACTGGTTCCTAGAAACATTATGTGCTTTTCTTCCTCTGCAATCTTCGTTCTATAGTCTACAGATTCTTGCATGTATCCTAGAACAGACTCCAAAAGAGTTCAGAAATCTATTATAATAATGAAAGGCAGAGTTACTTTGTTTTAAACTTAAAACCTTTAAATAATGAAAACGTGTGTGAGAAATGAAAGATAATTGTTTAGAGTTGTTGGTATAGAAAGGTTGGATTTTCTACTCTAGGTGAAAGAACTGTGACTTGACCCATATGCATTTGCAAAACACTCCTTTTGTCTTTAATGGCTGTAATAGATAATTCATTCTGGTTTGTTTTCTAGGACTCTAGATTTCACTGGACTCTTTTCAGAATTCTGCTTTGGTCATAAGTTCTTGGTAGAATTCCAACCTTTGTCTGTTGTTGTAACTGACTCTTGGAACCCACTGCTGGATAGCAGAGTATTTGGTAAAAATCTACACATAGCACAGTGACATTTAGTTGCTGATGAATTTGTTGTTGGTTGGAGAATCTGGTAGCAAGGATCTGATATTAGTAAATCATATTAAATTTTAAAATATATATCTCATCTAAGCGCCTACGGTAAGAATTTCTTTTCATATTCCTCCAGCCCATTGACCTCTTTTTGATTTTTTTCTGTCTCACAGACCTGTTCCTCAGCTAAAATGTCTCTTACAGTTTTTGACAAAGTTCCCATAAACTAGAACACATTCCACCATTGTTTTAATGATCTTCTTTGAAGTTTCTTTAATATTTTAGAGAAATTCAGTTTACAAGATGTTCCTCAATGTGTAAGGTGAACTTTGGGAACATGTCACTGAATTTCTATAATATTTTTTTCTGCTAATAAGAGAAAAAACTTTGTTCGTCTCTAGTGGAAACTGTAAAAACATCTTACTTTGTTGGCTCAGGCAGTGTAGGCTACTGCAGAAACAGATCAGAGCTAACTTATTACTTTAACATCAAGGATGACTAAATTTCTTTGTTACCATATGTAAGATGGATTCCATCTAACATCTGACCCCTCTATTTTTTAATCCTGAAATACTTGAATTTCTTTTGAATTCCCCTTGAAACTTCCTGTAACTTTTTCATAGACCACATTACACTTTTTGAAACTTCTTTTCATTATTTTCACCACTACAATTTTATTTCAACTTTGACATTTTTAGTAAATCGTGACAGCAAAATGATGATGTTAGAATGCCCTGAGGAAATCTGGGTCTTGCTGAAGCTGGTGGGTCTTTTGTTGATTTTAATGTTCTCTTTACTTTTAGAGAGCTAAAAAATTTGCATTGGGCCTATTTGCTTTGTTAAGATTGTTTGGGCAATTCCAGAGGTTATTGTGCTACAGCTTATGTAAGTTGTCGGCTAGTGTAGAGAAGTTGTCTCTCAATATTTAGAACTTTGCAGCTTCTCTTCCTTTTCTTTAATTTCTGTTTCTTTTCTGTACCAGACTGCACTGCATTATCAACTGCCATTATCTGATTCACTGAAATAAGCTAAACTATGAAAAAAGTGTTTCTCCATTTTGCTCTGTTCAGCACAGTGGGAGGAATACACTTTACAACATCTCTGAAACAATAGCAAATTACAGCACCTTTGGAAATCATGGAATAAATTAAATGCTTTTTTGTTGTTTCTGGTAGCTTTTTTAATAATTCTAGCTGTCTTGTGTTGGGAAAGATTCAGCATCTATGGTGGTGGTAATGATCAGGTATACATAACCTTAAAGACCCCGGAAGCCATCTCCTACATCTTCTTGAATGCAAGAATAAACTCAAATGAGCTGGAGATAAGGTCATTTTAGTGCAGCCTTTAAAAAGATATTTAAAAAAGCCACCTTCTCCTCATATTTAGGTTCAGCTGAAAGGAAAAGAAAAGTCAGGAGAACATTCAATGATAGCAGCCTATTATTGTATCAAGAACAGGACTAAGATCTGAGCTTACCGCCTTCTGGGGAAACTTTAAATATTTTTAAGCACGTGTAAGCCACAATGATTGATGTTTTCATAAATGTTTGTACTGTAGAGAGATTGTTAAATTGCCAAGCATTTGTAGTGAAGTGTAAAAGAAACCCTCTCTTAAACATTATGTTATACTGCAGAAGACTGAAAAAGTTTTACTGTATAGAATTGTGCCTAAAACAGTTATGAACTGAGAAATTTTTGTATAAATGCAATAGTACCATAATTAAACAGTTAAAATGCAAATAATATTACTGTTGATAGTTAAATATTGTTTCAGTTTGTTTTGCAGCAGTGTGTATGAAACATAACCTTAAATATTATGGAAACATTGAATCTTATTGGAACTTACTGTTTATTGGAATTCTTTTTTCTTTTGATTTGATTTTAGGACAAAGGAGTTCTACATTTTTGACTCAGATAATCAATCTTTAATATTTATCTGACATAATAAATCAACTTTGTATGAGCAATGATTTTAGAATTCAAATGGATTCTTCTAAATTTATATTGTATTTTTCTAATACGTATATAATGCAAAATATGTAGAGACTTTATAAGTTTTCCTATATCCATTTCAAGAATATGAATTATGTCTTGATTTAAAATAATATATAACTGTGTGAATTTTTGCATATGTGGATGTTTTCATCACTAGATATGCTTATATGATGATTGTATTTTTTATTTAAAAAGTTTTTACGGGTTCAGTGTCTCAATATATATATGTCTTGAGAATATATATCTTGAGAATGTCTTGATACATGAAGTATATGTTGAAAAATGCTCACCTCCTTTCAAAAACAAGCTTGTGATGGTAGGAATCAAGTTGTTATCGTGGCCCTTTGGGTATTTCTAATTATGAGGATGGAGGAATTTATGTGTGCATCCCTATTCTGTCCAAAGCATACTCACTGAGGAAGCATTCTTCACATGTCTTCTAATATTAAAAAAAAAGACCTTTATTCACATAAATTCTCTTTTCATGATGAAAGTTGCCTAAAAATTGCAGCTGAGTGTTAAATTGTTGGTAGTGGAACTTTCTATTACAAATATAGCCCTTTTGCACAGTCACCTCTGTGGTGCAAGTTGCATCCACTGTTCTGAATACACATTTTCAGTGCTTATTTTAGTGTAAACTAATTAATTTATCATAGTAAAGTCACACTATTTTCATTATAAACTTTGTAATTGTGAATTTCCTCACAGTTCTGCAGATAATTTAATGAAAATTCTGGTCATAATAAGATCAAGGGACATGACTGACAGATATTCACATAATGCCTACTACTTTAAAAGGCACTTAGGTTTGCATTACCTCTGCCTAAAACAATGACAAAAGTGTTCAAGTCCTAAGAAACAAATCTGCAACAGAATAGTTTTGAAGTTGTTTTAAGTATTAATGTTGAAAGACTTGTTTAATAGAGTTAACAGCATTTATTGTGGGGCTTATGAGTTTTGTAATCACCTTTGTTTTCCCTTTATTTCTGTATATAGGCACACAATAAAACTCTTTTTGATGAATTTCAGGAATACCCCCTATTTTCAGCTGGCTCAGTCATGGTGAGAGGACAGTCAGATTTCAGGGGACTATAGAAATGTTTAAATTGGAAGGAACCTTTTAAAGATCATCTAGTACAACTCATCTATAGGCAGAAACATCTTTCTCTAGGCCATGTTTTTCAAAACCCCACCTAAGCTGTTCTGGAACAGTTCCAGGTATGGGATATCTACAGCTTCTCTGGGCAACCTGTTCTGGTGCCTCACCAACCTCACAATAAAGAATTTCTTTCTGATATCCAATCTAAATCTACTCTCTTTCAGTGTAAAATAGCTGCCTCTTGTTCTGCCACTACAAGCTTTGACAAAAAGTCTCTCCAGCTTTCTTAAATGCTCCCTTTAAGTATTGAAGGGCTGCACTAAGATCTCCCTGGAGACTTCTCTTGTCTATGCTGAACAACTACAGCTCTTTTAGCCTTTCCTCATAGGAGAGGTGTTCCAGCCCTTTTCAATGAATTTTGAAATGTGTTAATCACCTATTTGTGAGTTAAGATATCACCAATTGGTTGAATTATTCACAGAAAACTGAGGCAGGAACATGGAAATTGTAGAAGGATAGTAGGAAAGAGCAAAGGTTAAAACTGCCAAACAGGGAGCATTCTCTACAGAAATGTCTGAAGGACATCTAGAACTATAACTTAGTGTGGATTGCAGAGATGCCATGAATCTGAACTAGTGGGTTAGAAGAGTATGACCTATTTAGAAAAGACAAGGTAAGGAAAACTGGTAGAGTTACATTTCCTTTGAAAAATATATTTCTAGTTTTCAGATGTTTAGGCAAGAAAGTGAGAAGCAGACTTCTTGAAGGCACACCACCAATTATGACAGGCAAAGAAAAGGGACGTTGTTCTTGAAATCTGTTGTTGGCCACTTGGTCAGAAGAGTAGAATCACTAGAAGCATCCAAATGATTTGGTGTGGTTTAATAGGGCAGCATCAGATAATCAGTTCCGTAATTGATATGGGTAATTGATAAGGGTAGAGAAGGTCTGACTTAAAAACAGCTTTATTTTAAAAGGTAAAGAGAGTTTTTATTATGATCAGCATGTCTTAGATTTAGTTGTGACTAAGAGATTTCTGAAACTGGATGAGAATCTCCACTTGGATGCCAGTTGGGGTGAAAGTGACTGCGAAATGGCAACATTTATGGGTTTAGAAGAAGCAACCATAGTAGTAGAACATGAACAACTGAATTCAAAAAATCATACTTTAATGAAGCTGGGGACCTAGTAGAAATGATCTCCTGGGAAGACAGTCTAAAGGATAAATGAGTGGAGAGCTAGCAGTTACTGAAAGAGCACATGTTAAAAGCAGAGCTGAAAACTATGACAATGGGGAAGTAAGACAAGAAATATGCTCAGAAATACGGATGGGTCAGGCTACACAAATAAACAACATGAATGCTCTGGGGGAAAAATTCTGAAGGTGTTAGAATGATGCGTGAGAAAGATAAAAGAATAGTGCTGGTCCATTGCTTAGCAAGAAAGAATAACGAGAAAAAGAAATCCACTTCTGTAGGCATGTATTTAACCAAATGACATTGCCAGATAGGTACAAACAGAATAGGAAAGGAACAATTTAAAGAATATTAATGTAACATGATGTATTCGTGTTGACAGGATCCAATTAAATTTGCCCTTAAGTACTTAGAAAACCTAGCCAGCTTAATCCCTGAACCATTAGCAAACAGTACCTAACTTTAAAAAAGGAAAAATAGATTATTGTAGAATTACAAATGAATCAGTGTAATTCCAACATCTGGAAAGTTACTGGAATGACTTATTAGCATTCTGTGTGTAGGTACAGAGAAGATAAAGTAGTGAAAACAGCTAGAATGGTTTTGTCAAAAACAATCACATCAATGTACCGTAATTACTTTCTTTGATGGGATTTCTGGGTTAATCGGATCTGGGAACAGATAGGATTAATTTTTACTTCAGGCAAGGTTTCTGACACTGTCCCATAAAGAAGTCCATAAATAAATTAGGACAATATGATCTAGATGAAATTAAGACAAGGTGCATTACTATCTGGAAACAATACTTAAAGCTGAGTTATCAATTCTGACTTTTAAGAAGGATCGGCAGTCCTGGGCCTGTTTTTTTTTCCACATTTTCATAAATGACTTTGTAGCAGACTATATATATATATACATATTTATATATATATTATATATTTTATGGATGAAATATGAGAGTTTGGTAGCTTTTTGACAATAGGAAAGAAAGATCATTATCTTGGAAAATTTTAGATGTTTACATCACTGTGCTGAAATTTGGTAATAAATAACTGTAGCATTCTTAGTGGTAAGAGTGAAACTCACAAATACAAAATGAGGATGAAGAACAAGGTATTTATTCTGAATATCAGTATCTGAATACCAGAATGAACCACATACTTTGTCAGCTAAAATAGGATGGTTTTGAAAGTAAACATCAGATGTTATTCTGGTTGTTAAATTAACCAGATTGCCATAAGCAGGGTATATAAGTTAAGAATTTGATGGTGGACCTGATGAAGACCTGACTATGAAATGATGTGTCCATTCTTTGCTTCCATACTTTAGAAAAGAGCTGAAAATTATAGCACGGCCAGAGGAGAGTTGCAAAATTCCCTTTTGAGCCAAGAGGACATATTTAATTGATTTCATCTAAATGGTGGAAGTCATGATAATAGATTTTCAGTATGCAGAAGATTATTGTAGACAAGACATCCATGTGTATAAATGGGCAATAAGTAGTTTGTTTTTAAAAAAACGCTGAACTACAAACTAGAGGGAGTAACCAATCAAAGGCTGGTGCTTTAGATTTGGTATGTGGAAAAACCTTCACCTTTATGAATGAAATGCAGGAATGCTGACTAACAGGAAACAGTGAGGGTTCTCTTTCACTGGGGAATTATAAGGGATAAAAGTACACTCAGACAACCTTACTTTTTTATGGTTCATTGCAAAATGCTATGTCAACCTTCTGATTTGCCCTGATCTCTATTATTTTTAAGCTTTGATTTAGTTTAATGTGAATTTTAATTTTGGTCTTTGTATCTGAGAAACCTGATACATTATCTCAAATATGATGCCTTCCTAGTTAATCAGTAATTCCAAATAGGTTTTCATATACAGAGGCAGGAACAGAACTTCTGAATCCCCTCAGGGTGAATCACTTGCCAGACCACTGCTATTTATTACTCCACAGATACTCTCTCTACAGTTTTGCACAAATGCTTTTCTCTCTTGTGGATGCTCCAGATGTGCATCTGGAGCACAGCAGTCTCTCTGCTGTGGACTGAGAATGTCACCTCTCCAGGCTATGGTCTTGTTTATTTGGGGCTATTTGATGGAAATGGCAGCCACCAAATCTGAACACATCACATTAGAGCTAACTGGAATCACAGTGTTTGTCCAGAGGCAATTCCCATATTTTGACATTTGTTCTCTGTCTCCCTTACTAGATTAGATCTCTTCTATCCCATTGGTTTCATTTAGGTGAGACTGCAGTGCCTCATGAAGGATGTAATTCAGACAGGCTAACAGGTATTTCACCACCTTCTTAGAACAAACTGCACTGAGTATTCCATTTGATTGCATGACTTTTGTACCAAATCAATCATATAAGCTTTCATAGAATTATTCCTTATTTGTACCTGTGTAAGTAAGAGAATCTTAAGTAAATGTGTCAAATTCTGTGATTCAGTAACAAAAAAGGACTGCATTTCATCACTGGAGAGGGTTTTTTCAGAAATATTTCCTCCTTTCATTTAAAAATTGAGAAATTCCTATGGAAGTACAGGTTTTATTTTCACTGATGATGAAATTGATTTCCACAGATACTCCCATTGCTTCAATAAAGGAAAAAAAAAGGATTCTTGACTGGAGTGAGGAAAGACATGTCTTCAGTAGCAGTAGTACTGTAATAGTGTAATATTTTGTTCATTATGCTCCTGCACAGTTGATGGGTGGTACCTAAGGTTATTCTGTTTTTTAAGCAGAATTATTCTGGTTTTCACTTTGAAGTGATTATGTAAGAAAAGTTGATTGGTTTGGGTTTATTGGAATTTTTTTATTATTTTTGGATAAAACAGTCACAGTTTTCTCTGAATACTTGATACTCTAATATATACAGTTCATTTATTCTGAAAAATAAATAGTAGAACACCATGTCATATTGTTTTTCCCTGTAAGTTTACTAAAGCTATAAACGTTCCTTGAAATCACTTAAATATTTGCTGTTTTGTGGGTAATGAAAGCAACCTCACGCTGAACTTCTGTCCATTTTAACTGTAGCAACCATATTTCTTCATCCATTGTAATGTTTTTGTTTCAGGCCCAACAAATGACAAATATAGCTTTCATTATTCATTTGCCTTCATTGATTAGTTTTGCATTTGCATTTCACTTCTCTTTGTCACTGGATTTTTTTTATTTTTTTAAATGGCTCATGTCCAGTAGGTAAGTGATGGGAATTTCCAGATTGGTCTTATACTTGTTTTATTTTATAGCAAACACTGCAAGGTTTTGCCAAGGTGCTTGGCACAGAAAGATGCCAAAAGTGCTTTCTTGGTTTTATATGTGTTTTCATGGGTCTTATTTTCAGACTTTGTCTTTTTATATGGGAAGTGATATCTAGTATTTGCTTTTTTCTTCAGTCCTCAACAAGAATAAATTATTTTGCTTTCATTTTGTTTTCTGGGAAGAGGATGGGCAGAAAAACCTAGAAAACTGACTTCTAGGCCAGGGATACCAAAAGTACCTGTCTAATTGAAAATCCATGTGAGCTGCCTTCCTTGTCCTAACATAACCGCTAGTGAGATGTTCCTGCTGATGGAGAAGTGTGGAAAGTCACTGTCATGGCATTAATAGTCCCTGCAAGCACCAAGCTAAAATAGGAGCACCTTATCCAGCAAGCCCTCCCTGCTTTCTGTTCCAGATAGCTCTTCAATCATTTTGATTTGTGTCTGCTTCTATCATAGCTAGATTTTATCTTGCCAGTCTACTTCTAGTAGTAAAGCCAAGCAGCACTAACACCAGTCTCCCTGCTGCAAAGCTTCATCTCCTGTTTTGGCTTTTATCTGTGACTTTAAAACTCCTCAGGGCTTTGTCCCTGTTATTCAGTATAATTACATATTTTAAGCACTATCTAACTTTTGGCAGTATCAGCTTATATAACAGAATGCAGTAAAAACATTTTTGGTAGCACTGGTAGTTTGTATTTTTCATGAGGCAGGATGATGTTTCAATTTATTTGTTTGGATTTGGATATAGTAAAATCTTATTAGAGAAAGCTAAATTATACTGCAATCTCTAGTAAAGCAGACATGCAACTGATTAAATAATTTACTACTTTGCCTTTTTCTTATCTTTAATTGAATCTAGCCCATCTCACTTGAACAAACAGGGCTCTTTGAAGTTTTCCCTTTATGTCAGCTTATATGTGTGGCCATATATAACCAGGTTCGAAGGATGTGATCAACCATTCTGATAACAGTAATTAAATGGAATTTTAAAGAAAGAGCAGTAGAAATCTTGATGATTTTTTTTCCAGTACTTTGATGTGTGTCTTGCAACATGGAACACAAACTTCTTCCCTCCACTGCATCTACAAAAGCAAGGGATAATTCCATCAAAGCTATCAGGATTAATGAGAGGATGATTAGATCTGTTGTTTACTCGAGGTCTGTAGGAATGGCGAAGAAGAGGCCTATATTCTGAATAGGCAGATTTTACAAAGAGTAAATTAATTGAAGAAAAATAATGAAATTAAAATTTGGTAAATCTTCCATTAAAGGGCCTTCTTTACTTTGATATGCCTGGTTAAAAGGCAGGTTCTGCCTATTTTAGTAAATAAATGAGAGTCATAGAAGTGTTTGGGGTTGAGTCAGAATGAGTCTGACTTCTTATCTGGTACAAAAAACCAGGTGTTTTAGGCCAAGATGGCAAGGGGCAGCAGGAATTGAGAGAACAGAAATGAAATCAACTTTCTATTATCAGTTATCTGGTCAGTATGCAAATATTGCTGGGGGTACAATCAGAACAAGTAACTTCACTCTGGCTTTCTTGCATGTGTCATTTCTCAGAAGGTCCAAAAACTATGTGGGGATGGTGATTTGAGCTGACTCTGCAGTTGGATGACATTAATGAGCCTTCCAATAAAGAGAGGCAGAAAGGGCCAGAAAGGAAGGAGAAAGAAGCAGCAGTCATGAACAGTTTCAAAAGCAACAAGTGGACCAAAGGCACAAAGTTCTTATATATCACAGAATTGTGGAAGGCTGAAAAGCATCCTTGTAGATGATCAAGTCTAACTCCCTTGCTCAAAGAATGATCAGCTAAAGCAGATTACCCAGAGTCATGTTCAACTGGATTTTTAATGTCTCCAAGGATAGAGACTTCAAGACCTCTGGAAAATCTCTTCCATTGCTTGACAACCCTCAAAGGGAGAAATATTTTTTCTCTGTATAAAGGGAATTTCATTTATGTCAATTTATGTCAATTTGTACCTCTTGATGCTTTTCCTGTCCCTGGGAACCACTGAAATGAGTCTGCTTTTGTCTTCTTACTCCTACTCATCAGTTATTTATACACACTGATGAGATCCTTCCTGAAGTTTCCTTTCTCCAGGCTGTTCAGTCCCTGCTCTCAGCTGCTTCTTGTATGGCAGGTGTCCCAGTCCTTTAATAATCTTTAAGACCCTTTGCTAAACTTGCTTCCATGTGTCTGTGCCTCCCTAGTGGTGAGAAGTGGACACTGTAACCATGATATGTTAGCAAACGTATTCAAGGTATGAAAATAGGAATCTCATGGGGAAAAAACCAAACTAAACAGCAAAAAAAAAAAGAAAACACCCAACCAACCAAACCAAAACAAAAACCCCAAACGTGAACAAAACCCAAGAACAACAAAAAGCAAAACCAAAAAAATAAATTACAAAAACCCCACCACCAACAACAAAAAAAGAAAACAAATGGAAAAAACCCAAAAGAAACAAAAAAACCAAGAGGCAGCATCAGTGAGAAGCAGCCTGGGCTAATGATCCTCTATACATGTGTGGTCTAAGCAGAGCTGGCTCAGGTGGTTTTGCACCTTCAGCAGAAGTTTTGTGGGAAGAATATTTTCTTTTAAACCCCAAACCCCCCAAAACTAAGAAAAAATGCCAGCATTAAACAAGGATACTGTGGAGTGTGGGCTTGTTTTTTTTTTTTTTATTTTTTTGCTTCAACCAGAATGGTTTCCACACATTTATATGAATGCAATGTAGAGTTTATGAGAGGAGGAGGAGGACTGAGAAAAATGAGAAAATGTCTCTTAAGGTACTCCATGAGTGTATTTAGGGTCTCTCATGAGAGCTTTGAGAAAGTGCAATGTAAGTTGAGCTGTATTGACATAATGCTGGGTTTGATCTGATGTATATCTCAGGAGGGCTTTTTTCAATTCAGACTGGGCTCAGTGTAAAGCAGGTTCATCTTGGCTCGCTCATAGGGTGGCAGAACGAACTCATTATCTCCTATAATGCACTGTGTAGACTCATGTGGGCCGTTGCCAGAAAGGCTATAATCTGCTCTGGAAGCTGTTGGCGTTGAAAAGGCAGGGAACAAGGCTGAGGTAAAGCCTGAGTGAAGTGACTGAGCAAGTATGGCACTCAGACTTCATGATTTGAAATCTGAAGCTGGGAAATGAAAGAGGAGGAAAGGCAAAATTTTCTTGGAATTTGTAGAGAGGTCAAATGGGTTGTAAGTAACAATAATCCAGAACTGTGTAAAAGTTGAACAACACAGAGGCGATGCTTTGAATGTAGGTCTAAGAACATAGAGAAGGCAGGGGAATGACAGCAGGGAGAGCTTTAGGAAATGTGTCAATCAGGTTTTCAGGGCCAAATGGGCAAATAAATTGAAGTAACATATACAATCACATGGAAGAATATAAAATAGATGCTTTTTAAGAAGGAACACTGTCTAAATAGCTGGTTCATAAAGGAATGTCTGAGTCTTCCAAACTCCAAATGTATTGCAATTTATTTAATTCATAAAGAAGCTGTGGTGAAGCATAGTGCAGTTGATATCTCTCTATATATAGTCATACTTCTTTATAATCAAAGGGCAAAGACATGAAGTTGTTGAAGATTTTTCCAGCTGCAGTTTCTCTCTTTACAGAATAATCACCACACAGCTGCTTTAGAGCATTCTTCAGGTTGATCATATGAATTTAGTTCTGCTGATTGGCTGCCTGCATGTTTTTATTCGAGAAAGCTTACGCATGTTATTCTGTAATGGTTCCTATTTCCATTTTAGGTCAGTGTGCTTATGATGGCAAACAGCTATAAATGGCACCACCACGTGCAGGCATAAGAAACCAAGCAGAAGAATCTCTTATCATACTATACCCACAAGTTTTCCCCTTTGACAGCAGTGTTTTTCTCCTGCAGGATATAAACCCTATATTTCCAAATAAGTCGTCATACCATTCCTTAAAAAAAAAAAAAAAAAGAAAAGATGTTATGATGTTATACTGCAGCATTATCATTTGTGAGGATTTTGATCTTTCATAGTGGAAGTTGAATACCTCTTACATGTTTGGAAGGTGATGGGGACTTGAGGTTGTGCTGTGGTTACTCTTTAGACACACCTAGGTAAATGTACCAGGTTACATGGTAAACAAGAACAGTAGCATAGGTGTCCTTTCCTGGTCTGAGCTCGGTTTTATATTTATACTTAGAGTGGAAACATATAAGTGCACACATGTACCATAAGTTCTTCAGAGCTGTCAGCTGCTACTGTTTTTGAAATTATTATTTTCTTTGCATCCAAAAAAAAAAAGAAAAAACCTTAAGGGGTTTGGTTTTGTTTGGGAATTTGGTTTTGGTTGATGTTTTCCCTCAAATGGAGAAAAATATTTCACAAAATGATCTGGGAATTATTTCCAAATACGGGCAATTTATAAACAATCAACTACCAGTAAGGCAGACACCTTAAACTCTATATGGCTTATATGGCTTATGTGAGGAAAAAACCATAAAAATTGTTTGCACGTATCATGCAGTAGGCATACTGCAAAATCTTTCCTATAGACACATATTTAGAGTCAACTGAAATTTTTTTGCTATGAAATACCTTTGTTTATGAAGATCTTATATATATTTAAATACATACTATTATGCTATTCTTGTCTTTTGTGTTTTCTATCATACTTACATCCCACATCTCCCTCTTCCTCTTTTGCTTTCTGTGCACCCATTTCTGAAATTCCCAGAGGAACCTCAGGGGAGTTCTGGCAATTAACAATCTCCCACACAATGTGTGATGGCTCACTTTGGTTAAATCTTTTGTACAATATGTTTTGACTGTGGAAATCACCTGCTACAAGCCAGTTTATCCCAGAGATCTGAGAACTTTCATGACTGTAGCTGCGTGAGCTGTGAATGTTGGATAATGAAATGTTCTGAGAAAGATTCGTGAAAGGGTGAAGTAATGGTGTAACATGTATGGAACAGAGGAGAAAACTTCAAATCAAATTTGTAATGAAATCTGATATTATTCTAATTGGTTAGAATTGAATGTAATTCTTAACTGATGTTAACTCTTTTTTAAAAAATTATTATTATTTTAAAATATTCCTTCACAAGCACCAGCAATATTTGCGTAAGTGGCACGTTTAGTTTCTCTGATTTACACATTCTGATATCGTAGAGTTGTCAGTTTTTCTAGACACTTCACCTGTATAATTTCTGCTTTGCTTTTGCTTAAAACACTAATGAAGTGTGTATTGCCTGGGCTGTATTTTATAATACTAGTCTGGCATCATTGGGCTGTTTTTGGAGTTGGCCTTTTTAATTCTGTCTACAACATATAGCTGCATATTATACTACAAAAACAATAGCAGAATGTTGCATTATTTTAAAGTGACTTTTATGACAAAATTAAAAGAGAAAAACCTTACAATGGAAATTCAAATCTCATCTGTCCTGTTGTGTTTCTGGACTTTTTTGTCTGCATCTCTACTAAAGACGATACTGTCAAGGTAGCTGGAAGTAGTTCAGAAACTTATCTGCCTTGACAGTTGTACCATCTGGAGGCTGTTATCTTTTTTAAGTGAAGGATGTATTTGTTTTTTACCAAGTAGTAGAGATTTTTATTTGGAGTCATAACTGCCCAAGTAGTGCTTGGCACATCATAAGTGGTGGATGATGCAAACATCACTTCAAACAAAGTTGGTTTCTTAGGAAGCCAGTCTTTTAGCACAGATGACGACTCTAAATGGTGTTCTTTGACTTGCACTGGTTGCCTGTGACCCCAGAGGGCCTCCAGGAGAGCAGTGGTTTCGCTTTGCTTTGCCTGGCTTTATCCTGCCAGGCTTTCCTGCCCTTAGCTGGGCCTGGAGAGAGCTTGATGCAAGCTGTCAGGATTGAAGGATTGAATACATTTCATGCTCTAAAAATGCGTGAGAGTCACTGCTCCTCCCACCTGTCTGGAAATCAATTACCTAAAATAGGAGTGTGCACTGCT